>CM053792.1:392820893-393420893 GCA_028749045.1 Cupressus sempervirens | reverse complement strand
AGCTATTCACTAACAAGTCCTTTTACAAGGTTCACTCCTAATAGTGTGGTCAAAGTTCTTTAACTGGGTTACATTTAACAATGTGCATTGCAACCTTTAATAGGGTTGGCCTTTCACAGGGCATCACTTCAGAAGAGTGAGAATGAGCAACATGTTACTGGTGGGTTTTACCAAATTGGATTTCCACATAAAATCATTATGTCAAATGCATTATTGAATCTATTATGTTTCATGTTTACATTTGTCCAAATTGATTTGATAGTAACCTACAAGTTTAAGTGATTCTAATGAATGCATGCATGATGAAAATGTTTTATGGATATGGGTTCACTAAGCTATGGAAAATATTATTTGTACATCTAGACCTTGAATAACTGATTCACCCCCCCCTCTTAGTTATTTTAAAAAATTCTAACAATTGGTATTAGAGCCATCTGCTTAAGAGGACTAGTTTGAATGTACTAGAAGCACAAAGATCAAGATGTCAAAAAGAGAGTTACCCAAGCTTAATAGATATAACTTTCCTACATGGCAAAGTTTGATGAAGCTACACCTAGGAGGTCTTGGAAATCATGCACAATCTACCATTATTATTGAGCATGTTGATCCAGTTGGAGCCCTAACTAGTGAAGATATAACAAAGAAGAAATAACACAACCAGGAAATGTTGGAGATTGCCTCTACCCTAAGCTATGTTGAGTTTGATGTTAGCAAAGGTCTTGATAGTGCAAAGAAACTGTGGGATGCTCTACACACTATCTATGAAGGTGACAAGAATGTTCTAAGACCCAAAGCTAAAAGTCTCAGCACGATAAGTTCGATGATATGAGAATGTAAAAGGATGAGAATATTGCTCAATATTGTTATAGGATAAAAGATGTTGTTAATGCAATAAGAGGAGTTACTAGTACAATAGATGATGATGTTGTACTAAGAAAAGTCTTGAGAACACTTCTGTCCATCTATCTTATTAGAGTTTATGCAATACAATAACTGAGATGTATGCCAGGGAATAATCTGACTCTTGGAGGTCTTGTCGATAGGCTCATTGCTTTTGAGCTATCTAATTTTGATAATTAAAAACCTATTGATGTTGAATCTACTTTCAAAGCTAAGCTGACATTGAAGGAACCCAATGAGAAGAAGAAGAAGAAGAAGACAAAATATGTGTCTAGTGATAGTGATACAAATGAGGAAGATGTAGATCAACTTGAAACTCTATTGGCAAGGAGATTTCATAGAGGTAAATGCAAGTTTAAAGGTAAGTTACCTATCATGTGTTTCAATTGCAATGAGGTTGGTCATATTGCTGCTAGATGTCTAGAGAAGAAGAATTACAGAGGTGGTGACAAGTATAGAAGTAGAAGAGATGAAGACAAAAAAGACTACAAAGACAAAGGCAAGAATTCTTGCTACATTATTGAAAAGGAAATAAAAGATCATGGATTTGACAATCATGATAATGAAGTGGTGCATGTTGCAATGAAGGATGAATTTGATGAAGATGAGGTGAATGCACTAGTGTCTTATGTGAACAAGAATGACATATGGATCATTGATAGTGGGTGTTCACATCACATAATTAGAGATAAAAGTAAGTTCATTACCTTGAATTATTATGATGGAAATAGTGTAAGTTTTGGTAATGATGCACCATGTCTGATAAAAGGAAAAGTTTCTATCAAGCTCACAGAAAAGATTTTATGAATGCTTATTATGTTGAAGGACTTAACTATAACTTGTTGAATGTTTTACAACTAAATAATTTGGGTTGCAAGGTTGAGTTTGAGAAAAAAATTGCTAAGATATATGATACTGATGGAAAATTGATTGTAAAAGGTTATCAAACTAGAGGTAATCTATTCTACCTTAATATAGAGGATGCTACTTGTCTAGTTGTAGAATTTGTTGATGTGTGGGTATGGTACAAGAAGTCATGTCATGTTAATTTTGATAACTTGGTTAGTATTAGTAACATGAAAATATTCGGAGGTTTTCTTAAGTTGAAGAAGCCTAACAATATAATTTGCAAACAATGTCATTTAGGCAAAATGACAAAGTCAAGTTTTAAGAGTAATACTCATAGCTCTAAAGGAGTATTAGAGATTGTTCACACTGATTTGTGTGGACCAATTGGAGAGCAAAGCTAAAAAGGACATAATTACATTATGCTTCTTGTTGATGATTATTCTAGAATGATCAGTGTTATGTTTCTGAAACAGAAATATGATGCTTTCCAAATGTTTAAGTGGTACTTAAAAAGAGTTGACAAGGAAATAGGTAAAAGTATGAAATGTTTGAGATCTGATAGAGGAGGAGAATTTACATCAAATGATTTTGAGATATTTTGTAATGAGAGAGGAATCAAAAGATAGACACCTACCCCTAGAACCCCTCCAAAAAATAGAATTGCTAAAAGGAGGAATATATCTATAATGGACTATGCTAGGACACTCACGATGAAGAAAAATGTTGCTTTGAAATACTAGAGAGAAGCTGTAAGTACAGTTGTTTATACCTTCAACCGTGTACAAGTCAAAAAATGTACTCATTCAACACCTTTTGAACTATGGTATGGCTACTCACCCAATGTAAAATATTTTAAGGTATTTGGAAGAAAGTGTTATATTCTCAAAGATTTTAGGAATGGGAAGCTAGATGCAAAATGTGAAGAAGGTATATTTCTTGGTTATTCCACAAGAAGTAAAGTTTATAAGTGTTTAAATACTAACACTAACAAAGTTGTGGAAAGTGCAAATGTGAAATTTGATGAATATACATAAGTATATGAGGCTGAACCTATGAAGGAACTAGAAGAATTCAAATCATTCGTATAATTTTATGAAGGTATGCCTATTGAAGAAGATGCTATAAATCAAGTTGCAAACCAATAACAAGTTTTAGTGACTATCGAGTCATGTACTATGAATGTTGACTTGTATTTAGGAATCGAGGTACATTCAAGTGTCGAGTTATAGAATGAAGTGGAGGCACATTTTGATTATGAAATTAGTGTGCATGAAAGAGATGCTAAACTACTCGATAGAGAGGTACATAGTGCTTTAGAAGTTGAGAGATAAAATGTAGAAGCTAGAGCTGAACTAAGATTGTCTAAATATGTCAAGAAACATCACCCCACTGCACAAATCATTGGTGATAAAGATGCTAGATTGATGATAAGGAACAAGTTGAGGAATGATACATGTTTGATAAGCATGTAAGAACCCAAGTTAGTGAAAGATTCCTTAGATGCTGTGGACTTGAGTAAAGCCATGGAAGAAGAGATTGAACAAATTGAGAAAAAAAGACATGGACTCTAGTTCCTAGACCAGAAAACAAAAATGTGATTGGTACCAAGTGGGTGTACAGAAACAACTTAGATAAAAATGATGAAGTCAAAATGAATAAGGCAAGATTAGTTTGTAAAGGATATGCACAGGAAGAAGGGATTGACTATGGAGAAATATTTTCCCCTATTGCAAGATTGGAATGAGTAAGAACTTTGCTTGCTTACTCTGCATACAAAGGTTTCAAAGTTAATCAAATGGATGTTAAGTTTGCATTTTTGAATGGTATACTTGAGGAAGAGGTTTATATAGAATAGCTAGGAGGATTTATTGATGCTAACAACAAAAACATGGTATGTAGACTACACAAAGCTCTTTATGGTTTAAAGAAAGCACCAAGAGCATGGTATGAAAGGGTTCATAATTATCTTGTGAAGATTGGATTTGAGAGGATTGTTGATAACATCAATCTGTACTTGAAGATAGAGAAAGGCAAAGGTATTTTTTTATCTAATTTTTTTTTTATGATATCATATTTGGAGGTCAAGATACTTTATGTAATTCTTTTGCAAATGAAATGAAGAAAGAATTTGAGATGTCTATGTTTTGAGAGATCAAGTTCTTTGTGGGTTTGCAAATACATTAGATGAAATGTGGTATATACATCACTTAGCCAAATTATGTCAAGGAGATATTAAAAACTTTTGGATTGGATGATTCCAAGCTAGTAAGTACACTTATGGTGACATGACATAAGTTGTTAAAGAATGATGATTCAGCTAAGGTGAATCAAACATTATATAGGTCTATGATTAGAAAATTACAATATGTAGTACACAACAGACCTGATATTGCATTATCTATAGGGATAGTTACAAGATTCTTTGCTAATCCTAGGGATAATCACTTGATGGCAGTAAAGATAATAATGAGATGTCTAAAAGGAACAAAGCAGTATGGCCTATACTACAAGAAGAATGCAAAATTTGAATTAAAGGCCTACATTGATGCTGATTCGACTAGAAATATTGATGATAGAAAGAGCGCCATTGGAGGAACATATTTCTTAGGAAAAAGGCTAGTTACATGGACTATCAAGAAACAAAATTGCAATTCTCAATCTAGTGCTAAAGCGAAATATGTTGTTGCTATGGTAAATTGTACAAACATTTTATGGATCAAACAACTACTCAAAGGTATGAAGGAAGAAATCATTGAACCTATGATACTTTATTGTGATAATAAAAGTGCTATAAATATATCAAAGAATCTTGTGATGCATACAAAAACTAAGTAGATTGCAAACATGTATCATTACTTGAGAGAATTAGTTTAAGATAATGGGGTGTTCAGATGGAATATATTAACACAAAAGATAAAATAGCTGACATCTTTACAAAAGCATTACCTAAGGATGCTCATGAGTATCTAAGAGGTAAACTAGGGGTGATACCCCTATCAAAGGCTATCTAAGAAGCACGAGGAGTACCCTACATCAAACAAGTTACACATTGATGTAGTGGATCTTACTTTAGGAGTTTCCTAAAGAAATCACATAACTAGAGATATAAATTAGTCACAAGTAAGGTGACAGAGGGAGAAACTAAAAATATTCATATCTTCATATAATGATGACAAGACTTCGACATTTTTTTATAGAGGGAGAGAGTGTACTGAGAGTTAAGGCATACTGAGAGATGACTGCTAAGGGAGAAAGTGTATTTTCTAATTACATCTACCTAGTAAGAGGGAGATATAAGAAGTAATCAAGAGGAAGTCATAAGGATGAGTTGATTGATTGTTTGTTGGTCAGAATGAAATTTTGTAACCTATTCAGAAGATGAAAGTTGTTGATAGAGGGAGAGATTTCAATACAAGGAATTATTTCCTTTTTGGTATTCTGATTGGTCATACTACTTAAGTTTGGCTAGTTTGGTTTTCAATCAGTGCCAAAGAGGGAGATTGTTGAAAATAAATCGACATAAGTATGAATATGTGTTTCAATAATTTTTTTGTCATTGATGTCAAACTCGCTACTTGTTGGTAAGACAATTTCTTATATGATTTAAGTAGTATCATTTTTTGATTGATGAAGAGGATTTGATCAAATGAGGTAACAATAGCACCTAGATGAAAGTTTGAGTTATAATATGAAAAAGTGTATAGGGATCAGTTAAGGCAGTGATATTATAGTGCATTGATAATCTACTTAAGGTTGCAAAGGATGGTTACATTGATTATGTTCAAAAGAACAAGTTAAATGAAGTTTGTCTCTCAAGCTTAACATTTTACATAGTAGGTGCTAAGAAAAGTTAGTGTAAGCTGAGAAAAAAATTAGTTGGAGTCAAGAAGAGTCAATTTCAGTGTAAGTCAAGTGACATAGTATAAGATGAGTAAAGTTTAGTTGATGCCAAGCACTAATAAACTTTAGTTTGTGTCGAATGATTTCATAGAGGATGTCGAGAAACACAGTATGTGTTGAGTGTCAAAAGCCAGTTAATGTTGAGTGTCAACATTATGAGAAAGATTGATAATTTGATGAATCTGAGCTGACAATTTTTGATTTCTTGGATTTTGTGAACCATGTGGAAGATAAGGTTGATGAACTACTGACACAAAATTCAAATTGGATTGAAGGAGAAGTTTCTAGAAGGGAATGAAATAAAATGAGGGGTAGATTCAATGAATCCTACCTAATCTAACCTAAGCCTAAAATGGATGATGAAGGATAAGTGACAAAAGATCTTAATTCTCTCTTTATAGAGATGGCTAGTCAAAAGCAAGGGTTGTCATGTGCAAGAACCTAAGGAAGACAAGGACTCTAGGGTATTTGCTTCATTCAGTGACCTAAGAGAAGATACTACATTGGCAAGAAAAGAAAGAAGGCTTAAGGGTATGGATGCCTGAAGGGTGAACAAGCTATTAGAGCTGAAGAGTGTGAAAACCAAGTAGAATGCAGGATTGAAATAGAGATTTGTAATCTAAAAATGGAGTTGTAATTTTTTATCAGATCTTGAGCCTTACTATTACCTTCTAGTCATTATATTAGTCTAGGGTAAATTCTTTAGATTAAGGTTAACCTAACAATCATTTTAAAATTGTTTAACTGGGTGACATTCCAAGTGAATGATCTAAAGTCCTCTAACAAGGCTCACTCCTAACAAGGTGATTGAAACCATTTAATCGAGTCACATTTAACAGTGTGCATTGTAACCTTTAACAACATTGGCCTTTCGCAGGGCATCACTTCAAAAGAGTGAGAATGAGTAGCATGTTATTGGTAGTTTTTCCCAAATTGGGTTTCCATGTTAAATCATTGTGTCAAATGTGTTATTAAATCTATTATGTTTCATGTTTATATTTTTGCAAATTGATTTGATAGTAACCTACAAGTTTAAGTGATTGCATAATCTAATGGATGCATGCATGACAAAAATGTTTTATGGATATGGGTTAACTAAGCTATGAAAAGTGTTTTTTGTACATTTGGACCTTGGATAACTGATTCATCCCCCCACCCCTCAGTTATTGTAAAGAATTCCAACAAATCCACACCTAAAATATCCCTAAGAAGGGACTACAAACAAGAGTCCATCATATCATTTTTACTAACAATATCTAAATCAATATTCCTTTTCACTTTCCACAAATAAGGATAAATTTGTTTGTCAAGGCCCGTTGGATAATATTGAACTTTTTTTCCATCTGCTTAAAAAATGGTTTAGAAGGCTCTCCTACCTTTCTTTTTCCTTTTCTCTTGGAGATAGGAAAATCAAAATCTAGCACATACCTATCAAAGATGATATTATCAAAAACCTTATAATCCATTTTAAAATGATGTAGCTCAGTTGGATATAATTATGATTGATGCAATCACTCTCTCACACACACATACGTGTGTATGTATGTATGTATATGCATATGTACACACACACACACACACTCAAACACACACACACACACATATACACACACATATATATACATATATACATATGTATATATATATATATATATATATATATATATATATATACATATATGCATATATATTTATATATACATATATGTTTAAATAAATACATATATGTATATATATGTATGTATATATACATGTTGATGTGTATATATATATGTAGATGTATATATATGTGTGTGTGTATGTATACGTACATGTATATATTTATGTATATATAGTATTCATGTATGTGTATATATATATATATATATATATGTATGTATGTATGTATGTATATATATATATGTATGTATATATATATATGTATGTATGTATATATATATGTATATGTATATGTATATGTGTGTGTGTGTGTGTGTGTGTGTGTGTGTGTGTATTTATGTGTATGTATATATATTTACATACATTCATACACACATACATGAAATAATTTCTCTTTAGTTATGTTATCTCTACTATTGATCTCTTAAACAAAAATCAGATTTGATCTTGAGTATCATCAATTGTTTCCTTACATGAACCAATGTCTTTGTTTTGTTATGACCAAGAAGCCTTATCATTTTTGAAGTGACATGTGATACACTTGATACTACAAGTTTTAATATTACTGATGAACATGATATAATTTTGGCTACATTTGTTAAAGTCTAACAAGTGAGAATTTAAGAGAGGCATGGTTAGTATGTTAAATCACCTTCTACAATGGGTCATGACCCTAATAGTCCAAGCCACGTAGAGTCATGACTGTACATAAAGGAAAACCTCTCCTATATTTATATTATGTCTGACTGCATTAGAGAAACAATAAATCACAACAAACATTTTATTATCTATTATCAGTCATTCCTCCACCTATACATATGAGATATTTTTGTTACTGTAAATTCATCAAGAAAGCATCACTGTGTATATAGTATGGAAATTATTCATTCTTAGTATTACTTGAATAGTAATCAAAATCAATATTATCTCCAAGTCTTTAGTTCTCTATCCTAGGTCCATTTTCCTTAACATGGTATCAAAGCCTAAATGATAGAGATCAAGTAAAAGATAGTGAATTTTCAATTAAAATTTCAGACTTCCATTCATTCAAAAGAGCAACCATTTGAACCATGTTAAACTTGAGGACAAACTTGAAGGTGTATCAAATTTTGTATCATGGATAATTCAAATAATGTTAATTCACATAGAACTTGAATTAGAATCTTATGTAGACAAAAACAAATCAATGCCTAAGAATGAACTAGAGAAAAGAATATAGACAAGACATAACAATAAGGCCATGAAAATTATTATTGATTTTGTAAAGGATCACATCCTTACAACTATATCAAAATTAACAACTACATATGATATGTTCATGACTTTTCAAAAAACATATGAGATCAATAATACAAGAAAACATCTTATATTTAAATAACAAATTCTGTATATCAAGATGAATAAAGGAAAAATAATTACATCTTATTTTATGAGAATCTCATAATTGAAAGGTCAACTTTCAACTATTGGAAATAATGTGGATGACTTGGAGTTATCCTTAATAGATCTTAAAGGGTTACCAACTACTTGAGAATCCATTATTCAAGGTACTAGTGCAAGGCCTACTTTACCAAAAATTGACTTACTTAAGAGTGATTGAACTAAAAAAGAATCTAGAATAATTACGAGAGTGATGAGCCTAAATAAAGAGGGACAAATTCAAGACATTAATGCAAACAAAAAATATATAGGAAAGAAGAGAAGTTTCAAATAGAAAATAGGGAAGAATAATCAAAACTAGAAAAAACAAAGATTTGTCTAAAGTTTAGTGCTACAATTGCAAAAAGTTTGGACAGACTCATAGGTACTTCCTAGAAAGGAAGAAAGCTTAAGCTTCCATAGCTAAAGTGAAGGAAGAAGAAAATTCACTATTATTCTTAGCATTATCAAGTAAAACTAAACTTAAACAAGAATACCTAGATAATTGATAGTGAGGTTTCATGACACATAACTAGATTCAGAGGCTAGTTTGAAACTTTAAGAAGAAACTCAACTGAAGAGATCACTATAGGGGATAATTCCACATATCTAGTGAAAGGAATTAGGACCTGCTCAATTCAATTTAAAATGTGATTTACCCTAAAATTAAAAGATGTTTTATTTGTACCTAGCATCAAAAGAAATTAGTCTCCATTTTTGGCATAGCAGATCAAGGATATTGTTCCACCTTTCAGGAAGATAACTTTGTATCTTGGCCTAAAAATTCCAACATAAAAAATGCAATCTCTATATGATTTAGAGGTGGAAATTTATATAAACTTTTTAATGTTTAAAATATTACACTAAATCATAAAGTTTCCAATGCCAATGAAATTTGGCATAGAATTTTAGGCCAGCTCCATTTTTGTGCCCTACCCTTTATAGAAAAAATTGTGACAGTATTACCACATCTAAAATCTATACATAATGGAACCTAAAAGGGATGTGCCTAAGGAAAGAAATAAAAAGGATCCTTTTCATACAGTGAACATAAATTGAACGTTTTTCTAGAACTTATCCACATCAATTTATGCAGTCCAATGCCAATACCCTCATTAGAGAAATTTTTGTATTATGTAATTTTTGTTGATGACTACTCTAGAAAAAGTTGGATTTATTTTCTAAAACTTGAAGAATCAAATTAAGTACTAGTGAAAAATCAAACAAGAAAGAAAATTAAGACTCTAAGCTCTGACAATGAGGGTGAATACATTTATGAAAAATTTAAAGAATTATGCACTTATATTGGGATTAAGAGGGAATGTATAGTACTTTATAAGATCCACAATAGAATAGAGTGGGAGAAAGGAAAAATTGAACTATCATTTAATACTCTAAACCCACGATGCATGATCAAAATATTGCCATCCCATTTTGGATTGAAGCATCAAATACAATAGTATGCATCCAAAATAGACATCCTCATTCAATATTTGAAAATATAACTCTAAAGAAGTGTTTACATGAAAAAAACTACATTTAAGTCACTTGAAAATCTTTACTTGTACTATGTATATTCATGTCCCTAAAAGAAAGAGGTCCAAACTAGAACACTTTTGGAAGAAAGGCATAATTATTTGGTATAGTGAATCCTCTAAAGGTTATAGAGTTTATACTCTAGGATGAAGAACTATTAAAAATAGTAGAGATGTTAAATTTGAAGAAGATACTCCATATAAGCTTTCTAAAAGCATGGAAGAATGAATTAAGAAACCAACTATGAATTAGATATAAACCCTATAGTTGAGACTGAGAGGGAGAATTGTTCAAAAGATTATGAACTCTTATCATCTAATATAAAAAATGTTGAAATCTCTAACAACAAGAAAAAGCCACTATGGGAAAGGAAGATGATTGTAGAAAATGATGTAGCAACTAATTAAATACTTAGAGAAAGTAAGGAAATAAGAACCATTCATGTTAATTTTCTCTTATATAAAAACTCATCAAATTTAAACCATCAAGTATTCAAGAAGCCTTAACATGTCAAGCTTGGAAAGATGCAATGATTGAGGAATACCAATCTATATTAAAAAATAATTTCTAGGATATTGTATTGATGTACCTAAGGAAAAATCAACTATCTCCTCAAAATGGTTATTCAAAATCAACATGCACTAAATGGTAGTATTCAATAACACAAAGATAGATTTGTTGCCAGTGGGTTTCTTCAAAAGGATGGAATTTACTATGAAGAGACATTTCGTCTTATTGCTTGATATACCTATGTAAGAACCATTTTTTATATTACATCATCCAAAGCATGGAAGTTACATCAAATGGACACAAAAACTACCCTTCTAAATAGTGTTATTGATGAAGAAGTATATCTAGAAAAACCAGATAGATTTTCCACTCTTGAAAAAAAAATCCTATGTGTGTAAATCAAAGAAATCCCTCCATAGCCTTAAACAAACCCCCAAGGCATGGTATGAAAGAATAGATAGTTACCTTACCAAATTAGGATACTCCAAAAAAAATGAAGATCCTAATATATACTTCAAAGTATTAGATGATGACATGTTAGTACTTTTTCTATATGTTAATGATTTAAAATAATAAAAAGGGAAGAACATCTCATTATAAAGTGTAAATAGGATCTTTAGGCCAAATTTCATATGAAAGATTTGAGTCTTTTGCACTATTTTATGGGTCTAGAAGTATGGAAAATAGAAAACTACATTTTCCTAAACTAAAGAAAATATAATAGTAACATCTTTACCAAATTTTGGATGATGAACTATAAACCATTATCTACACCTATGGAGTCAAACATTTATAATCTCAAAAGTGAAGCATCTGAATCTGAATCTATATATCCCACATACCATAGACAAATAATTGGATCTTTGACATACTTGGTGAAATTTTACCCTAAAATTTTTTATGCAACAAATTCCTGAGTCAATTCATGTGTGAATCTAATAAAGTTAATCTCATGGAAGCCTAACATATTCTTAGATACTTATGTGGAACCATTATATTTGGTCTTGTGCCCTCTTAAAATGGATGCACTTTATTTTGAGACATTTTAGGCCTCCTTAGTGTGGTTTAGGTCTCTTTTTCTCCTATCCTCTTCCATTTCACTCTTCTTTGTCATCTCTTGGTTTATGACATGGTCTTCTAGTTGTCATCTTGATACCCTTTTGACAATATCTCCTATTCTATTCACTATCTTCTAGTTTCATTTGTACCATCTCCTGGTACTTTTTATGGATTTTATGACTTGTCCACTAGAACTAGGTTGACCTAGTCTAAACTATGTAGACCCAAGTTGACCTAGACTAAACTAGGTTAGCCTCATCCAAGACTAGGTCAACCCAAGTTGACCTAGCCACTGGTGATTATTAGATTTTGGGGCTCGAAAGTTTTTGAGTTTACTAGTTAATTTAATTACCTCCCCAATCGGCCTAAGTTGTTTTTCCACCCAAAAAATAGTATAAAAGGAGGTTTGGGGGCTTCATTTTCATATCATGCATTCTCAAGATATCCACATGAAAGCAAGTATTCAAGGCATCCTTCTTTAAGCAATATCTTCAAGCATTCATGTCTAAGCATCTCCTTCTTGCGCCAAGCTTCTTCCTTTAAGGTGATAATGGAGTTTGGCTCTAAGGAGAAGATCCATCATTCCTATCCATTCAAGATCTTCTATTATTCATCCATGACATGTCACATACATTTCTATACATCAGTTTTTGGCTTCTTTCATTTCCTTATGGTTTCTTTAAGTCAAGGATAATATACTTACATAATTGATCGCATATTAAAGTTAATAAAGCATGTACAGAGGTAATTGTATCTTTCACTTACTATTATTCAGATCCACTACATGTAAGATTTTCCTTTATCAATTATATTTAATCTACGGTTAATTCTTTAACCTAAGGCTTGACTAAGGAAAGCCCTCATCAAACCCAAACCCCAATGCCAAACCTTTCTTTTCTGTGTTGATATACAAGTTAGGAGCAAAAATTATTATAGATCTAGAACTTGTTGTTTACAAGTTCTCTCAATTCATTAGTTGAAGATTTCCAAAATATTTCAACCTGGGTGCAGGACATCTTCCCAAGTGAACCTATTCCTTTAGTCTCAAATTCTTGGGAGATTTCTAGGGATTGTTCCTCTTGTTGATTTATTCTGAGATCTATAGATAGATATTTAGATCCATGAGTTTTGGAGAAAAAATACATCTTCCTCTACATTTCAAGGTGAGTCACTTATATTTTATTTCCTTTAATATATTTATCCTAGATTTACATCTTAATTGGGCTAATTTTGTTTACATAACATCTAGATCTACATTATCTAAGAAATATTTTCAATTCCACATCCACATTATCCTATCAAGGGCTAAAGAGTACAATTTTTTCTAATCCATTCCTCTTTATAATTCAAATTTCATATTAGCTCCCTTCTTCCTTTGGGTTCAAGCTAATCTAATTTAGATCATAAGTGGAATCATACTTGGAAATTCTTATCTTTCCCTCACATACATATTTGAATGGCTTAGTAACCCCATAAAGTGGAAATGTATACCTTATTAAAGTGTTTTCATTTTACCACTAAATAGGTCTAAGATATGACAATGTTGATATTCAACTTCAAGGGTATTCAAAGGTAACACTTGACTCCAAAAATCTAGCTCTGCACCTTAGCTTTGACTTCCGTCCATGATGAAATCTTCTCTTGAACACTTGACCCCCCTAATTTGAATGTTTGTCTAGATCTATGGATTTTCATCTCTAATGGGGTCCCTTAGAGGCTAGTGTCATCTTAGATTTTGACAAGAAGTTGACTTCGGGGGTTGATTTGGGATTATCGGATGATTTGGTCTATCTACAAATTACTAGCTCTAAGACTAGCTAGAGATAGTAGGGGATGGGGTGATCCCAAAATAGAGCTGGAATGAAGTATTTGAGGGATAGCCTAACTCACATGTCCCACCTAGGGATCTCCCAACTATATATCATGGGGAAGAAGGCCCATAGATCCTTCTTCTAGATTTTATCATTGACTATATTTATTGGGGTTTTTCTTCAAGTCTAGTGGGCAAGTTTTTTTCATATAGACCTACTATTGAAATGGTTAGGTGATTGGCTTCTTGTATGTGGAAATTTAAGGGATTGGTGGAGGTAGAGACAAGGGTAGGTGCTCTCTTCCTATTCAAATTAACAATTAAGGAGGAACATAATTAGGTTTTGGCAAGAACATGGAGATATGGGAAGCATCTCCTAATGTTGGCTAAATGGAAATAAAGCTTCACCCCTAGTATTGATCTCCAAAAAATGGCTTGAGTTTGGGTTAGACTCCCTAGACTACTGTTGGAGTTTTGGGATGAAAATATCTCCAAAATTATTGGTGACTCCTTTGGTTATTTTATAAAAGTTGATGTTGTCAACCTCTACTAGTCTCAATTGTGTCTTTGCTAAATTTTGTGTTAATTTGGTAGTTAATAAAGCCTTCCCTAGAAATATAGATTTAAAATCAAAATGGGTGACTTGGAAGTAGGTGATTAACTATGAGAATGTAGATTTATATTGCCAAAAATATAGGAAATATGGCCATGTGGTCACTGATTGCAAAAGCTATATGAATTTTGGAGAGACAAAAAAAGAGAAGGAGGTTGTTGATGAAGGCAATATACCTAGTAAATATCTTGGGTGCTCCTTAGGGATGGCCCAAGGCCCTTCTCTATAATCAATGTGGGAGGAGGAGAAGCAGATTGACTAGTTGGAAGACAACCCATTTACAAAAACCACTGAGAATATGGTCTCCTTTCTTGAGAAAAATATGAAAGACCCTAGTGATTAACTAGAGGAAGGAGAGATATCATTTGATATTGAGGGTAGGGAGGCAACTTGTGCTCTCACCAAGGAGGAATTTAAATCCCTAATTGGTGAAGCTTCTTCCTCACCAAGGAAGGGAGGGGCTCAAAAGGAAGCCCACCTTTTTCCAACCACACAAAAAATTGCAGAGAAAATGAGGAGTTGGTCACCTAAGTCCACCAACTGGGCTGATTGCCCTTCCCCAAAGGGTACTCTTATAGCAACACTCTCGTTTGAAGAAAACTCACTATTTTCTTTAGCCTTTGTGTAACCATTTGTGGAGGATGGGGGTTGGAAGGAACCTAAGAAGAATTCTTGTGGACAACTAAAGGAGGATGTGGGCTCTAAGACAAGAATCAAAATGTCACCAATAAGGGTGGCAAAAAAAAAGGTTGAATTCCTTAGATATTTCTCATGGGAAGTTGAGGACCTTGTCGAACATCCAAAAAGGTAGGAAATAAAGTTCATTACATGGAATTTTAGGGGCCTAAACAACCTAAGAAAATAATTTTCTCTGAAAAATACGATTTATGATCATAAGGTAGATATTATCCTCATCCAAGAGGTTAAGATGAATAAACAAAAATTTGATAAAGTTATGGGTTACATTTGGCAAGGGGTCAAATATGTCTATAGTGAGGCTGTTGGTACTTCTGGAGGGATTGTGACCATGTATAACCCATATAAAATCAATAGATTTGAGCTCCACTATCACCCCCTTTCTTTGGATATAACTTTTACTAATGTAGTTAGTAATTGAGTTCTTTTCAAATCTTATGATCCTAATACTAGGGGGAGATCGTAGGTTTGGGAGGATTCTTTAGCTTGTATTGACATATATAAGGGCACTAATGTTATTTGTGCAGGGGATTTTGATACTCCTCTATACCCCTTAGAAAAATTTGATGGTCTTGAGGATGTCTCAGAGAGTATGCATGATTTTGACGGATTCCTTAGAAGGAATGATCTCATTGATATGGAGTTACAAGGCATCTAGTTTTCCTAGTTCAACAATTGGCTTAGACATGCAATCTCATCAAGGTTAGACTTGATAGAGTGCTCCTTTTGGTTGACTAGGACATTCTACCTTACACTTCTCTTCAAGGATTCCCTAAGACTGTATTGGATCAGTCAATGCTCCTATTTAATTGGATTAGAAAGTATCTTAACAAAAAAAAACCTTTTGGATATGAGATGATGTCACATTCTCATCCTCAATTTAGAGACTGCATTGAGAGATGGTGGAATATAAGGGTCTAGAGTATGACTATGTTCTACATAGCTAAGAAGCTTGAAAATAATATAAGGGAGGCTATGGCTTGGAAAAAATCCTCTTTTGGTGACATCATTAAACAAAAGAAGAAAATAGAAGGAAAACTTGGTGAATTTCAAGAGACTATGGTGAAGGGAGACATTTCCTTTTCCACCCACAAGGATGAGAAGAGTTGGTAGAAGAAATGGAAGAAAGTGATGGAAAGAGAAGAAGTCTTATGGAAAAAAAGATCTAGAATCCAATAATTTAATGAATGGGATAGGAATATGACATTCTTCTAGAGATCTGCTTCTAAATATAAGAAAAGGAACACCATTTAGAAGCTCATTGGTAATAATAATGTTGAGCTAACTAATGAGGAAGATATTGGGGATTGGACCATAAGATATTGTTGGAAACTTACAATTGGAACAATTTTTTTTTGGTGATTAATGTCAAATCTATTGATAAGACATATTGATACCTAATCTAAATGTCATATTTATTTGATTAATGAAAAGGATTTGAGAAATTTCTCATAACTATATCACCTAGAGGAAAGGTTGAGTTATGAAAAGGAAGCTACAATGGACATTTGATTAGTTTTACTTTGATGAGACAAACTGATTGTTTATGTCAAGAAAGTTAAGTCAAATTGAGTAATAGAGTAAATGGTTAAGGAATATCAAGTGATGCTAGTATCAACCAAGCCACAATGTGTGCCAAGAAAATATAGTGTTGACTATGCATTAGTATCGACCAAGAAAGCTAGTTGATGTCTAGCTAGAAAGTTTTACAATACATGTTAGAACTTAGTGATTGCCAAGTAACGTTATTAAGAATTAATTTGAGGAAATCGTGATTCCTAGCTAACTCAGTTGATTTCTTGGGAGATGTAAACCATGTAGAAGATAAGATTGATTATTTTGATCATGAAATTCAAGATGAGGATTAGGTAAAGACCTAACAGACAGATTATAGAGAAGTGTCTAGAGAAAGATCAAGAAGATGGATAGATAAAATGAATCATGTTAAATCTCATTGTAAGCCCTAAGATTTGTGGTGATTGTAAAAAATAGTAAAGAAATAATTTCCTATTTAAAGAGTTGTAGAGCCTAATGAAGTATGTATGCAAGTGTGTATGTGAAGAAAGGCTTATAGATAAAGGTGGATTAGAGACATATAAGTGTGAGAGTGAATATGAAGCTAAAGGAGATTTCTTACACAGATGTTGCTAATAATGACAAGTGAAATCTGATCAAGAAGTGTTGTTGAAGTGATAAGACTGGTTAGTTGAAGGGTTACCAAGAGAATCAAGAACATAGATGATAGTGGAGAGCTTATCAGTGAATCAACACCTGAACTAAATAGATATCTAAACTTGCAAAGTGAGTTGTAATCATACAGATTTAAACCCTACTATTTTCTTTCTAACCATTATAAATAGTTTGTACTGGAATCCTTTTTAAAAAGTTTGACTTGACAGTCATTTGAAGAACTTGCTGGTCTGTGCAAATCTTTTCACAAGGTGACATTATAAATGGAATGATCAAAATCCTTTGACAAGACCATTCCTAATAGGGTGATTAAATCCTTTAACAGGTCACATTTAACAATGTTTATTATAACCTTTAATAGGATTGGCTCCTCATAAAGCTCACTTCAAAATAGTGAAAATTGGTGACATGTTGCTAGTGGTTTTTCCCAAATTAGGTTTCCACGTAAAAATTAGTGTTAAATTAGTGTTGAATGCTTTATATGTTTTACATTTTATATTTAGCAAAGCATGTTATATTTGGAACAATAATTTGTTAGTTTGTTGTGACTAATTAGAGAAGTATTGTACATACTTCATAATTCTTTGGGGTTCAGGGTTCCATGAATTCCTCATGATCTGAAACAACTACAACAACAAATACCACACACCCCAATGAATGTTAGATGATCAACAAGGCTAACTAGACCTCCAGAAAGATTTTCTCCTTCTTTGTACTCTATTTTACTAATAGATGCTGGTGAACCTGAATGTTATGATGAAGATGTGTAGGTGGATACTAAGATTCAATAGGATTCTACAATGGCAAATGAAATTGACTCCTTGTTGAAAAATAAGACTTAGGATTTATACAAGTTGCATGTAGGTAAATGAGATTTACAAAATAAATAAGTTTATTATTGATGGCTCTTATTATTATTCCCTTGGTGGCTCTTATTATTATGTTACATTTATTGATGATGCAACTAGAAAAGTATGGGTATATTTCCTTACATATAAATATGATGTATTTCAAACTTTTAAGAAATGGAGATGCTCGGTTGAAAATGAGTTGGGTAAGACATTAAAATGTCTCAGATATGATAATGGTGGTGAGTATTGTAGTCATGAATTTGAATATTATTGTTCCACTAATGGTATTTGTAGATAGAAAATTGTTCCAAGGACTCCATAAGAAAATGGAGTGGTTGAATGCATGAACATGACTATAATGGAGCATGCAAGTAGCATGAGGTTGCATGCAAGATTTCCCTTAAACATGTGGGTGGAGACTATCAATACTATTATATATTTATTAATAGAGGTCCCTCTACTCCTTTTGGCTATGGTATTCCAGAGGAAGCATGGACTCGTAAGAAGGTGAGTTATTCTTTTCTCAAAACCTTTGGCTGTGAAGCATTTTCTCATATAGATACCGAAAATAGAACCAAGTTGGAAGCTAAGTCAAAGAAATGTGTATTTTTTCAATATGACATTAATGAATTTGGTTATAGGAATTAGTATTTTGAAAATCGTAAAATTGTGAGAAGTAGGGATGTCATATTCAATGACAAAGTGTTGTACAAATGTGATGAAACAACATGAGAAGAAAAAAGATGATTATGTAGTGCTAGATGATACTCCAAAAGATGATATTCTAGCAATTCCTCATGATCCACAACAACATCAACAAAAAATACCACACAACCTAGTGAATATTAGATGATTAACAATGCTAAGTAAACCTCTAGAAAGATTTTCTCTTTCTTGGTACTCTATTTTACTAACAAATGCTGGTGAACCTGAACTTTATGATGAAGTTGTGTAGGTGGATACTAAGATTCAATGGGAGTCTACAATGGTAGATGAAATGGACTCACTAAAAAATAAGACTTAGGATTTATGCCAGTTACTTGTAGGTAAATGGGCTTTACAGAATAAATGGATTTATAGGTTGAAAGAGGAGGATGGAAGTAAGAAAATATTTAAAGCCAAGTTAGTCATAAGAGGATTTGCACAAAGAAAGGACATTTATTTTGATAAGATATTCTCTCCTATTGTTCAAATGACTTCTATTCATATTTTTTAAAATATTGTGGCTACTAAAGATTTGCATTTGGAGTAGCTTGATGTTAAAACAACATTTAGGTTGTTCAATGTATACCTCTTCTTCAAGTTCTCCATTCAAAAATGTTGACTTGACATCCATCTGATATACTTTCAATTTCTTATATGCTACATATGTTAAGAATAACCTTACTACTTCTATTCTTGCCAGAGGAGCATAGGTCTCATCATAGTCTATTCCTTCTTGCTGTGAGTAACTTTTACATACCAATCTTGCCTTGTTCCTTATAACTTCACCTTGTTCATTCATCTTGTTCCTTAATACCCATTTAGTTCCTATCACATTCTTATTTTCTGGTATGGGGACCAATTCCCATGTCTCATTATTTACTATCTGATCCAATTTATCTTTTATATCTTTCTTCCAATAGTCAACTTTACATGCTTCATCTGCATTCTTAGGTTCAAATTGAGATATCAAACATAGTTCTTCATTGACTATGCTTCTTTTCATCACACTTTTATCTCTACTTTCAATGATCTACTCGGGTGGATGATTCATTGTCATATTCTTAACCAAAATAGGAGTTGTTATCTTAACTCTTAGCTCTAATAAAGGTTCCAAGCTTTGTTCTTGCCTTAGCTCTCCTTCATTCTACAAATCATTATTAGTCTCAAGGAATACTTCATCATTCCTTGGTTTAGTAACAACATCATCATCTGAATTGTAATTAACTATTCTTTCTTGTATCTTGAATTTTTCATCAACTCTCACATTTGCATTTTCCATAATAGTCCTAGTTCTCAGATTATAACATCTATAAGCCTTACTTTTCAATTAATAACCAAGAAACATACCTTCATCACTTCTAGCATTAAACTTACCAATATCATCATCTCTTTTGATATAACAATTATTGCCAAAAATTCTTAAATACTTAACTATAGGTGAGTGACCAAACCATAGTTCATAAGAGGTCTTGTTTGTGCCTTTCCTGACTTGCACTCTATTCATAGTGTAGAAAACTATATTCATATCTTCTCTCCAACACATCTTGGATACATCATTCTTAGCTAACATAGCTCTTGCTTCTTTTGTTACTCACCTATTTCTTCTTTCTACTATACCATTTTGTTTAGGGGTTCTCAGAGCTGATAACTATCTTTTGATTGCAATAGCTTCACAAAAGATGTTAAACTCATTTGAAGTAAACTCTCCTCCTCTATCTGATCTTAAAGATTTAATCATCATGCCCAATTCATTCTCAACTCTATTCTTGAATATCTTAACTTATCAAATGCCTCAGATTTTTCTTTAAGAAATGCAACCCACATCATTCTAGAAAAGTCATCAACTAAAATCATGAAATACTTTTCACAATAGAATCCTTTAGTCTTTGTAGGACCTCTGAGATTTGTGTATACAATCTCTAATTTTGTTGTAGTAGTAAACTTCTTGCTAGGAAAAGAAGTTCTGTTATACTTTGCCAAAACACACTCCTTGCAAATTGTGCTAGTAGGTTTTATAATCTTAGGCAAATCTCCAACTATAAACATACTACTAGTCTTCACAATTCTATCAAAGTTTATATGAAAACACCTCTTATGCCATAACCAACTATCATCTACCTTCGTAATCAATTATGTCACTTTAGTAGGATTCAACTAAGATACATTACCTCTAGATTTGGTTCCTATTCCAATTATCTTTTCATCTTTTTCTTTGATCATGCATGTCTTTTCTATCAACTACAATTGATAATATTTATCCACTAGTTGTCTAACACTTAGAAGATTATGCTTCAAACCATCAAAAAAATATACATCCTCACTATTAGTTTTACCATCAAGAGTTATAGATCGAATACCTTTAACATGACATGCTGCATTGAACATTCCAACTCTAACAATACCTCCATCCTAAGTTTTGAAGTCAAAAAACTAGTTCATATCACCAGTTGTATGATCTGATGAACCACTGTCAATTATCCAATCAAATTTCTTTTCACCTTGTGATACCAGAGATACTTTCTTTGGGCTTTCTTTGTTGATTGCTCCAAATCCTATTTCACCATCACTTGCACTTACTTCTTGTTCATCAGATTCATCTTCTTCATTTTCATATAGAGAGATACTTTCTTTGGGCTTTCTTCGTTGATTGCTCCAAATCCTATTTCACCATTACTTGCACTTACTTCTTGTTCATCAAATTCATCTTCTTCATTTTCATACAGACACTCTCTATCTTTTCTAGGTTTGAAATTTACTTGATACTTTTTCTCTCTTTTAGGACACTTGGATGCATAATGACCAAATTCATTGCAAATCCAACATTTAAAGATTTTCTTACCATCCTATTCTCTTCTTACTTGAAAGGATACTCCTTCTTCAATCTTTCTCTCCTCATCAAATCTACTACTACTAGCCAAGTCTCCTCTATCACTTGTGCTCCTTGATAAACTAGATCAAATATTCAAGGCACTGAAAGATGTTTCTATTCTGGTCAATTCTCGAGACTGTCTAAGGTCATTCTCAACTAATTTAAGTCTTTCGAGCAATATCTCCTTTGTGAAATTTTTGGTACAAGATCTCAACAACTGTATCATTTGAACTATTGATTTAAACGGTGGTGTTAAGCTCTTCAATATCTTCCATATAACCTCATCATCTTCTTTGGTTCCTCCTTGAGATTTAATACCTACAGTGATTTCTAATATTCTACTTACATATGTTCTTATAGATTCATCTACCATCATTTTAGCATCTTGAAATGCACAAATCCAAATTTGTAGCCTCAATTTCTTAGAATGTTCATCACCTTCAAAACTAGTCTCCAAAGCTTTTCAAATCAAATGTGAAGCAACAAGTGAATTTATCTAATTGTATTCAATTTTAGGAAGTGCAATCAATAGTGTGTCTATAGCTTTCATGTCACACATAAAAAGATCTATTTTTTCCTTGGTACAAGTTTCCAAATATTTTTCAACAATGATTGTCTTTGATTATTTTGTCAAGATCCAATATCTTGGACTCATACACAATAGACACATCTTCATCTTTTCCTTCCATCTCATAATTTGTTCCATCAAACTTTAGACTATCTTTCCTAAACATGCTTGCCATGGATATCCCAAAGTTGTTAAACTTTATCTTCAAGGACTTGAAGCTTTGATACCAATTGTTAGAAACAATAGTCCACCAAGATAATTGAGATAGGGGAGGGTGAATTAGTTATCCAATAATTAAAATATTTATCAACCTTAAACAATCTTATCTATCCAACCAAAGTAAGCAATAACCATAACAAGATGTACACAGACAATTACACCAAATATGTTAACTAGGCAAACCCTTGATTAGAGGGAAAACCCCTGTGGGAATGATACCCACAAGATGATGTACTAATATAAATATTCCTTGTTAGAGGATGGACCCTATTAGGAGTCTATTACAAAATTTAGTACATATGAGTCCTTGTTAGGAGACTTTGAATCCTTGTTAGAAGATTCCAACCTTGTTAGGAGTTGTAGAAGATAGAAGGACTCACTATCCAAACAACTTCTTAGGAAAGACCACTTAACTCACTATCCAACTAATCTCTCAGCTATTCATTGCAGAATAATTGTGTGTACTATACTTTAACTTCTTTCCTTTGTCTTGTCAACTGGACCAATCATTTTTAGACCTTGTAGACTAGGTCACGAACCTCAGATCTAAGTATCAAACTTTGGATCACACAATAAAACCTTGACAATGGAGTTTCCTTCACTTCCACTCTGCTCTTCTCAACTTCACATTCGACTCTTCATGCTACTTACAATCTCTTCATCCATCACATCATTATGAAGGAAAATGTCCTTTATTTATACGAAATCCATAAAAAAATTCCCTGAGTCGACTGTTAGACCTTCTCAATATATTAAGAACATGCTACACTTAGTGATAACATAATCTTTCACATTGCAACTTGAATAGCTTTTCATACACATAAAATTATGATGAGTTATCTTAGCTAAATCATCACCAACATGTGTTCTTCACATCTTTAACTTTGGCTTCTTAGAATAATAAACCTGCAAAGAGATATAACAAGTTTACCAAAACATGCCTCTATAAATTCTACACCATATTAAGAACATGCTACACTTAGTGATAACATAATCTTTCACATTGCAACTTGAATAGCTTTTCATACACATAAAATTATGATGAGTTATCTTAGCTAAATCATCACCAACATGTGTTCTTCACATCTTTAACTTTGGCTTCTTAGAATAATAAACCTGCAAAGAGATATAACAAGTTTACCAAAACATGCCTCTATAAATTCTATCTCAGAATAGTCTTCACCAAAACTTGCATAAATTCTTCAAGACTTAATATCTTATGCTTCCAAGGTTACCTTCTTATACTAGACACATAGTATAATCTTCCTTTAACCTTGTTACTAAAAGTACTCAATGATCTATTTGTACTAACTTGATCTTTTCATTGTTCTTCTATTAGATACCACAGAAATTAGCTATGTTGACATCAATGACAAACATAGTCATGAATGTAACATATCATCATGATAATGATCTAATCATGTTTCTCCAATACTCCCCCATAGGAATATTATCAGCATTCATGCTTCCAATAGGAGACTCAATAGAAGTCACCCCACCTTGTCAGTTGGTGGAAAATGTATTCTGATAATTCAAGGAGGAATGAGGGGGTGGCTGTTGGGGGAGTTATCCATGATGAATAGGGAGTTTTCTTCAAGGGATACATGGGTAGTTGTGGGAAAGTATGAAGTAATGGGGAAAAAAATTGGGCCTCTTTTAGGGACTAGAGATAACTTGCAATTTTGAAATTCAAAACCTAGTTGTTGAGGGAGACTCCCTATTCATTATTGAGGCTATTGAAGTGATTAGTTGAATGAGTTGGCATGTAACATAAATCATAAGGGATGCCCAAATTTTAATAAGGAGGTTTGTGGAATTTAATATCTAGTATGTGTACCACAAACAAAATCAAGTGGTAGACAACCTAGCAGGGTATGAACATAGTGTCATTAATCACCAAATATGAGAAAGGGAGTACAAATTACAAGTGGCGATTAGTTCTCTTGCTAAAAAAGATAAGCTCTATATGTAATGATGAATATTCTAAATAAAATGTTTATGGTTGCCACTGTCATTATTATGTTGTACTTGGTGAAGGATTTAATGATAAATTAAAATTGGGTCACCTTTTCATTAAAGTCCTTAATTATGACTTTTTCTGTTAAGCATAGGTCTGTAACCCAATACATGATTTTGAATGATTTTTTGCAATCCTGAAGGATGAGACTTTCTGGATACCAATGGATGACTTTATGGAAAGGCTATATGAAGGAAATAATATTTATGGCGACTTTAGATATGGTGAAACCGAGTGTTATCAAAAATTAATAGGCCATTGTATTTACAAGTTGTGTTGTCAAGTGAAAAAAGTTTCACTAGTTTCTCTACAAAATTTGGTGAAGTTTGTGGGTGGTATGACTATGGAGATGAAGGAGGGTGAGGATTTGTTGGTTGATCTTATGGAAGAAGAAGCGATGGAGAATGTCAATGCTCGGATTGAGCCACCAAGAATTGAAGAGGTTGTTAGGAAGGAGAAGGATGCATGGATGTATTTGAAGGAAGGTGGGCTTATCCCATTTATGGAGAGCATTAAAAGGTATGATGAGAAGGTAACTTGGCATTTTTTTTATTCTTGGAAGAATCATTAGGTAAATGTTAATGTTGTCTCATTTGAGGTAATAGAGGAGTTGATTTTAATGCCACTTTCCTTGTTATGGAGGGTAAATATTGGAGAAAGCAATTGAGGGTCACATATGAGACTAGTCTATGAAAATTCTTCTAACCCAAAGAGAAGCCAGTATATTTCCATGGTAGATTTTCTCATGAAAGCCTTCCTAAACCCTGGCACATAGTCTTATATGTCATGAGATATATTACTATGGATGTCAGAGTTAAGGTTTGCTACTATTACCATTTCCCCATACTTAACCATTTTATAAATAGGAAATGTATTTCCTTTCCTTACCTATTACAACATTCTATGGAATATTGTGAGTGGAATATATGAAAGAAGAGAGAGGAGGTTAAAAGATATATTGTTTACCACCAACCCTTAATGTTTCTCCTACTTAGGTTCTATAAAGGATTTCACCCACAAATTCTGAGTCTGGTCACTTTCCCTATCAAAATTACTGAGGTTGTCCAAATATCATCCCCTTCTACTAAAACCCAGATTAATAATAAGTCTTCTACTATGACTACAAAGATTAAAATGGAGAAAATTAAGATCTTAGATGCTAAAAGAATGAGAACCACTACTAGGAAGGGCACTAATAGGTTGAGTAAGAGACTAAGAGAAACCTATAAAATTTGAGTCCACTAATAACTCAGGTAAGAAAGGCGGCCCTAGAACAAAAAGGAAAGCCACTAGGAAAAATTATGATGAATAGGAGGAGGAAGAGATGGGTAGTGAAGGGAAGAATTAGGAGGATGTGGAAAGTGACTAGGATAGCCCTATGCCTTCTCATGTGTCCAATACTTTGAAACCTGAGGCTAATATCCTAGAGTATAAAAAAGAGGGTGATGTGGGCGAGTAGGGCATAATTACTTCCCCTATTTACTTCCCCTATTAGAGTCATTAATATGGGCAGCAAAGACACAAGGGGTGGAACCTATGGGGGAGATAAAAAGAAGAAGAAGGGATTATAGTGGGGGGTGACATTCAAAATTAGGAAAGTACTATGGAGAAAACTACTACTATGAAACATCCTCAAGGTAATCTGGATATCACTAAGCTAGAGGAATCTATCACTAGCCTGATCAATAATGAGGAGCTAGAGGACAAATTTGACATGGTTGAAATTTTTTCAAAGTAGGTAATGCATTCAATTTCTACTACCCTACACCTATTGTAGAATAGGGAGGAGACTACTTGGTTACTGTATGGCTTTTGAGGGGCCTCCAAAATGCCATCTTTCTCAATTCTTTTGATATCCTTTCAAACAATTATTTTTCAAAGCAAACATGAATTTATGGTTTTCAAGCATACAAACTTATGGTTTTTATGTATATGTTATTTTCAAGCATATGAACTTATGATATATATATATATATATATATATTTATATATATGTATGTATGTATGTATGTATGTATGTATGTATACACATATACACACACACATATATAGATATATTTATATATATGTATATGTGTATATATATATATATATACATATACATATATATACATATATATATACATATGTATATATACATATGTATATACATATGTATAGATACATATGTATACATATGTATAGATACATATGTATACATATGTATATATATGTATATATTTATATATGTCTATGTATATATATTATATATATACATATATATATGTCTATGTATATATACTATATATATGTATATGTATATATATAATATATTTATACATAGACATATATATATATATACATATATATACATATACATATATATATACACACACACACACACATATATATGTATATGCACACACACACACAGACACACATATATATATGGATAGTTTAAAGACATGATATTTTCTTGAATTCATGAATAGGAATTGTATTTAATGCAATAGCTATACATGCTGATAAATGTTTCCCTGCCTATGTTATGTTTTGGATAGTCTTCCTCCTATAGCCATAGAACTTGCAAGAGTGTTATTTGGAACTTTATACCTTTTTCCTAGTATTGATGATAAGAATATATATGTATATTGAAGGTTATGTTTGCATTGATTATTCTTCAGGTGTTTTCCATGGACATTCAAGCACCAACATTGTGGCGCTGGAATAGTCAAATCCAACTGTGGATTGAAAGACCTTCACATGTGGGGCAAATCATTTTTACTTTTTGTTGTGTGCAACGTGTGAATGTAGTTCTATCAACATGCTATATTCCTAGAGGATATATTCATATCTAAATTTTTTTCTGTACTAAAACATTATGAATTTGTAACTGATCCTTATTTATTGAGTGATCTTAGATTTAGGAGGTAGTTGCAATATTTCCTTCAAATAAATGACCATTGTAACTTTTTAGAAGTTAAGTCAATGGATTAAAATGAGTTGATTTTCATAATAGAACTATTGTGATACTATTTTTCAATCAAGTTTAATCTTTCTAGATTAATGAATAGAATGCAAAATTTAAGTTTATATCTCTTATCTTGATTATGTGTTCTATTCACTCATCCAAAGGAGCCCACTTGGTGAGTGAATTGTTGTGTTGGATTAGAATTAATTTTCCTGTTCATTTCTAAGTAAGGTAGATATTTGTTTCTCATGTAGCCACTGATAACATAATTAGTAGATTGTTCCTACAACATAGGCAGTTAGAGTAACTCCTACCCATGATTACAAGCTTTGTTAGAGTAAATTCATTTACTAGTTTTAGCATGGTTTTCTTAAAGCTCAAGGATTTGAATTTTTTAGGTTAATCTTAAGATTGAGAGAGTTTAAAGCATATACTTTGTGAATGCCATTCCAAGTTGACATCCTTTGTCGATAATTAAATGTGATTGAATAATTTATTTAGAAACCAATTAGGGTGTGCAATCCAAAATAGGTAGTTCATTGTTATGGGTTTCTAATACTATTATTTGGCAAAGCATTTTTTGCACCATTGTTGGGGATGGTGTTAATTTAAACTTATCTTTCTACTTACATTTCTAGTTCTAATAATCTAGAGCTTAGTCTTAAGAAAACATTTTATGCGTAGAAGGAGAGACGTCCTTGGGAGATTTCTTCATCATAATGATTAGGAAGAACCATTAGATATGTTTAATCCTAAGCCTAAAGAGCCTCATAATGAGAATGAAGAAGAAGAACCCTTTGAAAATCTATTTGTTGTTGGTCAAGAATGAATATCCTCATCCTCTATAGAATCATTACATTTGAATGATGTTTTTGTTGAGCTCAAATATTAAGACAACCTAATTGCTCTTGTTATCTATCAACCAACACCACTAGGTCCTCCACCAAGAATGGCTCACCCTTAGCCTACATTTTATTTCCCTATTGACACCTAGAAAGGTAACCAAAATTTTAAGAACATACCTATAATCACATTACCTAAATTCTATGGCCTCATCACAGAAGACCCCAAGATATTGCTCTTTGAGTTTGACATCCTTAATAGGAGTTATGACTATGAAACTACCACTCATGAGCTGAATTTGTTCCCATCTACTCTAAAAAAAGCTTCTTTGAGATGGTTCATAGGGTTGGGTGCCAACACTATAGAAAATTAGCCTATAGGGGAAGACATTTGAATTGAGATGACATTTTCAAAATGTCCCAAAAGGAAGAAGAAACCTTGGAGGATTATGTCTCAAGGTTCATGTTCAACTTGCAACATGATACACAAAACCAACTAAATGAGGAAACAAAAAAATATTTTTTTCTAAAAGGTGTGACTAATGGAAGCATTGAGGCCATAGAGCTTATGGTAGGAAGAGACATTACTTAGAAAAAGTAGGTTGACATAAAAAATATATGTTTGGAGTATTCAAGGGATAGTATGAAGAAAGGTAGGGGACTAATGACATGAAGAAATAGAAGTTTTATTAGCCCTTTTTGTGAACATTTATCTATAACATACTAAACTTTATCATCCCTTAGTATAAATGTTTTGAACTTTTGATGTATAAAGTATGGACATAGGGCATAAAATGATAATCAGAATTATATTTAAAAAGGGGTTCATTTTGTGGTAAAAATATTTCTTCATGAATGTTTGATATGGGTAGATCTTCCTGCAGCTGAAGAGATTGCAAAAACTATTAGTTGAATAATTAATGCCTTTTCTTTATAAACTAATAAATTAAAATAAATGTTTGCAAGAAGTCTTGTGTGTATTAAATGTTGATCGCAGGATACAAGCTGAGCGGGAGTTAAACAAACTATGAAGGAATAGCGCTAAGGCATTGATGACATTAAGGAGAAGTGTTATGACACCACTGTAGCTAGAAGACTTGGCGGCAAAGTCAGAGGGGACCTGTTTTAATGAATAACCAAGTGGGACCTGATAAAGTAGCCGAGCAAGGAAGTAAGCATCAAAGCAATCAGTTAAACATGCAAAGCACGATACCTAGATTCCTAGAAAGCTATTTGAAGACAGATAAATGAGCAAATCTAGCATTTGCTATGATCTCTATATTTGTGGGGAATTTAAGGGAGAATTAATGTCTTTCCAATTGGATGTTTCCAGTCTTAAAGTTGTAACTGACTTTCCTTCATAAGGAAGTCATAGTTTTAGGAGTTTGTTGTTCTTCCCTATAAATAAGACCTCATCTGTATCTATGAGGTTAAGTAGTGAATAGATAGACAGAGTTGATAGACATCTTACTATTTTTCCTAAGTTATTATAATATTGCATATTTGATGAATACATGCCTTTGCTGAGTTTCTACACTTTTATCTAAGTTTGTCTTTCCTTCATTCTTCCATGGGGGCCCACGCAGAAGGTGGAGTTTTACTTTATTAAGTAGGAGTTAGACTCAATTTTTTAAGTTAAAGTTAAAACTATTATTCCTATAGCCGCTGGAAACAGAACCAATCACTGTTCCTGCAGCAGTAGGTGTATAGATGTATGGCTAAATAATTAGAATTTCCTTCCAAGTATTTGACAGTCATCTTTCCTTTGGATAAACTAGATTTCATTAATGGTTATTGCATTCAAAGTAGTAGTGACTTTTAGTAAAAACTAGAGCATATACTTTGCAGACATCATCTCAAGTTCATGCTCCCGGATTGACATTTAATGAAAATCAGCATAGTGCTTTGGTAGTAAGGGATGTCCAATCCTAAAACTAAAAGGGTGTTATATTGATTAGACATATTTTTGGTGCCGTTTCCAGGGATGGTGTCAATCTAGTATTTACTATTGAGTCATTTAGTTTCATTTTCAACATTCTTGCATGCATAGAAGAAGATATCACCTTAGAAGATTTCTTCCCAACTTCAATCAGGAAGATCCTTTTTATCCTAACTTTGAAGAAAGAGAAGAAAGAGAAGAAGAACTATTTGAGAACATATTTGTAGAAGTACCTGAACAAGTTCAATCACCAACCACATCTAAAGAATCTTTTCATTTGAATAATCTTTTTGCTGAGCCAGAATATCAAGATAATCCATTAGCTCTAGTCATTTATCAGCCACCACTAGGACATCTACAAATGGAAGTAGCTCAACCTACCTTTCCCTTTCCAATTCCTCCTCAGCAGGGTAATCAAAATTTGAAAAATATACCCTCAGCTGCCCTACCTAAATTCTATGACCTTATTACTAAAGATCCAAAAACTTTTCTCTTTGAGTTCAACATCCCTTTTCGAAGTTATGACTACACAACTAATGCCCATAACCTGAAATTGTTTCCATCAACTCTCAAAGAAGCCACTTTGATATGGTTCATGAGTTTAGGTGCCAATGCTGTGATAGATTGGCAAACTATGAGTAACCTATTCCTTAATAAATATAAGGAATATTGTAGAGGCCATGATTTGAAAGGAGATGACATTTTTAAAATGTCACAAAAGGAGGATGAGACTTTGGAGGACTATGTTGCCATGTTCATGTTTAACCTACAGCACAACACACAACATTAGCTAAATGAGGAGTCTCAAAAGCATCTCTTTCTGAAAGGAGTACCTGACAAGAGTATGGAAGCTTTAGACTTAATGGCTGGAGGTGACATTACACAAAAGATGTGGGCTAAAATCTAGAATATTTGTTTAAACTATTCTAGAGCAACAACAAAAAAAGGATGAGGTTTGAGGGATTTACTCCAAAAGACTCTTGGGGCAAGAGTATCTAAGACAGAATTGTCAAACCTCTTGTCAGATTTCAAGAAAGACATCATTAATGATGTTGCTACACAATTGGATACCATGCAAACACGCAGAAGAAGGAAGATGCTAATAGTATGTTAGCAGAATATTGCCCCCATTGTAGAGAAAAGAAACGTAATTGCCGATGTAAGCCTATTGCTAGTGTGGAATCACAACATGTGCCTACTGAGTTCAAGGCAATTGATGAAGATGAGGAAGTCTTTTATGTTGCTCAACAAAAGCCATGGGCTCCAAGATTAGGTATTCCTCAAGACCCACTCCATAATTATGGTAGTAATAGTCAATGGAAAAAACAACATGGTAATTATAATCATTGGCAACAACCTTACCAAGGTTGGCAGCAGCCTAACCAAGGTTGGCTGCAGACTAACCAAGGGTGGCAGCAGCCTAACCAAGGTTGGTTGTAGACCAAATAAGGGTGGCAGCAGCCTAACCAAGGTTGGCAGCAAACCCAAAATTGGCAGTAGCATCAGCAGCAGCTAGCTTTGACTCAACCTCCTCAATAACAAGCCTTAATGCCTCCTGTAGTCAATACAACCCTTCCAAAATAGCCATAGTTACCTGTAGAACCTGCACCTAACCCTAATAGTGCAAAACCTTCAGCCTAGTAACAAAGTTATTCCATCACCCTAAATGATATTCATCTAAGATCTGGAACAACACTTGCCTCACCTTAGTAGCCCATTATAACAGAAATAGATGATACAAGTGCTGAGTCAGTTCAAGAACCTGCCACCTCTATTTCTCCTGCAGCCAAAACACCACCATTTCCTAGTAGGTTAATAGAGAAAATACTACCAAGGGAAAATCAAGCTGCACTAGATTTTCTTGAGCAACTCAAGCAAATGATGATAAAAATTCCCTTACTTGACACAATCAAGGAAGTACCTATATATTCAGAAGCCATCAGAGAAGCCTGTGTTAAAAAGCTAGGAAGGAAAAAGAAAGACCCAAAGACTATCCATGTCCTTGGATAGCTTTCTGATCTTATGCTTGATAACTACAAAATGCCTAAGTATGCAGACCCTGGTAGCCCAGTAGTAACCCTCACCATTCAAGGAGTACAAGTACAGAATGTCTTAATAGACCTAGGAGCATCCATTAATGTAATGACCAAGGAAGTAGTTTCCAAATTAAGTATCATTGGTCTCAGGCAGACGCCTGTAACGCCCCGCCAAGGGATCCAAAAGAATTAACCTAAAGTTTCACTAAGTTTGCTAAACATTTTTTTTTTTTTTTTAAGTAAGAAAGTATGACATACACATCAAACAAATAGTAGCGGAAGCAATAACATGTAATCATCGACAAACATACATTGCAAGTTACATTTCTTAAAGATCCCAAGACGTTGAGTCACGTTTAAATTTAATTAATTCTAAGTCTAACAACTAACACATACATATAAAAGAATAATCAGAAACTCCAATGTCCATAATATACATTTGTTCCGAATGCTCCTTGGCAAATTAATTCGGAATGCTCATTCATCCACTGTACATGTCACAGGGTATGAAAGGCTTAAAAGAATATACATATGTAAAGATCAAGATACAACATCCTCAAATCCATGATACAAAGTACAGTAAAAATATATGAAACTATTCACCATACATGATACATCCATACATCCATAATGATAAAAAATCTATCATAAAATCTAACCATCCATCATAATAATCCAAGAACATAGTGAAGGTAAATGCCAATCATGAAATCTCTAGCCACGGTGACCACGGAACGGATCTCAATGGTAAGAGTAAAAGCACTACCACTCGACCGCGTGGAACCTAAATGGTCCACTCCCACCGCGCTGAGGAGATAGTCTCAAGTCCCAAATAGGATAACAAAACCTATAATCATAAATACTCTCTAAGTCCAGGAAATCCTATAAGTATGCTAACTCAAGGGTTCCTAAAAAAGATCGACATCTAAATCCCAGAGGTACCACAAGACACGTAGGAAACCTAATATGCAAGCGGGAAAGTGTCATTGCAAAAGTCATGTAGAAGTTACCCGAGCAATCCCTTAGGAATCTCGGGTCCCTACTGATCCTGCGGCCACTAGTATCCTCTTGTACTGACGAGGCATACTATGGAATGCAAGGTTGTAACCAAGCATCCTCTCTACCCCATCCTAGTCTGTACTAGCACTCATGGCATGGGAGAGAACATACAATTATCTTGTTAGGTTCATTTTCTCTCATTTAGTGTAAATGTTTTCACTTATTAAAAACGACTTACAATGGGTTTCTCAAGGCAGCCTCTTAGGGCTCCGACCCCCATTGCAAGCCACTTCCCGACTCTACACATAGATAACCTACCCTAGCTCATGAACTCATAAATCAAAGAATCATAATAAAACCATCTCAGTCCTATATGAGCAACTGAAAATATCATAAAAAGATAATCCACAAAATATATCAGTTCTTCATGAGCAACAGATAACATCAAATAGTAATCATGTAATCACGACAGTTCTCTATCAGCAACTGAAGGCATCAATGATAAGTCACAAAATCCAATGGTTCTCTAATGAGCAACCAGAAAGTAATACAAGTATAACTGATCGAGACTCAGAAATGGTTATCAAATATAACTGATCGAGACTCAAAAATGGTTAAGTTAGGTATTCTCAAATACATACACCTCAGCTTCACACAAGGAAACTGGAAGCAATAACAAACAGTAAACACAATCATGTCATAGAGCACTTCATCACATTACCATGGTTAGGTTAAGAAAGATCGAGACCAAATCATCAAGACATCACATTCACAACCCCGAGCCTCTGGTAACAACCTGAACTGGTCAACGCTAAACCAACCCCAAAACATTCAAAGTACAAAGTCAACATCAAAGTCTCAGAGATTGGATCTGAAAGTATATTATTTAAGTTAAGGTAAGGTTTGTGATTTAGTTTAATGTCGAATTCAAGTAACGAAGTTTTCACAACTACCCTTTTTCGAATACCCCATTTCTATAATAACTTTCATTAAATCAATATCCAAATTTATAATTTAGTCAAATAACATTCATTATTGATTAACTTAATTAAACTAATTTTAATTAAATTAATCAATATTTATTAGATCTAATTACTTATTTTAATCCCACTACTAATTGTTAATTTATTAATATTTAAGCAAAATTATTAATAAATTAAAATCTACAACTATATCTATACAATTAATATTTATTTATTAAATATTTAAAAAGTTTAATATATTATAAAAATTGAATATATTATAATTTTTATTATTTAAAAATTTTTAATTAAATAAAATTCATTTTTTAATAATTAAAAAAAAATTATATAAAAACAAATTAAAAAACGAAATCCCAAAACGTTTATAGCCCGTCGGCTTTGGCCGCAGGCCTGCAGTCGCAGGGCCTGCGGCGACAGGTACTCTGTACCTGTCGTCGTAGTACCTGCGACGTAGGTACTGTCGGCCTGCGCCGACAGTGGGGGCGGGTACGGGGTAATTCCCTCCCCCCCACTATATTATATTTAAATATTTTTATTTTTATTTTTTTTATATATATATTTTTTATATATGATTTTATTTTATTCTATTAACAATAAAATAAGTTTTATTTTAACAAAAATAATTTTGTTTAATCTTTTTTTTAAATAAAACCAATTTCTTCCCAAAGGATAAATATGTAAAATATAAATATATATATATTTATATATATATATATATATATATATTTATTTATCTAGAACTGTTCAATTTCATTAAAACAAAACTCTTATCAAATTAGATCTTAATTTCTAAATCAAGAAAACAAGGGTTCTAATTAATTCATCCAGTCTCCATGGATACAGAAATTATTGACGAATAATTAATAGCTTCACAAGATTGAAAGCTTAAAACTTTTATCACAGAGAATTCAGATCTTCAAACCCCAGACACGAAGAAGGCAGGAAGGGATAATTGCAAATTTAATGGATAAAAAAAAAACAAGACCCTACCTGATCCTGATGCTATTATGCAACCTCCAGAAAACTGTATGCGAATTCGCTCCTCTCAATAACCTTCCCCTTCAAGACTTTCTTCATATCAGCCTTCTGAAATTTTCTTCCAAAAATTGTCTTCCTCCAAAAATTCTCGTCCAAATTCGTATCCTTCCAAAAATGAACCCCCAAAGTTGTGATAAGCAAATTCTCCTCAATTCGGGGCACTAATTGTGCGTTTACCCGAGAAGACTCTTTGCATAACTCAGTTAACTCAAATTAACTTTTATTATCTTTTCTAATTCTTTTGCATTCAACTTTCATGCACATTAAGTTGAATTATTAAATAACTTTATTTAAAAATTCACTTGACTTCAATTCTTAATTAATTTATTACTTTAAATCTTATGTGCACTTTTAAGAAATTAAAATAACATTATTAATTTTTATAATTTAATCTTTTAATTTAATTCTTATATTTAACTCATGTTTAGATCATGCGATCTAGAATTCTTAATAAATTAATATCTTTCAACTTTTAATTCATTTTAGAACTTAATTGATAACATATTTAATTAATTTAAATAACAATAATATTTAGCATTTATTTAAAAATGAACTCCAAATATATTATTATTAAATTAAATAAATATTATCCTATTCTAAATATATCTTAAACTTTAATTTCCAACTTTAATTCTTTTATTTAATTAATTAATTAATTAATTAAATATAAAGATATCATAATAATTCCTTATTAAATTAAATCATTAATTAGTCTTTTTAATTAGACTTAATTAATAGAAAATACACCAAGGACTCATAAAGCAACATACGAAAACCCAACATAGAAGAATACATACCAAATCAAACAAAAAGGGTTATAATCACGAAATTACATCATTTGATGCATTCAGAGGGCACTTAACTCAGATACTTGTCCTAATTATCAATTAGGACAATTGGCTAAAGGGTTTAGGATTTGGACTTAAGAGTTTATCTCCCCTCTCTTACCATTGAGACAGTGCGATAGGGTACGCTCATCCTGACAATTCAGGGAAGTCGATACCCAGTACCTGCAACCTGCATAAAATCCACGCATGTACAAACACAATATTCTAAGCTAAATAGGCAATGGCAGGAAGTGGTGCATCGTGTAGATCCCGACTAGCAGGTGACTACGACTCCCTTCCTTAACCATATCAGAAACACCATACATAAATAAAATAGCACGCACACCATACACATGCAGTATGGGGTAAGTATCCATAAGAAACACATGGAATAATGAACCATCTAACTAATCATCATCGATAACCAAAACCATTGACTAATCATCATACATGCATGAAATATAGAGTACCAAGTAATCTCATCATATAATAAACTGAGTGTAAACATCATCTGATAATCTCTAAAATAATAATACTACTCATCAAACATAATTTGGCCTAAAAGAGTTTGGCAATCATATCATAAATGTAGCTCGAAAAATGTAAACTAGGGGCAGGCACTACAACGCCAACAATCTTGCAATTAGTAGATAGTTCTACCATCATTCCTAATGGTATGCTAGAAGATGTCACTGTCATATTACATTCATGGGAGTATCTAGTTGATTTTGTTGTACTCTCTCCAAAAATAAGTACTAGAGGCTAACCTATCATTTTAGGATGACCATGGTTAGCAACAATAGATGCTTATATTGCATGTCGATAAGGGAAAATGACTATTTTAGATGGAACAAACACCAAAAATTTGACCTTGTATTCTCCTACTCAGCCTTTGCTGCAGGATGATCAAGTTGTCTGGCTAAATATGGATGACTCTGATATGGACATAGATTCTATTCAACAATTGATGATGATCTCACGGGACTCATTTGTAAACATTAAAGAAGAAGATGATGTCATTTCTTCTATTATACTGAATGAGTATGGAACACAACCTAAGACATCTTCTACACAAGAGTATGTCTTAGAAAGCATTCTACCTTTATCTGATGAACTGCATTCACTCCTGCCACATGAGATATATTCACAACCAATTGTGCAAATTTCAATGGCTGAAAAAAGTAGTCAAAACAACAATCATTCCAAGAAGAGAATTAAATATAAGCAAGTCCTTATCTCAGGCACAACATCATGATACCCTGCAGCTGGATGCTTTTTCTTGGGAGTATACAAATATGAAAGGTTTGGATCCTACACTCTGTACCCATAGAATTTATATCAATCCAGATTATAAACCTGTGAGACAACCTCAATGTAGGATAAACCCAACATTAAGGGATATTGTCAAAAATGAATTGCAAAAGTTACTGAATGCTGGCTTCATATATCCTATTTTTGATAGCCAATGGGTGTCACCATTAGTTATTGTTCCCAAAAATAGGGGAAAATGGTGAGTCTACATAGATTATAGAGAACTTAATTCGGCTACCAAGAAGGATCATTTTCCATCATCTTTTGTCGATCAAGTGCTTGACAATCTTATAGGAAAGAAATACTTTTCATTCTTATACGGGTTCAGTGGTTACAATCAAATCCAGATAGCACCAAAAGATCAAGACAAGACAACATTCACATGTCCATAGGGAACATTTGCTTATTCTATCCTACCATTTGGTTTGTGCAATGCACCTGCAACCTTCCAAAGAGCTGTGATTAGCATTTTTTCTAACATATCTGCAGATTGTTTGGAAGTGTATATAGATGACTTCACCACATATGGGAAAACATTTGAAGAAGCCAAGGAAAACTTGGACAAGGTTTTACAAAGATGAAAAGACTACAATTTGTCTTTAAATAGTGAAAAGTGCTTTATGATGATGCAAGAAGGAGTGGTCTTGGGACACTTTATTTCTCCTAAAGGAATTGAAGTAGATCTGGCAAAAATAGAAGTCATACATACATTAGCTGTACCATCCAAATTGAAAGAAGTCAGGAGTTTTTTAGGACATGTGGGATATTATCAGCATTTTATCAAAGATTTCAATCAAATTGCAACACCCTTATACAAATTGCTTCGAAAAGATGCAGAGTTTGTATGGGATTCAGAGTGTACAAAAGCTTTCCTACAGCTTAAGGAAGTCCTCTCAATAGCACCAGTGCTTCGAGGACCAAATTGGGAGTTACTTTTTCATATAAACATAGATGCTTCAGATCATGCCATTGGAGCAGTACTTGGCCAAAAGATAGATTCAGTAGAACATGCAATTTACTATATCAACAAAAATCTTCAAGGAACTGAGTATAACTACACGGTGATAGAGAAAGAATTGCTTGTTGTAATTTATGCTTTGAACAAATTTAGACATTACATTATAGGCTACCAAATATTTGTACATACAGATCACTCTACTATCAAATATCTGATGAACAAGCCAACGATCTCTAGATGATTGGCTCGATGGTTGTTACTAATGCAAGAATTTGACATCACCATTATTGACAAGCCAGGTAAATAAAATGTTGTGGCTGATTTCTTGTCTCGTCTTCAAACACCTAATGATCCTACAACCATAGAAGATAGCTTTCCTAATGAACATCTCTTCCTTTTGTCAACACAAAATCCTTGGTATGCTAATATTGCCAACTATCTAACTACTTGCAAAACTCCTTCACATTTTTCTGCAAAAGAAAAATTATTGCTAGCAGAAAAGAGTTTTAATTTCTCATGGATCTCAGGATTCATGTTTTATACTAGACTAGATTAGGTAATACGATGATGTCTCAAAGAGGATGAAACATATGATGTTCTTCGTGCTTGTCAGGATGAGCCTTGTGGTGGACACTTTGCTAACAAATAGACTACATTAAAGATTCTAAATACAGGTTATTATTGGCCTACACTTCACAAAGATGTGGCTCAATATACAAAAAAATGTGATAAATGTCAAAGAATGGGTAGACCGACAAAAATAGGTGAAATGCCCCTGCAGCCACAGATAGTAGTAGAACCATTTGATAAATGGGCAATTGATTTTGTTGGCCCTATTGAACCATCATCAGAAGGGAAAAGTTACATATTGGTTTGTACTAATTATGTTACTAAGTGGGCTAAAGAAAAACCCATGATGCATCCCCGTGACAATAATGTTGCAAAGTTTTTGTACGAATGTATCTTTACTAGATTTGGTGTTCCAAGAGAATTACAATCAGATCAAGGGCCTCAGTTCACTCTAACCTAATAGTAGCACTCATGAAGGAATATAAAATTTAGCATGGCAAATCATCTCCGTATCATCTACAAGCCAATGGACAAGTAGAAGAAACAAATAGAGAGCTGGAACATATTCTCACTAAAATAGTATCTTTGCATCATAGAGATTGGGCAGCTAAAATTCCTGAAGCCTTATGGGCGTACAGAACAACATGGAAATCCACTACTGGGTTTACACCTTTCCAACTCCTATATGGGAAGACAACTGTTATGCTTATTGAATTTGAACATAAAACTCTGGGGACAGCTTTGGAACTTGATATTACCCTTCCTGTAGCACAATATGATTGCATTTTGCATCTCAATGAGTTGGATGAATGGAAAAAATCAGCTCTTCATAACACAAAATTAATTCAAAGTCAAAGGAAGCAATAAAATGACAAATTCATTAAAGACAGAGAATTCTCTGTTGGTGATTGGGCACTCCTGTATGATTCACGATATCAGCATCACCAAGGCAAATTTCAAACTCAATGGCTTGGTCCCTATGAAATCATTACAATTTTTAACAATGGATTAGTTCAACTATAAATGATTGATCTAGTCAAATTCAAGCTCCTGGTTAATGGGCATTGTCTGAAGTTATATCATAAACCAGCAACCAGAGAAGAATTTCTTCAACAATTCATAACAACAGAAACATCTCTTCTTGTAGCCACTTCATCTGAGGCTTCCACTCAGATGCATGCAGCCCCTTGAATTTATTTTCAAGGCCTTCATAATAAAAATTTTGCGCTCATGCGCAAATTCATTCCTTTTCCACCTCATTTCATCCCATCTTCTTGTCTTTCCATCATCATTTCATCTCACTTTCTTTCTCTAATAAGGCACTTCTCTGTTCATCCTTCCTATCACACCTCAGGTCAGTTACACTCGACCCCTTTGCATTTATTTAATTTATTATTTATTTAGGAAAGCATGTTATTTCAATTTTTGAAATTTGCAATCTTTACGATCTGATGGGACCTAGTCTCTGCTAGGTTGGGGGGAGGGGAAATCGAATTCATGAATGCAAAATCAAGGAAATCTTAAATTAGCATATAGGATGTATGGGGAAGGCTCATTTCGATAATGAGCTGGCAACCCTTTGTACTTTCGAAATGTGTGAAATAATATTAAATCATGATTTCCCATAACTCCTCATTAATATGGCATATGTTTTTGAGCACGATCTTTATTCCCATTATGGTTTGGTGATTAAAATGCCATCATGAAGTATTGAAGGATGTGATGTTTGGAAAGTATTGAAGTATTGCAATTTCCCTTTGTTGAAACCCCTGTAGCTATCACCGTCCATACTTTCAAAATCACTTGCAGTGAAATCGCTTATAATAGCATTTTTTTTTCAAAAATATGGGTGGAGAACCTCAGCAGCATGAACCAACACATCACAGAGTCTTACTGGAAGACCCAACAACATGTAGTTTGTTTCAACAATGAGGTTGGCTGGCTTATTGTCTCAGTTTGAAGCAGTTTGATCAAGAAATTGTGCTCCAATTTCATGATACATTGAGGGATGGATATGAAACTGTTAAGGGCATTCAGGTAGAATTCACTAAAGAAGTGGTGGCAGAAGTTTCTGGGTTACCCACAATTGGAGAATGTTGGATAGAGGACATGGATGCATGACAAGCAAAAGAGAAATTCTCAGTATCAAGAGATCCTCGGCTAGAGTAAAACAAAAAGTAAGGTACATTACGTTTATCTCTCGCTCTGCAATTCATCCACCCTATTGAATTTATCATAATATATTTTACCTATGAAGGAAGATATTCCTATTTGCATGTTGTTCATTTCAAAATTATGAGTGGTTTGCAGCATGGCGATTGTCGTGTAAATCTTCCAAGTTTCCTTTATAATATCATCAAAAGGAAAGCTACCTATGTACAGCAAGGCAAAACCCAGTCAGTATCCCACCATTTCTTGATTAGGGCTATAATTGAAAAAGAGTTGACTAGGCAGCACTTGGGAACATGGGATGATTTTGTAAAGCTAAGGTCAGAGGGACCTAGAAGGGGTGGACCTAAAGGGCAAGGAGTAGGGACAAGAGAGAAATTTTTTGTAGGAGTCAAAAAAGTAGTATATAGAACGGCTCAAGAAGCTTTAGCTTCTGCTTCTACACCTAAAACTGCAAAGAGGAAAATTTTGACCATAGAAGCCTCAACTCCTAGGAAGAGAAAATCACACATAGTTGCCACAGAGGAAGGTTCAGAAGAAGTACCTCCAGTATCACAAGAACCTGCACTTAACCTGAATAAAGGGAAATCTGTTGATAAGGGCAAGAAACCAATTTCTACCCCATAGCGAGTCACCAAAATATTTGGGGTAAATATAAGAATTGAACCTCCTATGCCATCGGCTGAGCCTCCTATACCACCAATTGATATTAAAACTCCAGTACCTACACTTGCACAGTCACCAGAGCACACAACACCTACTCCTGAACATAAAAATAATCCTAAGGAAATTTTTGCAAAACTAAATAGTCCTATTAATGTTGATAGTGACACAGAGTCCTCAGAAGAAATAGTGCCCGAGGTTGGACACCCAGTGGAGGAAACTAATAATCTACCACTAGAGGAATATCCATCTGTTGCACAAGAAATAGTTCAAGAAATTGTTGAAACATTTCAAGATCAAAAAATGATTGCACCCCATCCTACAACCATTGCCCCTTTAGAAAAAGTTGATAACACTATTGGTTGTCAACATAGTAATTTTGTTGAACAACAACATTCTCAGGATGACAACACTTCTGACCACCATCATCCTGAGCACTGCCTTGAAGATTATAGACCTATTGTCCGTCGTCATACACCACCAAACATTTCCACTCTGTTAACAACTAGCTTTGGTTTGTACCAACAATTTCAATGGGAAAAAGAAAATTGGGATTTAGAGAAGAAGCAAATACTCAAAACTATCAAGGAACAAGCAATCAAATTGAAGAAAAGGATAATGAAATTAAGATCCTACAACAATGTGTCACAAAGATAACAGAGCTCATATCAGAGCTTGTAAATTGTAGGTCTGCATCTCCAGTTTACACACTGTTCCTAAAGGAGCAAATGATTAATTTTCAATTATCTCGAATTACTCATGGGTTGAACCCTTCCTTACACACTCCTCAGGAATTTTATGCAACATTCAATTCAATTCCAATGACTTTGAAGAATCTCCTCTATGAATTATATGTTCATAATCTTGTTGTACTAGATGATAAAGATTGGAATTCATTGTTATATGTGGGAGATGTACAGTTTAGGGCCATTATGTCATGGATGTAGAATGAGATCAGTCGAGAGAACTAGGCTGCTCCTTACAGGGAAAAGGAAATGTTTGAACCATTGTACATTCAGCCAAAAATATAGAACACTTATAGAGTATTCTTCAATTGGCTTTTTGTTAACAATAATAGTAGTGCTACTGCCAAAATCCACCCCGTTCACGAACAAGCATTTCTGGATTGGGAGCAACATTATTTTGAAAATGCCCCTAATGCTATACAAGCTTCTCTTCAAATATGGATTTGATTGTCAAAAGACCTGAAAACTAGGGAGTTGCACTCTCCCCAAAATCTAGAATTATCCATCAACAGACTGCCCAGGTATCTGACATTGGGAAGAAATCAAAAAAATTATTGTGTACTTCTTCGTTTCCAACTGCCAATACTTTTGCATCTTATGCTTGGAAAATATGATTTGTTTGTTGAATATAACATGACTGCTGAAGAACAAAAATGGGAAAGATTGAAACAAAATCATGGATATTTCAAAAAAAAAGCTCACGAATCAGGGGAGAAAATTGCCACTGATCTCAGACTGCGGATGAGGATTAGAAACCTATAGATGTTGAAGGGACCAGCCTCAGGATGGTTGGGGGGGAAAATGATGACATGAAGAAATAGAAGTTTTATTAGCCCTTTTTGTGAACATTTGTCTATAACATACTAAAATTTATCATCCTTTAGTATAAATGTTTTGAACTTTTGATGTATAAAGTATGGACATAGGGCATAAAATGATAATCAAAATTATATTTAAAAAGGGGTTCATTTTGTGGTAAAAATCTTTCTTTATGAATGTTTGATATGGGTAGATCTTCCTGCAGCTGAAGAGATTGCAAAAACTATTAGTTGAATAATTAATACCTTTTCTTTATAAAATAATAAATGAAAATAAATGTTTGCGGGAAGTCTTGTGTGTATTAAATGTTGATCGTAGGATACAAGCTGAGTGTGAGTTAAACAAACTACGAAGGAATAGTGTTAAGGCATTAATGACATTAAGGAGAAACATTATGACACCATTGTAGCTAGAAGTCTTGGCGGCAAAGTCAGAGTGGACCTATTTTAATGAATAACCAAGCAGGACCTGATAAAGCGATCGAGCAAGGAAGTAAGCATCAAAGCAATCAGTTAAACATGCAAAGCACAATACCTGGATTCTTGGAAAGCTGTTTGAAGACAGATAAATGAGCAAATCTAGCATTTACTATGATCTCTATATTTGTGTGGAATTTAAGGGAGAATTAATATCTTTCCAATTGCATGTTTGCAGTCTTAAAGTTGTAACTGACTTTCCTTCATGAGGAAGTCATAGTTTTAAGAGTTTTTTGTTCTTCCCTATAAATAAGACCTCGCCTGTATCTATGAGGTTAAGTAGTGAATAGACAAACAGAGTTGATAGACATCTTACTATTTTTCCTAAGTTAATGTAATACTGCATATTTGATGAATACATGCCTTTGCTGAGTTTCTACACTTTTATCTGAGTTTGTCTTTCCTTCATTCTTCCGTGGGGGCCCATGTGGAAGGTGGAGTTTTAGTTTAGTAAGTAGGAGTTAGACTTAGTTTTTTAAGTTAAAGTTAAGACTATTGTTCCTACAGCCACTGGAAATAAAACCAGTCACTATTCTTGTAGTAGTAGGTGCATAGATGTATGGCTAAATAATTAGAATTTCCTTCCAAGTATTTGATAGTCATCTTTTCTTTGGATAAACTAGATTTCCTTAATGGTTATTGCATTCAAAGTAGTAGTGACTTTTAGTGAAAACTAGAGCATATACTTTGCAGACATCATCTCAAGTTCACGCTCCCAGATTAACATTTAATGAAAATCAGCATAGTACTTTGGTGGTAAGGGATGTCCAATCCTGCAAGTAAAAGGGTGTTATATTGATTAGACAGGAACTTAGGGACCTACCACATAAAGCCAATGGTGGTTCAAGAGTATCTAAGATGGATGCATCCAATCTTCTATCCAGCTTCAAGCAAGACATCATCAATGTTGTCACCACTTAGTTGGATAGTATGCAAGCAAGAAGGAAGGAGGAGGAGGAATATGTTATGCTAGCCAAATTCTACTCTCATTGTAGAGAAAAGAAGAGAAATTGTAGGTGCAAGACAGTTGTATATGTGGACGCTAATCCAATGCCTACTGAGTTTAAATCCATAGGTAAGGAGAATAGAGAAGTTTTATAAATTTCTAAAAGGTGTCCATGTGCTTAGACACAAGGTATGCCTCTAGACCCCTTGAATACTTTTGGTTATAATAATAGTAGTAGTCAATGACCAAGCCATAACCCTCAGGATTCTATTCCTCAAGGACATAATTGGAATTATAATTAGTATAGTCAACATCCACATTATAACCAAGCCTACTAGCCACAACAGAATAATTAATGGCAACTGCATGGCAATTGGCACAACAACCTCAGTGGGGACCTAACTAGCTTAGTCAATAGCAATCTCTCATGCCTCTACCTTAGCAACAAGCTCCTATGCCTCCACCTCCTATAGCCAATAATAACCCACAAAATCCAACACAACTTCCTATGCAACCAACTACAAATCCTAATAACAAGCAGCAAGCTTATTCTCTACAAGTAAATGATATCCATCTCAGATTAGGAACTAAGTTTCCCACACCCAAAGAGTTGATAATAATTGAAGTTTTTGATATTGAGGACATACTTGTGAACCAACCTACTACTATTCTTCCTATTGCTCAATCTGCACCAATATATACAAATCCCCCTTATTTACAAAGATTGGCTCAATTAGCTCCACCCAAAGAAAATCCTATAGCAAGGGATCTAATGAATCAACTCAATAAAATGATAGTGAAAATTCCCTTGCTGGATTCCCTTAAAGAAGTCTCAATTTATAACAAATCTATAAAAGAAACCTATATTAAGCAATTTGGAAGGAAGACAAAAGACCCTGACACTATCCATGTTTTGGGACAACTTTTTGATCTCATGCTAAGAAAAGTCTTAATGTCTAGGTACTCTGATCCAAGAAGTCCAGTACTTACTATTCATTTTAGTGGCATCCAAATACAAAATCTCATGATTGACCTAGGGGCATCAATAATTGTCATGACTAGGGAAGCTTTGTTGAGACTTAGCATTATTGGTTTGTGAGATACACCTAAAATACTACAATTAGTGGATAATTCCACTGTTAAGCTAGTTGGCATGGTTGAAGATGTTATTGTAATGCATGATTCATTATATTAATGTTCAAATTTCATATTCCTATCACCGAAACCCACTCTAGGAGGATATCAATTAATCCTAGTACCACCTTGGTTAGCCATAGTTAATGCTTGCATTGCATGTTGCTAAGGAAAAATGACCATATCAGATGGGATAAATACCAATAAGCCAACTCTGTATTCTCCAGTAAAACTCCAAGTAGACCTTGACCAAGTTGTCTAGAGATTTAGGTAATTCATCCCTTGAAGAAAATTTGGTGCAACAAGTTATGGTCATTGAAGAAACCCATTTTTGGTGTCATAAGAAGAAGATGATATATTAGCAAAAATCCTCACTAACAAATATGGTTCCAAGGAATCTTCTTGTGATGCCCCTAATTGTTCCCTGCAAACAATATTGCCCAAGTAGACTTCACCTCAGTCTTTTGTAGCATTTGATTATCTCCACACCTTGTTGCCTCATGAAATAAAGTCACCATCACTTGCATAAATTTTGATGTTGGATAAGGTCAAAAGAGTTGAAATTTCCTTAGGGAAATATTTAAATATTAATAAGAATCTCACTACATCTCAGATGTCCAATCTTCTCAAACTTTTACAAGAAACTCAACAAGCCTTTACATGGGATGAAAATGATATGAAGGGGTTAGATCTTAAAATTTACACCCATAGAATCTGTATAAGCCCTAAGTGAAAGCTAGTAAGGAAATCCCAAAGGAGAATTAATCTTGCTTTAAGAGATATAGTGAAGATACAGTTTCAAAAGCTCCTTAGTGTAGGTTTCATTAATCCTATTCCTAATAGCCAATGGGTTTCACCTCTGGTAATTGTTTGAAAGAAAGGGAGGAAATGGAAAGTTTGTGTGGACTATAGGGAGCTTAATAAAGCCACTAAAAAGGATCACATTCCACTACCTTTCATTGACCAAGTGCTTGATAATCTTGTTTGTAAAAAATATTTTTCATTTCTAGATGGCTTTAGTGGATATAACTAGACCTAGATATCACCAGAAGATTAGGATAAGAAAAAATTCACCTATCCATGGAGAACATTTTCTTACTTAGTCTTACCATTTGGATTGAACAATGCACTTTCTACCTTCTAGAGAGTAGTGCTTGGTATATTATCTAACATTGCTGTTGACTATGTTGAAATATACATGGATGAATTCACTACTCATGGAAACACATTTGAGAAGGCACAAGATAACTTGGAGAGGTTCTTAAGAGATGACAAGAATATAATCTCTCCCTTAATAGTGAGAAGTGTTACATTATGATGGAAGAAGGAGTTGTCTTGGGACACTACCTTTCATCTTTTGGAATCAAGGTAGACCCTACAAAAATTACAATCATCAACACACTACCCACACTGATCAAGTAGAAAGATGTCAAAAGTTTCCTTAGTCATGCTAGTTACTACAAAATATTTATAAAGGATTTTAGCCAACTTTTCATACCTTTATACAACTTACTGAAAAAGGAGGCCAAATTCAAATGGATAGAAGACTGTGAAGCAGCATTTCAGGAGTTGAAAGATGTTTTGACAAAAACACCTATTCTTCGAGGACCTAATTGGAAGCTACCATTCCACATCCACACTGATGCATTAGACTATGCCTTTAGAGTAGTCCTAAGACAAAAGGAAGGTATTGTTGGACATGTTATTTACTATATTAGTTAAAACTTGTAAGGTGATGAGCTAAATTATATTGAACTGAAAAAGAGGTGTTAGCAGTCATCTATGCACTAAAAAAGTTCAAGCACTACATCACAAGTTATGAAGTATTTTTTTGTACTAATCATTCTACCATCAAATAATTGACAAAAATACCTGCCATTAGTGGTATATTAGCACATTGGTTAGTCCTCATGCAAGAATTTGATGTGAAGATAATTGACAAACTAGGCAAAGCTAATGTGGTGGCCAATTTTTTAATCAATATTGCAAGTCCCAGATGATCCTATAGTAATTGATGATAGCTTCCTTGATGAGAACCTATTTTCTATTGATTCTTTCAATCCATGGTATGCAGATATAGCCAATTACCTTTCTATAGGAAGAACATGACCTCATTTATTTCTTGACCAATGCTAACTTTTGGTTGAGAAGAGTTTTAACTTCTCATGGATCTAAGGATTTATGTTCTATACATGTCTAGACTAGGTCACTCAAAGATACGTTCAAGAGGATGAGACTTATGATATTTTATGGGCATGTCATGATGAGTCGTGTAGAGGCCATTTTACAATGAAGAGCACAACCTATAAAATTCTGACAATTGGATACTATTGGCCTGCTTTGCATAAAGATGCAACAAAATATACCAAGTACTATGATAGATGCTAGTGCATGGGGCATCCAAAAAAGTTTGATGAAATGCCCTTGCAACCTTAGATAGTGGTCACATCATTTGACAAGTGGGGTATCAACTTTGTTGAACCCATTGAAGCATCTTCTCATGGTAAGTCATATATCTCATTCTCTATTGCCTATGCCACAAAGTGGGTTGAACCTAAAGCAATGAGGCATGCCAAGGATCATAAATATGTTGAATTTATCTATGAATGTATATTCACTAGATTTGGACTACCATGGGAGATAGTGACATATCAAGGAGCACAATTTACCTCAAATCTGAATCTATGATAGGTGCACAAATACATGGTGTGCCATGGTAAATCTTCACCATATCACCCTCAAGACAGTGGCTAGGTTGAGATAACCAACCAAGAGATAGAATCCATTCTAACCAAGACAATTTATTTTCACAAAAGAGACTGGGCTACCCATCTTCCTAAAGCCATTTGGGCTTACTATACTACATGGAAAAAACATGACTGGGTTAACCCCTATTGAGTTGGTGTATGGAAAATCAGCATCCATGCCTATTGAGTTTCAACATAAGATGCTCAAAACAAACCAAGACCTAGACATTAATCTTACAAGAGCCCAAGAAGACTAGTGATTGCAACTGAATGGGTTAGATGAATATAGGAAATTTGCACTCCAAAATAGTGAATTAATCTAGCAACAGAGAAAAAAATGGCATGAAAAATTCACCTAAGAAAAGAAATTTATGTTGGAGATTGGACACTATAGTATGATTCTTGATACCATCACATGCCAAGAAAATTTCAAACTTGATGGCTCGAGCCCTATGAGATAATCTCAATATTTCATTATGGTGCAGTTCAACTTTCAAGCACTGATCTTGTATGATTCAAGCTACTTTTTAATAGGTATAGACTCAAAATCTACAAAAAACAAACCAATCATGAGGAGTTCTTGCAACAGTTCCAAAACAATGAAGACACATTTGTTCTTGTAGCTAAAGTGTCTAGGTCTCCTACCTAGACTTCTATCGACTCTTTATTCCATTCAAGATCTCCATAGTAAGCATTTCATATTTTGTGAAATTATTTCTATGTAATAAACTCCACCTCACCTTCTCTCTCAACCATCTTTCCATACATTCCCATCACTCCATCAATTTAGGTGATATTTTTCTAAGCACTCTTCCTACAACGCTCACTAGGTTCCTACCACATACCCTCATAGATATTTTATTTTATTCATTCTTTATTAGAAATTAGTGTCGTTTTAATTTTCTAGTCTTGCATGTCTTGGCCTAGTGGGACCCATGCTCTTATTTAGTTGGGGGGTGGCGGGGGTGGTGGGAGAATATTCTATTTTCAAAAATTTCAAATTAAAAATGTAAACATTGAGTTTCTTATCTTTATGAGATGACTGTCATCATGTGCTTGCTCATCTGCCCTTTTGTAATTGTATCATAATTTATCTATAAGGAAATTAAAGATATTAAAAGTTGAAGTTTAACTTTTAATTATATGTTAGTAACATATTCAAGGTAGCATGCCTTGACACAAGAAAACTATTATAAGGTTTGATACAAGTGAAGATATCATTAGATTTTGTACACTAAACTCTTTTAATTCCATGAAGCAAGTAGCATTTGGTATGCCACCTTTTTGGTCTACAATGCCCAGTGCCATAACACTATGAATTATATTAATTTACCTTATTGGTCTCTATGATAATACCAAGTTTTTGCAAAAATATAAAATTTATGTTCATAACAATTGGAGGAGACCTCCAAAGACATGAGCCGGTAGATAACATGGTTTTGTTGGCTGATGTGTCCATTTGTGAAACGCTTAGAAGGAAAGAGTGGTTGGACTACTGCTTGAGCCTTAAGGGGTTCGATGAAGGAGTTGCTCTACAATTTCTAAGCACTTTAAAGGATGAATTTGTAGTGTTCAAAGGCTCACAAATTGAATTTATAGAGGATATTATGGCTGAAGTAATTGGTTTTCCATAGGAAGGTGAAAAGTGGGCAAAGGATCTCGACTTGCATCCACCTAGGGCTATGTTCACTTTGCACAATGACCCTCTACTAGATGTAGATAAGAAACAAGGCACTTCTAGAGTATCCTTGCCCTTGGAATTCATTTAGCTAGTTACATTCTTCATCTAGTATTTCACCTATGAAGGGCGCTATTGGTATTTACATGGCCTACATTTCAAAATTTTGAGTCATCTTTGACACAACAATAGATTGGTAAATCTTCCCAACTTCCTATTTAATATCATGAAAAAGCAAGCTTCCTTAGTTCAATTAGGAAAAGACCAATCTATTTCACATCATTGTTCAAATGATAATGTTAATTGTAGAAAGAGAATTAAATAAGTAATTTATTGGGACATGGGAAGAATTTCTACAAATGAATGAGGTAGAACCTAGGATGGTCGGCCCTAGAGGCTAGGGTGTTGGGCATAGAGAATGAACATCCACTAGATTTTGCAAGGTCATTCAAAGGACAACAAATCTTCCTAAATTTTCTTCTACCAATTCTAGACCATCTAGGAAAATAATTTTCAAAATTGATGCCTCCACTTCTAAAGGGAAGATATGTAAAATAAAAGAAACTGCTAATGTCCCTAAGACCCCACTATTTGTAAAGACCAAGTCCACCACTAGGGAAGACAAGGGTAAAACTATGGAAATAGAGGAGGGAATATTAGAGAAGCAACCTAGTAGTAATAATGATAATGTGCATGAAACCTTACATTCACATGGGGAAGAGACTTCAAAGAAACCCCCTGAAGTAGCTACAAAGGAAATTACCACAAGTAGGAGGAAACAAAAGAGTCATCCATGCTCATCCACACCCCCTATAAGAATAAGTGCAAGTATTTATGAAAGTAATAGGGATGTTGAGGCTTCTATTTTGATTGTTAACATGGAATCCTCTAAATTGTGGAGAGGCCCTCTTTAGAGTGAGTGTTTCAACAAAATGTAGCTAGTGACACTAAATTCAACAACCCGAATCCACAAATAGAAGTTAACCCTAGTGTTAGCAATATGCTTATTAACAGTGATGAGGATTGTGAAGAATTTGAAGAAAGTTCTATTATGCAGGACATTTGTAGGGATTTATAAGACTCTCCTTCTAAAGAATACCTAGAATTTAAAAAAGAGATTATTGAGGAAGTGTTAGAAAACTTAATCAAGATGGATTAGAGACATTGGCTAAGGCATCAATTGAGTTTAAAAAGAAGGGAAATGCATTGACAACCTTTTCTCTATGAAAGGGAGAATCCTCCACACCCTAAAACACAGTAAAAAATCCTCACCTGGCACTTGGCTAGGTAGATATTCTTGGTCAAGAATCCTTGCCACCACTTGATTTGTCTATGCTCCTAGCTAAAGGGATACATTTATATAAACAATTGTTGTGGGAAAGGGTATAGTGAAAATTAGAAAAAGAAAAACTAAAATGTGTCATTAATGAGGAAGGCCATCAAGTAGAGCAAAAGTTATACCAAATTGATGTTTTGCAGAGATAGATTAAATAAATGGTAGGGTTGATTCCTAATCTTATGGCATGTTGATCACCTTCTCTGGTGTATGCATTATTTCTTAAGGAACAACTTGTTAATTTTAAATTGAAAAGAGTTGTAGAAGGACTCAATCCCTCTATTTCCACTCCTCATGAATTCTATGATGCATTCTAGTATGTTCTAATAACCTTGAAAAATTTGTTGTGTGAACTATAACTACATAACTTGGTAGTTCCAAATGATGCAAAATCGAACTTACTCCTTTATGTAGGAGATGTGCAATTATCTTGGATGCAAAATGAAATAATCAGGGAGCACCAAGTTGCACTATAAAAGGATAATGAGATGACAACTCTCTTGCTTATGAGGCCTAAAGTTCAACATTATTGGTGGATATTTCTTGACTTGCTTTCTATTACAAGAAATCCAAGCGGAGCTAACAAGGTATACCTAGTAAGAGAGCACACTTTTACGGATTGGGATTAAGATTCATCTTATGATATTGCATCAGCAATCAATGCCTCAAGACAAAGATGGATATATATGTCACATGATCCAAAGACAAGGGAGCCTCACTCTCCACAGAATCTAAATCTTTCCACTAGAAAAGTTCCATGGTTCATCAAGTTGGGAAGGAGTCTATGCAATTACTAGCTTCCATTAAGGTTTTAGCCTCTTGTACTCCTATATCTATTACTAGCAATGAATGACAATGTAGAAGATCATGATCTATTTATAGAAGTCCAGCAATGGAAAAGGCTCAAAGAAAATCATGGGTATTTCAATTATGTTAAGGATGAGCCTGGGGAAAAGATGGCTAGTGACTTGAGACTTCATGCTAGAATCCAAAATTTCATGGTTGTTGGGACCAACAATAGTGTAGTTGGGGGGAATGATGGGCCTCCAAAAGGCCAACTTTATCAGTTCTTTTTATCTCCTTTCAAAAAAATATTTTTCAAAGTAGACATGAATTTATGATTTTCAAGCATATTAACTTATGATTTTTATGTATATGTTGTGTGTGTGTGTGTGTGTGTGTGTGTGTGAAGACATGAAATGGAAATATGGATAGTTTAAAGATATGATATTTTCTTGAGTTCATGAATAGGAATGGTATAATGCAATAGCTATACATGTTGATAAATATTTCCCCTCCTATGCTATGCTGTGGATAGTCTTTCTCCTATAGCCATAGGACTTGCAAGAGTATTGATTGGAACTTTATATCTTTTTCCTAATATTGATGATAAGAATATATATATGTATATGGAAGGTGTTGGTGTTTTAAAATGTCATGTTTCAAAAATACCAATGAGAATAGAATACATCTAGGGGCAATTACTTCCTACCTACAACATACCCATTTAGACACGAGGGCCAAATATAAGGCTAGACCCTTCTCTTACTTCAGGCTCTACAAAACCTAGATGGATGTACCTCAGATTCATTTATATGGTACTAGTGTTAAAGAATACACTTGAATCTAACAAAGTAGATAATACCCTTAATATTCTAACACTTATGTAGACAACGTAGACATGAAATAGCTAGAATCATGACATATGAACTAGATAAGCTAAGTGAGGGTAACACTTGTCAGCTCTTCAATAGAAATGGAAAAGGATTTTGACTATAAAGATTGATTTCAACATAACCTAGACATGAAAAACCTAGCACTTTGATCCTATAGTTGATCAATGCCTTATCTATTGGGCAATCCCACAAATAACTAACATACATCCTTGAAAGTTATTGATACATTTTATCTATCAAGACTTCCTGATCTATACATTCACCTTGTGAATTAGACATCTACATCTTTCTAAATCTCATACTCAACCTATCCCTTCGTGAAATGTGCAACACTATGAAGATAATCTAAGCATTTATACAACTCCTTGAATCATAAGAAAAACATATCAACATATATGATCTAAAATAGATTGCAAATGGATAATATGCACCTTATACATATATCACAGAAGATCACAAACAACATGAACAAGAGACAAGATTTAGATTGAAGATTAAACTTGCTACTACACTTTTATTCATTTCCTTGAAATAAATATGTAAAGGATGCATGAAAACAACTTTTGAAACTACTGAATAAACTAAAACTATCTATATTCATTACTTTTTGTTCATTACATCAGAGAAATGTTGGGCATGAATGGTGGGATCACAACTAGAGCTCTACTTAATAGTCTAGAAACAATCAACCATCAACAATCCTAGAGAAAGAGAAGAGAAGAGCTTAAGAAGACATGAAGAATTCCCGAATTAGATCATATGCTACTATTTGTCCACTTGAAACTTCTCCATTTCTAGATGCAAAACATCTCTATGCTCTCTTTTTGTAACTAAAAATTAGATCCTGATATTTTCTAGTGAAGAAAGCCTTGAAAATATTTCAATATTGATAGAAACATCTAACTAAAAAGATGCCAGATTTGATTTTAAGACAAGGGAAAAAACACCCATCAAATGACCTCTAGAGGCAAAATTTAAGTCACATAATCATTTTCCTCCAAATTCTTGAGTCAACAATCTTCATGTCTGCCCCTCTAATTGAATTGGATGCTTAATGAAGAAATTTTCCTATTGTATTGAGAATGCCCCCCATTTTCCAAATCTTCATGTAGCTTGTATCAGTTAATACTTGTGCATTTTTTTATTCCATATTTAGAAAGATCATCTTCTCCTAGTTTCAATGGTATATTGCATTGCATATTTTTGATAAAAATTGCCCCTTTAGTGCTAGTTCATGTTCAAAACATTTAATTAAAAAACTTAAAAAATCCTATAGTCTGAACTATAGAAAATTCCTTCAAATTTTAAATTCCTCAAATCTAGGTTCATACTTCAAATTTTTGAGAAAAGATAGTAAAATATTAATTTTATATTATTCTCCCTTTTTTGCCTCTTTTCCATCTAGTTTAACCCTCCTAGTTGACCACCATGTGGAAGCTCCTCGTTAGCTAAATTTTGCATAGTCACAACCACCTCACCACTTCCCTAGAGTGCCTTGCCACATGTCAGCTCCATGTTTCATCATGGGATTAACTCTTGAGTCATCCTTAACCCTTGCGAACTAGCAAAACAAGGCATTTTGCACCTCTGAAGCTCCTTGGCCTTAAGCTTGTTTAAGCTAGGTGACCATACAAAATAGACAATTTTGCATGGTTACATCACTTGTTCCTTTAACTTTTAATGCCAATGGAGTCACTAGGTGGTTAAGGCTGACCTTTTCGTGCCATCACATGGTTAACTTCTAACTACATGGTTAAGTCTACGAGAGTGCAATTTCATGCCATGTGTCTGCATGCTAATGTCATTATTTCACCTCCAGTTTGGGCATTTGAAGCTTCATTCAAAATATTTCTTATGTTTCATTGTTACTTCACATCATTGACAACTATCATAGGCCCCACATGTAAGCCTTCTTCTCCAAAGTATGCGATGTCTTAAAGATACTTGAGGGGTATGAATTTGGACATTTAAACAACTAAAATATCTTTTGCATGGTGAATGTGGGACAAATAATTCCTTGTGAAACTTCACGTTATACCTTCTTTCAGAGAAGAAACACTATAAGTTGAGCTAAAAGGCCATTTCAAGCCATCAATGGCTTTCATCTTTAAAACATGTTTCATGTACATACAATCAAACAAGACATGTTTTTAATGTCTACCACCTTTCATGTTTGTTGCAACTCTCTACACTCTTGATGGCCCCCCAAAAAAAAACTCCATGTAGGCATCATTGGCCTATGGCTTTTTGCATATTTTATCCTTGCAATCCAAGGCAATACCGCAAAGATCTCACAATTTGAAAGAGTGCTAAGTAGGCAAAAAATAAGACTTAGCAAAGATGTAAGGGAGGGGTCGGATTTTCATCCTTTGAGTTTGAAAACTAATGCTTGTTTGCATAGAGTTATCCCTTCACCTATAGCACTCTTCATTAGATGTGATAGGAGTGGACATCATCCACAACCACCCCTTCCAAACCGCAAGCTATCTTTCACATTTCTCTGCGCAAGGAGAGATGTCTTCTATTTCTTTCAAAGTTGCTCAACCAACATTGTTGACATAATGGGTGAGGCATGTTGATCTATTTTGACTAGGAAGTAGTTAGTTTCCCCTTCCTTTTTGCATTGCTACATGGACCAGATGCATAGAATTTGTAGGGAAATAATGTGTGCTTTCTAACTTTCACTATTTGTCCTAAGCACGATGAAGTCGACACTCTCCCTCAAGTCTATAGAAAAGCTTTGTTCTAGCAATAGGCACTCCATGAGTCTTTTGGTGCATAAAAATGTCTCTTAAAAGTCCAATGCCAAGGCATCCACTGCATCATTTTCACAATGCATCTTACTTATGCATTTCAAAGGTCATTGTGGGAACAAAAATTTCCATACCAAAGCTTTCCTTTGCATAATGTTATCTTCCAAAATGTCATATCCCTACATGCATTTCCAATAGATGCCAAAGTTGGTTACATATAACTTGGTAGTTTTCATTCATCATTTTAGCATAGACAATAGGATCAAAGGGTAACCATTGGTGATTTTATCTTCAATAACCACCACCATTAACATATTATCACCCCTATCAACTTCCCTTTTTCACTATCATTCCTAATGTGTATAATCCCATACCTAATCTTAAATGATAATATGTGCATATCAATCTTATTAAAAAATCCTCATTCCTCATCACCCATGCTAACAACATGTGGAAAAAACCCATCTTCTTTGTTTCCCCGAATTCTATATGTCTTGAGAAGTTAGTCGGCCCCCAAAGTGGGTCTGGCTAAGAAAAAAATTCTTTTTGAAAGAACTGACATTTGAAATTGATTCATGTAACCCTTGAAACTGATTTGAATCAAAGTCAACCACTGAAACATCATTTTTAAACCCAATTTTCAACCTTTTTGCAAATTGCCAATTTCCTTCCAATGGGTCCTTTGACTAGCTTTAAAAACTAAACAAAACTAACAATTGGGCCTTAAGATCTAACATATTGATTCTTTTTTCCACATTCTCTTACCCTGTCAGATCTCATCTCATGATGACTTCAGGGTCAAATGATATTGATCATCAAAGTTGTCTTCTTAGAATCGCCTACAAGCAAACATGTTAGAAAACCATAAATCACATTCGGTTTTGGCTTCAAAAACAAGTCAAACTGACACTTGGAAGCATGAAAATTGGGGCATTAGTTCACTATCATGAGGAGAGTGTAAATATATGACTAGGGCTCATGAAAAATAACTAGGTTCATTTGGAAAGCATGCAAAGTAGGCTACTTGGATTTGTAGGACTGGAAACAATGGCAGAAAAATATTTTTTGTAAATGAAATGGACTTAGCAAAGTGTGCAAATGGATTCATCAAGACTTGCAAACTGGCACACTTAAATAATTTTCAGAATAGAACATAGTGCTACAATCCATTTGATCTCACCTATCATAGATTCAAATTTATGACATCCCAAACAGGGGTACCAATCAATCTGCATTTCTCGACACCAGTAACACTTCACAAATTCCAAATGGATTTGCATTTGAAAACTGATCAAATAGGTTCATCATAAACTTAAAAATGAAACATATCATGTATTTGACCTTTAGAATTCAATGCAATAGGAATTTTCTTATTTTAGTCAACAGGGTCAAAGTTATAACTAGTCAAACAAGGCCTCCTAGAATTCTAAACAATTTACATTGGCATGACAATAGTAGACAACTAACTTTGATAGATTCAAAACCTAGTCAAAACATGTTGAAACAACTTGAAAATTGAAACATAGGTTATTTTATATGCATAATAAACACTCCCAAAGTGGTGAGTCATGAAACATATTTGGGCACAGGATATTCAATTGCAAACTAGGCTTCCCATCGCTATTTGACACTTAAGGAAAAAAATGTAGATATGGTCATTGCTCAAAACAAAACTTAACAAAATGACTTAGAATGATAATTTATCTTCATGGAACACATGGATATGTTAAATGAAAGGTGTTAGAAACATAAAAGTCCTCTTAGGCCTTAGAAGGATAGCTAGGTACAAATGCATTAAATGCACTTATTGGGTCTCAAATTGACTCAAAAGCTTGGAAAGGTACTCAAATTGGGAATGAAATTTTGAGTCCCAATATAAGGTTGTGTGCACATTGATTATTTTTTATGGGCATTCAAGGACCAACATTGCAGCAATAGAATACTCAAAGCCAACCATGGATTGCAAGACCTTCACAAGTAGGGAAAATCAATTGTTAATTTTTGTTGCATGCAACACGTAGATGTAGTTCCCTCAACATGTTATATTCCTAGAAAATTTATTCATGTTTAAAGTTTTTTTTGTTCTAAAAGTTTATGAATCAATAATTGATCCTTATTTATGGAGTGATCTTAGATTTAGGAGGTAGTTGTAATTTTTCCTTCAAACAAACGACTACTATAACTTTTAAAATGTTAAGTCGAAGGAATTGAATGAGTTGATTTTCATAATAGAACTATTGTGATACTATTTTTCAATCAAGTTTAATCTTTCTCCATGAATGAATAGAGTGCACATTTCAATTTTATATCTCTTATCTTGATTGTACTTTCTGTTCACTCATCCAAGGGGGGCCACTTGGTGAGTGAATTCTTATATTAGAGTAGAATTTATTTTCCTATTCATTTCTAAGTAAGGTAGAACTCTGTTGCTCTTGTAGCCACTGATAACAAAATTGGTAGACTATACCTGCAACATAAGTAGTTAGAGTAACTCCTACCCATGATTACATGCATTGTTAGAGTAAATTCATTTACTGATTTTAGCATAGTTTTCCTAAAGCTCAAGAATTTGAATTCCATAGGTTAGTCTTAAGATTAAGAGAGTTTAAATAATATACTTTGTGAATGCCATTCCAATTTTACATCCCTGGTTGATAATTAAATGAGACAAAAAAAAAATTTAGAAACCAATTAAGGTGTCCAATCTTGAATAGGTAGTCCATTGTTGTGGGTTTTTGATGCCATTATTTGGCCAAGAAACTTCCTTGCAGATGATTGGTTAAGCCTACTTTTTGAGAACCCAAGAACCAAAACAAGGAGAGTTAGCTCCTGCTTGTATTCTTTCTTTTTGTTTTTTTGTTTATGATAGATATCATATGCTAATGTTAATTACTGGACTTGGTTATTTCCCACTAGTGTTTATGGGTCTAGGTTTATGTATAATTCTAACAATATTGTTATTGTTAGCTATAGTAAGTTTAAGTATAGAAACATTATATCTACAAGGTTTTTTATATTAAGGAAGGAAGTTGGTTAATCATATGGTGGTGACTTTTGGCTAAGTTTCAGCCCTAGTTTTTCTATTTTTGGTCACCCTAACTTTGGCTTCTTTTCAATATAAAAGACTTCAAGGATATTTAGATTTAGATTGGGTTGAAAGGTATATCAACCATAAAATTACTAAAGGATGTTATTTCAGCCTTGGCTTTTCTATGACATCTTGCTTTAGTGAGAAGTAGTTGATAGTTACTTAGGGTTCCATTGAAGCTAAATATATAACCACATGTATAGGATCTTGCAAAGCAATGTGGTTAAGGAAGTTATTGGTTGGAATATTTGATAAGTCCTTGAATCCCACAATTATACAATGTGATAATCAAAGTTGCATTAAACTATCAGTAAATCTAATTTTTCATAATAGATCCAAACACATAGGAATTCCCTACCACTACACTAGAGATATGGTAGAAAGGAATGGCATGAAGTTGGTATATATTAGCACTCAAGAGAAAAATGCCAACATATTTACTAAACCTTTTGACAAGTTGAAAGTTAAACACTTTATTGTTAAACTTGGTATGACTAAACTATAATTGTAATTCTTGAGATTAAGTCTCAATTATATTTAAATTTAATATATATTTATTTATATTTGAAATGTTAAAAGAGTTAAAAAAATCATTTTTGGATTATGTCATGAAAGGTGACCATCTTTCATTTGACATATTTTTAAGGTCATTATTGTAAGGTGATGACCTTACCAATAGCTTGACCAATTATCATGATAGATTACATTGATTTGTTATCCTAGAATGTGCCAGAGATCATGATAACAAAATGTATCATGATAGATACATTAAGTTGATGTCCTATAATGTACTAGAGATCATGATACTACATATTTTGTTTCTAAGCTCTTGATCTATTTTCATGGTATACTACATTAAGTAATGTCCCATAGATCATGACAATTAACGTATCATGATAGAGTAGATTAAGTTGATGTCCTAGGGTATGTTAGAGATCTTGATACTAGTCACCATGGAGACTATGTTGTTGTCCCTAAGATAAAGGTTTTTTTTTCATAAGACTACATTTAGTTACTATCCCAGAGTGTGCCAAAAATTAGATAATTCATATCCCTCTAAGGTATGATTTAATGTGATATTACTGTTGATAGGAAACTCGGTGTTGATGCTAATACTCATGTCAAAAGAATATGAGATTGATGTATATCTTCTAAATGATACTATGAGTTTTGATTACCATTTTATGACATGGCTATGTTGGTTATATCCCCCCTCACTAAGAAGGAGTGTTGAAGATGTAGCTTAGTTGGATATAATTCTGATTGATGCAATCACTCACACAGACACATATACATATACATGCATACATACATGTGTGTGTGTATGTGTCTATATATATATATATATATATGTATATATATGTATGTATGTATGTATGTATGTATGTGTATGTATATGTATATGTATATGTATATATGTACACATATCTCTATATATACATACATATACATATATGTATATATGTGTGTGTGTGTGTTTATATGTATATATATGTATATACATATCTATTTATTTATATTATATCTACTTCTCATCCCCTAAACACAAGTTAGATTCAATGAAGTATCACTGATTATTTCCTTACTTGAATCGATGTCTTTGTTTTGTTATGACCATTAAATCTTATCTTGTATGAAGTGGCATGTGATACACTCGATATTACAATATCTCATAGTACCGACAAGCATGACATAATTTTGGTTTCATTTTTTTTAGGTCTAACATTTGGGAGTATCAAAGAGGCATGGTTGGTATGTTAAATCACCTTCCATGTAGAGTCATGATCCTACATAGCCCAAGCCATTTTGAGTCATGAATCTATGTAAATGACAACCTCTCCTATATTTATATTATATCTAACTACTATAGAGAAAAAATCAATCACAAGAAACATTTTAGTAACTATAGTAAGTCATTGTTCAACCTTTATGTATCATATATTTTTTGTATTATAAATTAATTAAGAAACTCTCCCTTGTAGATATAGTATGGAAATTATTCATTCTCAGTATTACTTGCACAATAACCAAAATCAATATTATCTGCAAGTTTTTAGTTCTCTATCTCAAATTGAAATTCCTTAACAAGATAATGTTATCTTTTAGGGTGTTTTCATTTTTTGAAGAGAACACCTACATAACTTAATTAAAAGAAAATTAGGTCTCCTCATTAGACATAGCATCTTCAAAACTAGTAGAAAACTCTGCATAATGTTGAGGGAAATTATGAAATAAATTAGTGAACTATTGATGAGGATGCAATAGATAGGAATATGGGTTCTTAACTAATGGAACCTCTATCATGCAAAATGGGTGATGGGAAACCTAGTTCTCACTAGCTCTAAAAAAGATGCCACTTACTCCCTAGATCCTTTTGAAAAATTCAAAGATTCCCATATGCCTATAAACCCTCAAAACACTTGTGTTACAAGATACACTAAAATGTTAGCTTCTATTTATAACCCCCCTGCCTTCCAAATAAGACATAAAGGAAAAAGTAACAAGTTTTATATAGGTTGACCCCTATAAATCAATCTTTACTTATTTAGAATTTTACTAGGAAGGTTTGATAACCTATTCTTTCTTCTATGTTGAACTATGAAACTTATGCCTAAGATAGATCTAATTCCAATTAATACTCCTATTGTTTTTTTTCCTCCTAAATTGAAATTTCCTCAAAAGAACCGCTCTAAGAGATAACATATCCTATTACTTGTTTTAGTTTTACAATACATGACTCATTTCACACAATTGGATAAATAGGTATCCCCTTTTCTCTTTTTTCACTTTTGCATACTCAATCTATGTTATTTGGGTTTTTCCACCATTCCTTTCCTAATGCATCAAATTGTGTGTTCTCCCAAGCATTATCAATAGCTAGGTCTTGATTTTGGACTCTACCTAATCTTTTTGAGTGTTTGGTGTCTATTTTATTTTTATTTATTAAAATTTTATTTTCTTTTTTCCTAAGGTGTAAGTCATTCAATCTTTTAAAGGTATTAGAGATTAGGTTCTTGAAACATCCTATAACTCTGATAATTTTGGGGGCTAGTCTTGATCTTAGGTCCCTCAAAATGTCAATGATATTGGAGTTTTATATCTTTGGATCCTTGAAATCCCTAAGGTGTCCAAGGTTATGAGCCTATCTTCTTTTTTCTATTATTTCTTGGAGATGTCATATATAGAATAACTCTAACCCTCTAATGTCCTTATTCAAAAATTTGAGTTAATTTTGTTAGTCAATCCTCTCAAAGGCATCAACTTGTAAGTGTTTGATAAGTCCAAAATCTACAATAAGTTTAAGACTTAAGGATTTGAGGGATGTCATCATTAGAATTTGATGGTTACAAAAGGGTTCTCACCTTTATTTTGTGTCATTATGCTATGTTTATCTTTGAGTTTTTTAGTGTCTATAAGTTGTAGCTTCTTTGAGATTGTTAGGTGTGTGATATGTCTTAGAGAGTCTTCTTGATATTGAGAGACCATCATACCACTCCTTGGCATAGTTTCAAGTTTCCATTTCCCTTGGCTTATTTTTATTTATTGGAAAGCTTCTGTAGTCTATTTTTTTTACCTTATCTAGAGCCTTCATTAGGGTTTCCCCTCCATTTTTGCTGGCAATTTTTCCTCAAGTAACATTGATTTTTGGGCTATTAGTTTATGTATTAAGTCACCTAAGGTCTAGATTCTATTAGGTCTTTTTTCATAGGGTTTTCATGTTAAGTTAGATTTAATTTAGGATTGTTCAAGTGTCTAAATCCTAAACCATTGGAGTTACATTACTATGTCAAAAGGAAGAGACACTTTGGGGCATTGGATATTTCATACTTCAATTGTCCAAAAGTTTTTGATAACTTGCAAAGTTTACAAAATCTATTATTGATATTGAGCTTGGGATTGAAATTTCCACTATCTAAAGGTTTCAGAAGGAGATGATGGGAAGGGTGGTCTTAGACACTATCACAAGAAGAAGAAAGCTAAAGAAGGCTTTTCTATAAATGGAGGAAAAGAAATATGAAGAAAAGTGCTCTGAGGATGTCACAAATTGGATGGAGGATCTCAAAATCTCTGTTGATGTTTGGGAAAATATTAAGAAAGCCTCATTTTTTGGACTCTGTTAGTTTCATTTATGTCTTTTTTTTTTATACTATGTCCAGAACTTTTAATGTGTTTTTTTTTTCTTAGTTGTTGTTTATTCTTTTGTGTTTATCTTGAGAATAAATATGGTTTCTATTATCATAACTTTGGATTCAAGCTCTAGTTTGGATAGAAAAATTTAATGTATTTAAGCAGTAGTAGTTTATCTATTAGGGATATTATTGTTGACTTTACTCTAGACTTATGGAAGTTTTTTATTATGTTTTCTAGTAAGAAGGATATTTGCTATTTGGTCTAGTATTGTTCTTCTCTATTGCTTAGTTGTAATGGCCTAATGAAGAGTTGACTAATGTTTTCTTTGTTGTTGTTCAAGTGCATGTCCCTTTTCCTCTATCTTCTAATAAAAAAACATAAGTGTGCAATCCAAACAATATTGCACACTATTAAAGTAGTGGAAATGAAATTTTGTAAAAGTGTTTAATCTAAGCAAACTATTAACAAATAGAAAATAGTTTCATGCAGTTCTAAAGCTTTGGATGAGATTTATTGGAATGATGTTAATATTTTTACATGTTAATATTTTAGACATGAATATAGGGTTTGATATTTTAGAAAGGAAAAAAAAATGAAAAGGCAAAAACTAGTTTGTCGAGAGTAATTATTTTGGCATGTATCTAATCAAAACCATCATGACTATCACATGCTTTAAACTTCATATGTTCCCATGAAACCCTATCTTTTTAAAATTTTGAGAAGAAATTAGGAATTAAGGAGAATTTGAAATTGTGTCTATAAAAATTCTATCATATTCCTCAAATTTGATTCATTTTCACTACCTATTACAGTGGGCCTTAGAAATGACTTCTTATAGTTGTCATGATGATAACCACTATATTTGTAGAACAATGTAAGGCCATTGGTAAATCATTAAGGTTAGCACCACTTTTCCATCAGAGGAGGTAGTAGCAACTTCATATCTACAAAAATATTTCCTAATCCTAGATGTTGCTCATTATCGATCACCAATCAACTCAAACTACACACTATCCAGTTACAGTGGATAAGTAGTGTTACTTGGCTCCAAATCATAATCCATCCTATTAAGCTTTTTTGACTTAGACCTAAGAACTTCTAATAGAGAATCTTTTAGTAGATAATCTAATTAGATAAATTTCTATATCCAATTATTTATTAATTTATTTGGCTATAATAATTAAAGATTCGTTTGAAGTTGGTTCCATTCAATTTGGCTTAAAAAATTAGCATGTGTATTATTATATAGTGCATTCATTATTTATAAGTTTTTTAACTAATTACTATTAATTATGCATTATGTGTAATTATATTCATATATTTCTAATGTGTGTATATTGACAAAATGTGCAATATTAGTAATTGGTGAAGTAAGTATTTGACAAAGAATAAATATAAGGAAATATTTGAATGACCAATCCAAACCTAATAAGAGTGAAAACGGTAGTTAAGTATATAAATAAAGAGAATTTCTCATATGTATAGGCTATTATTATCTATAAAATTATATAAAAACTAATTAAACTTAGTTAAAATTATAAAGATATCCTTGCAAAATCTCAAACCCAATAGAGCATTTCTATCATCAATAGCTAAGCACAAGTTGTTGAAAAGAGATTGATATAAATATGAGACTATAATGTTTCAATTATTATTTTGTTACTGATATCAAACTTGCTCCTTGTTGGTAAGAGAACTACCTAGTTTATTTAAGTTCTATCATTTGTTTGATCAATGAGGAGGTTTTGATCAAATATGATAAAAAGAACACCTAGAGGAAAGGTTGAGTTATGGAATGAAAAAGGAGTACAAATATTAGTTAAGATAGTGATGACATAGTGTATTGATTATCTACTTGAGGCTGCAAAGGATGGATACACTAATTAAAGTCTAGAAGAACAAGTAAGAAGAATTAAGTTTTCTAAGCTTGACCAAGTAGATAGTAGGTGCCAAGAAAAGTTAGTGCAAGAAAAGCATAAAATCAGTTGGAGCTGAGTAGAAGTGAAGTTTCAGTGTATGTTGAGTGAACTTAGTGTAAGTCAAGTAAAGTTTAGTTGATGCCAAGCACCAGTAAACTTTAGTATTTTCAAGGTTATCTAGTGGATAACAAGTGGAAGGATAGTATGGAAGTTGAGTGACAACATATTGATGCTGAGTGCAAGTAGTCATGTTAAATAGTAGATTTGATGAATATGAGTTGACTATTTTGTTTTGTTGAATTTTGTGAGGCTTGTGGAAGATAACTATGATGAGATAATGGCACGAAATTCAAGGTAAACTATTTTGAGGCAAATTCAAAGAGGATTGAGCAACCCAATGGAAAAGTGGGTAGATTCATTAAATCCTACCTAATCCTACCTAACCCTAAAATGGAAAATTGAGGTTGAATGACAAAAGATCTTAAATCTCTACTGATAGAGAGAGATGGTTAGAAGCAAAGGTTGTCATTTGTGAGAACCTAAGGAAGAAAAGGAGTCTAGGGTATTGCTTCATTCAGTGGCCAAATAGAAGAGACTATTATTGTCAAGAAAAGCAAGAAGGCTTAAGAGTATGAATGTTGAAGGGTGAATAAGTTATCAAAGCTAAAGTGTGTGAAAGCCAAGTAGAATGTAGGACTAAAATAGTGATCTATAATCTACAAGTGAGTTGTAAATTTTTATCAGATCAAGTCTTACTATTACTTTCTAATCATTGTATCTGTCTAGGAAAATCCTTTGGATTATGGTTGACCTAATAGTCATTTATAAATCCTTTAACCAGGTGACATTCCAAGTGAATGATCTAAAGTCCTCTAATAAGACTCACTCCTAACATGGTGATTGAGATCCTCTAGCTAGGTCACATTTAATAGTGTATTTTGTAACCTTTAATAGGGTTGTCATTTCATAGGGAATCACTTCATAAGAGTGAGAATTAGTAGCATGTTACTGGTGGTTTTTCCCAAATTGGGTTTTCATGTAAAATCTATGTGTGAAATGTGTTTCTAAATCTGTTATGTTTCATGTTTACATTTCTACAAAGATATTTTGACCTAGGATAGTGATCTACAAGTTTAAGCATTGTATGATGTAATGAATGCATGCATATTAAGTTTTTACAGATATGGGTTCACTAGGATGTGAAAAGTTTTATTAGTACATCTGGATCTTGGATAACTCATTCACCCCCCCTCTCAGTTATTCTAAAGGATTTTAAAAATTGGTATCAGTGCCATCTACTGAAGAGGACTAGCTTGAAGGTACTAGAAGCAAAGGTAAAGATGTCAAAAAGAGAGTTTCCTAATATTAACAAGGACAAATTCCCTACATGGAAAAGTTTGATGAAGCTACACCTAGGAGGTCTTGAAGATCATGCACAATCCACCATTATCACTAAACATGTAATTCTTGTTGGAGCCTTAACTGGTAAAGATCTAAAAAAGAAGAAAGAAAGAAAATTAGGTAGTGTTGGAGATTTCCTCTACCCTAAGTTATTCCTAGTTTGATGATATCAAGGGTTGTGATAGTGCAAAGAAGATATGAGATGCTCTCTTCACCATTTATGGAGGAGACACAAATTTTTTGAGAGCAAAATCTAAAAGTCTTAGAGGTAAGTTTGATGATATGAGAATGGAAGAAGGTGAGAATATTGCTCAATATTGTTAATGTTATAAGAGGAGCTATTGGTAAGATAGATGATGACACTATATGGAGTAAAGTACTAAGAACACTACTTCCCATCTATTCTATTAGATTTTTGCCATACAAGAGTTGAGATGTATACTAGGTTCTAATGTGACTCTAGGAGGTTTGGTAGGTAGGTTTACTAGCTTTGAGATCTCTAATTTTGATAATTTCAAGCCTGACAATGTTGAATCTACTTTCAAAGCTAGGATGTCATTAAAAAAACCTAAAGAGAAGAAGAAAAAGGTCAAATATATTTCTAGTTATAGTGACATAGATGAGGAAGATGTAGAACAACTTGAAGCACTACTAGAAAGGAGATCACAGAGGTAAAGAGAAATTTAAAGGTAAGTTACTTATCATGTTTTTCAATTGCAATGGGGTTGGTCATATTACTACTAGATGTCCAGAGAAGAAGAACAATAGAAGTGGTGACAAATACAAAAGTAGAAGAGATGAGGACAACAAAGATTATAAAGAAAAAGGAAAGAATTCTTGCTACATAGCTAAAGAGGAAACCAAATATGGATCAAATGATCATGATGATGAAGTCGTCTATGTTGCAATGAAGGATGAATCTGATGAGATTGAGGCAGTGACATTGGTGTCTTGTGTGAACAAAAATGATAGATGGATCATTGATAGTGTGTGTTTACATCACATGACTAGAGATAAAAGTAAGTTCATTACCCTGAGTTTATGAATGAAATGGTGTAAGCTTTGGTAATGATGCAACCTATCTGATAAAAGGAAAAGGTTCTATCAAAACCATAGAAAATATTTTATGTGACAATTCTTATTATGTTGAAGGACTTAACTATAATTTTTGGAGTGTGTCAAATTGAATAGTTTAGGTTGCAAGGTTGAGTTTGAGAACAAGATAGCTAAGATATATGACACTAATGGAAAACTAATTGGGAAAGGTGATCAAACTAGAGGTAATTTATTTTATCTTGATATGGATGATTTTACTTGTCTTTTTGTAGAATTTGATAATGAGTGGTTATGGCACTAATGCAGGAGCATCCTAGGCTTTCTTGCAATCTTGCATGTTGGAGTAGAGTGCTAGTGGTTTCCAATTTTTTGTTGCTACCGAGTTGGTTAGTGGATTTTGAGTTACTATAGCTCTAATGGATGCTGAGTTATTGTAGAAATCTTATGTTGACCAAGTGTTCCTTCATGTGCTGAGTGAATCTATTGGTACTAAGTTTTCTAGTGGATGTCAAGTGTTCTTTTATGTGCCCAGTGCCAGTATTGGTTTTGTTTTTATTTGTGTCAACTTGTTTGTGAGTCAACTTTTGGCATTTAATTTATGTATGGGTATTTAATTTAGTATTCTAGCCAACTTGTGGCTTGACCTATATTCAATGTAAGGGATTTAATTTAGTTTGTAATGATCTGGGCCAAATTATGGCTTAGTTGGGTATAAGTAAGGGGTTTTGTGGAGTCTTTAGAAAAATTTATTGATTCCAACTTGGAGAAGGGGATGAAGTATAGATGCAAATTTTGAGGAACTAGGGTTGAGGCTTAGGAACTAGAAGATTGCTTTGTGGACCTAAGGGTACACGTGTGTATTTTCTTGGTGTTCTTATCCAGTTGTGGATTTGGACTAGTTGGAATTGAGTTCATAAGTGGATCTTGTTGGATCTTGCAAGAACTAATTTTGTAATTGTTGTTTGTATTTGGTCCTAACCTAGACGGCCTTATAGCCAGGCATATTGCATGTAATTAGTTATATATGTGAATAAAGCATTTTGATTTGGTATCAAATCTTGTATTACTATTGCTTTGTTGTTGTGTTTCCATTGTGTGGTTATTTTCTAGGGGCTTGGACATCTCCTTTGGGGATTCTTGTACCTTGCACTGCATTAGATGGTATCAGAGCCAAGGTTTTCCTAAGTGTGTGCATAGATTGTTGAAGTTGTGGCAGTTTACACCAGGACTTGTAGAGAAGGTTGATCTTGTGGCTAATTGATCTTTTGGATTGGTGGATCTATTGTTGAGGGTTTGCTAAAATTTTGGAAGATGCCTCCAAGAAGATTGGACCCTAGGGCAATTGATGATCTTAGTGATGTTGTGGAAGAAATAATCTTAGAGAAGATATGAGTAGAGTTTAGATCTGAGATTGCATTAATGAAGAGTGATATGATTGCTAAAATTGTAAGTACTTTAGGTGGCATGCCTAGGCATGTGGGTACTAAAGATAGTTATGAGGAAGTTGCTAAAGACTTTGAAGTTATTGAATCTAGTGGTGAGGATATGACTGATCATGTGGAGAGACCTATTGGAACTAGGGTTGGTTAGTTTGCTAGACCTGGATCTTAGTTGAAGCTAAAGCATAAGATGGAGGTTTCCAATTTCTTAGGTACTTTGAATCTTGAAGACTTGATTGATTGGATTGGTGAATTGGAAGATTATTTTGAGCTTGAATCTATTGGGCATCCACTTGGAGTGAGATTGACACAAACTAAGTTGAAAGGACATGATACTCTTTGGTGGAAAGAATTTCAACGAGACAGAGAAGAGAAAGGTGAATTGAAGATTTCTAGATGGAGACTGATGGTGACTAAGTTGAAGGCTAGTTCATTCCTATTGATTATGAACTTGAGTTATTTAAAAGGTTGCAAAATCTAAAAAAAAAAGATATGTCTATGAAAGATTATACTGAGGAGTTCTACAAGTTGACTATTTGCTCGGGTCATAGAAAATTGTTAAAGGAAAAAGTAGTTAGTACATTAATGGGTTGAGATTCAATATTCAGGATGAGGTTGGTATGTTGAGTATTTCTTCAATTGAAGATGCTTATTAGTATATCCTAAAGGTAGAGGATAAGTTGAGAAGGAAAGGTCAAGGTAATGCTAGAGGGAAAAAGAATTAGGATAGCTTGGCACAAGCTAAACCAAGTGTTGAAAGTGAACTAAAACCTACTAATCATAAAAGGAGGACATGTAGAGGTGAGTTCAAAGGTAATTGTTTCAGATGCGGTAAAGAAGGACATAGATCTTTTGAATGTTTGATTGGTAGGACAACTGCTATTGTGGATGATGTTTTAGTTTAACATAGTTAGCCTAAGCAAGGAGAAAGCTTATTGGATAGGCTAGTATTGGTTGGTGAGAGGAAATTGGATACTTGTCAGAGGACTAGTTTGTTTAGGACTCATTATAAGTCTGGTGGTAAAGTCTACAAGGTGATTGTGGATGGTGGTAGCACAGATAAACTTGTTGTTGAGGAGATGGTTCAAAAACTTGGTTTGAGAGAGTAAGACATCCTTATCCTTATAGGATTGGCTGGTTGCAAAGTGAACATGCTTTGGAAGTCAGGGAGCAATGCCTTGTTGATTTATAGATTGGGAAATATAAGGGTCAAGTGTTGTATGATATTGTGGACATGAATAGTTGTCATGTGTTACTTGGTTGACCTTGGTAGTATGATTGCAGGACTGTGTGTGATTGTGTCAAGAATGTGTTTACTATTGAGAAAGGTGGTAGGAAATTTTCCCTAATTCCTTTGTAGAATGAAGAGCTTGGTGGAAGGAACCTAAGTATTGGTAGCTAAGTTGAGTTGGAAGATTTTGAGAAGGTTGGAGATTAGTATGGAAAGAAGACCTATAGCACACCTTAGATGGATGTGAAGAAGTAGAAGAAGAACAAGAGAAACAATGTACAAGTTGATGATTTGGGGATATGTATGTGAAGAACTGGTTTGGGATTTATGTGTGAATCCCAAAATTTATTCTTCTAGTTACCAGAACATCTGTTTGAACTTGGGGAGTCTAATGTAGGAGCATCCTAGGCTTTCCTAAAATCTTGCATGTCAGAGTTGGGTGCTAGTGGTTTCCAATTTTTTTGTTGCTACTGAGCTAGTTAAGGAATGCCAAGTTACTATAGCTCTAATGGTGCCAAGTTACTATAGTAATCTTATGTTGACCAAGTGTTCCTTTATGTGCCGAGTGAACCTATTGGTGCTAAGTTTTCTAGTAGATGCCAAGTGTTCCTGTATGTGTCAAGTGCCAGTATTAGTTTTGTTTCTATTCATTCCAAGTTGTTTGTAAGCCAACTTTTGGCATTTAATTTATGTATGGGTATTTAATTTAGTGTTGTATGTAACTTGTGACTTGACCTATATTTAATGTAAGGGATTTAATTTAGTTTGTAATGAGCTAGACTTACTCATGGCTTGGTCGGGTTTAAATTTACCAGCTGGAAGACAACCTGTCCCCATAGGGTGCCCCACACATTCTCATGGTATTGTTCATCTTATAGAAATACCTTGCCTTAGAATAGTAGGCCCTACTATTCTAAAGGATTTTTTTAGTCTTTAGGTGGAGTTATTGATTCTAGCTTGGAGAAGGGGATGAAGTATAGATGCAAATTTTGAGGAGCTAAGGTTATGGCTTAGGAACCAAAGGATTGCTTGGTGGACATGAGGGTACAAGTGTGTACTTTTTTGGTATTCTTATCCAGTTGCAGATCTAGACTAGCTAGAATTGAGTTTGTAAGTAGATCTTGTTAGATCTTGTAAGAACTAATTTTGTAATTATTGTTTGTATTTGGCCCTAACCTAGAAGGCCTTATCACTAGACATATTACATGTAATTAGTTATATCTATGAATAAAGCGTTGCGATTTGGTATCAGATCTTGCATTATTATTGATTTGTTGTTGTGTTTCCACTGTGTGGTTGTTTGCTAGGGGCTTGGACATCTCCTTTGGGGGTTTTCTTGCCTTGCACTGCATTAGGTAGAAGAGGTTATGTCATGTTAACTTTTATAACTTGGTGTGTATTAATAACATGAGAAGAGTCAAAGGTTTTCCTATATTGGAGAAACTTGAAAATATAATTTGCAAACAAAGTTAGTTAGGCAAGATGACAAAATCTATCTTTAAGAGTAAGACTCACACCTCTAAAGGAATTTTGGAGATTGTTCATACTGACTTGTGTGGATCAAAAAATGTGCAAAGCTATAAGGGTGACAAGTACATTATGTTATTTGTTGATGATTATTCTAGGATGATGATAGTTATGTTTGTAAGATAGAAATTTGATGCTTTCCAAATGTTTAAGTGGTACTTAGAAAGAGTTGAGAAGGAAACAGGTAAAAGCCTGATATGTTTGAGATCTGATAGAGGAAGAGAATTTACATCAAATGAGTTTGAGATGTTCTTTAATGACAAAGGAATCAAAAGGAAAACATGTGCACTTAGGACCCCTCCACAAAATGGAATTGTTGAAAGAGGAACAAATATATAATGGACCATGCTACGAAACTTATGATGGAGAAGAGGTTTTCTTTGAAATACTAGAGAAAGGTTGTAAGGACATCTATCTATATCTTGAACCATGTGCAAGTGAAGAAAGGTACTCATTCGAAACCTTTTTAACTATGGTATAGATATTGACCTAATGTAAAATATTTTAAGGTATTTTGAAGCAAGTGCTATAATTTTAAAGATTTTAGGAATGAAAAATTAGATGTTAAAAGTTATAAAGATATATTCCTTGGCTACTCCACAAGAAGTAAAGCTTACAAGTGTTTAAATACAGAGGTACATGAGGTTGAACCTATGAAGGAACCAAAGGAATACAAATATTTAGTATATTTTTATGAAGGTATGCCTATTGATGAAGATGTTGTAAGTCAATTTGTAAATTAATAACAAGTTTTAGTGACTATCAAGTCACATATAATGAATGTTGAGATGGATTTAGGAACCGAGCTGTAGTCAAAATCTGAGTTGCAGAATGAAGCTGAGACACATTCTAATTTTGAGATTAGTGTATATGAAAGAGATGTTGATTTACTTGATAGAGAATTACATAGTGATTCAAAAGTTGACAGACTTGATGAGGAAAATAGAGCAAAACCAAGATGGTCAAAGTATGTCAAAAGACCTCACCCCACTGAACAAATTATTAGAGACAAAAATTCTAGACCCATGACAAGGAACAATATAAGAAATGATAAATGTTTACTAACATGCATGAGCCTAAGTTAGTGAAAGATGCCTTAGAAAATGAGGAATTAAGTAAAGCCATGAAAGAAGCGATTGAATGAATCAAGAAGAATAAGACATTGACTCTAGCTTCTAGACCAGCAAATAAGAATGTGATTAAAACCAAGTGGGTTTATAGAAACAAGTTAGATGGGAATGGTGAAGTCAGAAGAAATAAGGAAAGATTAGTTTGAAAATGGTATGCACAAGAAGGGATAGATTATGGAGAAACATTTGACCCTATTACAAGATTGGAAGGAGTAAGAAATCTTCTTTCTTACACTGCATACAAATGTTTCAAAGTTTATCAAATGGATGTGAAATCTAGATTTCTAAATGGCATATTAGAAGAAGATGTCTATATAGAATAGTTAGAAGGATTTGTTGATGCTAAAACAAGAACATGATATGTAGACTACACAATACTTTATATGGTTTAAAGAAAGCACCAAGACCATGGTATGAAAGGCTTCACAATTATCTTGTGAAAAATGGACTTGAGAGGATTGATGATAATGTCAATCTATACTTAAAGACAAAAGGAGGCAAAAGTATTTTACTAGCTGAATTTTTTGTTGATGATATCATATTTGGAGGTCAAGATGGATTATGTAAAGAATTTGCAAATCAAATGAATAAAGAATCTAAGATATCTATGTTTGGGGAGATCAAGTTCTTTGTTGGTTTACAAGTATATCAAATGAAATATGGTACATACATCACTCTATCTAAGTATGTGAAGGAGATATTGAAAAGTTTTGGACTGGAAGATTCAAAACTAGTTAGCACACCTATGGTGATAGGACACAAGTTGTCATAGAAAGATGATTCAATTGATGTGAATCAAACATTATACAAGTCTGTGATTGGCAAATTGCAATATGTAGTACATAGCAGACCTAACATTGCATTATCTATTGGGATAGTTACAAGTTCCTCTACTAATCCTAAGGAGAATCATTTGATGGTTTTAAAGAGAATAATGATATATCTAAAATGAATAGAAGACTATGGTCTATACTACAAGAAAAATAAGAAGTTTGAATTGAAAGCCTACATTGATGTTGATTGGGCTAGAAACATTGATGACAAAAAGAGCACTAGTGGAGGAGCATTTTTATTAAGAAAAAGGTTGGTTGCTTGGACTAGCAAGAAATAAAACTATTTATCTCAATCTACTGCTGAGGTTGAATATGTTGTTGCTATAGTAAATTGTACAAACATTGTATGACTCAAACAACTACTCAAAGGTATGAAAGAAGAAATCACTATACCTATGATACTTTATTGTGATAATACAACTGTTATAAATATATCAAAGAAACCTATAGTGCACAAAAATACTAAGCACATTGCAATCAGGTATCATTACTTGAGAGAATTAGCTCAAGACAAAGAGGTTAAGATGGAATCTGTGAATACAAAAGAGAAGATAGTTGATATCTTCATAAAAGCATTACCTAAGGATGTTCATGAGTATCTAAGAGGTAAACTAGGGGTGATACTCCTATCCAAAGCTGATTAAAAGGCTAAGTAGTGCCCTACATCAAGTGGAACTGAATGTTGTAGCTTATACATTAATGCAGTGGATCTTAATTTAGGAGCTTCCTAAAGTAATCAAAGAGCTAGAACTATGCCTAGTCATGAGTAAGGTGAAAGAGGGAGAAACTAAAATTGTTCATCACTACATATTGAGATGACAAGCCTTTGGCATTGATGTGAAAGGGGGAGAAATAAAGGATACCAAATACAGTGAGAACAAGGGAGAAAGACTTGAAATATATACTCAAAGGGAGTTAGTGTACTTGATGTTTACTAAAGAAGGAGATATGACTCAAAGACATACATCTACCTAGTAAGAGGGAGATAGTGCTAAGGGACATATAAGAATAGAAAAAAGATACCTAAATATCAAAAAGAGGGAGTGATCAAGAGGGAGTCATAAGGATGAGTTGATTGTCTATTATTCAGAACAAAATTTTGTAGCCTTTACAAAAGATGAAATCTGTTGATAGAGGGAGAGATTTCAATACAAGGGTTTTTTTTTTTTTTGGTATAGTTTTTGGTATGGTTTTCCATCAATAGAAAAGAGGGAGATTGTTGAAAACAAATTGATATAAGTGTGAGATTGTAATGTTTCAATCATTGTTTTGTCATTGATGTCAAACCTACTATTTGCTAGTAAGATAACTACCTAGTTGATTTGAGTACTATCATTTGTTTGATTAATGAAGAGGTTCTGATCAAATATGATAACAAGAAACCCTAGAGGAAAGGTTGAGTTATGGTATGAAAAAGGAGTACAAAGATCAGTTAAGATAGTGATGACATAGTGTATTGATTATCTACTTGAGGTTGCAAAGGATGGATACACTAATTAAAGTCTAGAAGAACAAGTAAGAAAAATTGAGTCTACCAAGATTGACCAAGTGGATACTAGGTGCTAAGCAAAGTTAGTGCATGACAAGCAGAAAATCAATTGGAGCCGAGAAAAGTGAAATTTTAGTGTATGCTAAGTGAACTTAGTGTTGTATATGCTATTTTAGTATGTTAGAAACACTAAATTAAAACAATCAAAAGCATTTGCATACTAATTTAACATAACTTCATAAGAGACAAAGTGAAGTCCTCAAATGAGAATATGAGTCATGGATAAGCTCTCTCAATAAGGATGATCACTTGATGTAGAGGTGTGTCTAATAGCTAAAATGGCTTGATTATGTATGTATGCTCAAATGCTCAAATGGGCTTCAATGGAGGATTTTTGATAGATTTTGGTGAATGGATTTGATGTAAAAATGGCTTCTAAAAATGGCATTATGGCTTTACTTTCTAGATTGTGTTTTTTTTGCAAAGGGGAAGGATCCAATTTATAGGCAAGACACTTGAGGGATGGAGAGCTAAGATGGAAGGAAAGGAGAAAGCTTATGGAGGGTTCAGATTGAATGAGAGGAGAGCACATGGATTGTGCTTCCTTATAGCCAATCAAGGAGTGACACATGTCACAGGGTGAGAGGATGGAAGAAAGGGCAAGGATGAGTCAACAAAGGAGGATCAAGGGATAATATCTTCATAAAGACCTTTCATAAGTGCTTTGTAAGAGCATTGAAGGAGAGTGTAAGAGATATTTGAGGGTCATTTATGTTGGAGGGTGAGGAATTTCGAATTGAGTTGGATTAGGAAGGTTTTAAGCTTGCTTAGGATTGTGCAAATGATTAGAGGGTGGATTAGGATGGTTTAGGATTAGCTTAGGGATTAACAAGTGGATGGAAATAAATGAGGGTGGGTGAAGGAGGAGATATTTGTTAACTTTGGATTGGGTTAGCAACTCTTAACCCATGTTTACGAAATGTGACAAGGTTAGGAGGGGATTAGGATTGGGATTAAAGATAAGGATTGACATCTTCTAGAAGAGTTTAGGCTTTGGATGAGGATGAAGACTTTCTAGAAGAGTCTAGAACTTCCTAGGATGAGGATAAAAGAGGTTTTTTAGAAAATAAATAAAGTTTTATTTATTTCAAGGGTTTGGGTTGAGGAGATATTTATTAAAATATTTTTAATAAACATGAGGATTAATATTTAATCTTAATTAAATATTTTGAGTTCGGATTAGGGATAGGAAATGATGGGATTAACCTTTAATCAAAATTAAAGAAGGATTAGAAGATTTTGGAAGAGGTTACTGGTCTTAAGGAAATTGGCCAAGTTTTGGGCAAAAAATAAATAAATAATTTATTTTGGGATTTTTGGTCAATTTATTAATTAAATAATTAATAATTAGGGAAATAATGTTTAATTAAGATTTAAACATTTTTGGGAGGGATTCCTTAATTAAATATTTTTAATTAAGATAAAAGGATTTAATGGCATAAAAATAAATAAATAAATTAAATAAATAATTAATTAATAAATGATGATGTCATCAGTGACTTTTTCAAAAAATAAAAATACTTTCTTTTCTAAAGGATTTTTAGGTGTCTACATTTTGCCCCTCTTTGACATAGTGTTGAAACAACACTATTTCAAAGAAGTTCAGATATAAACGACACGAGGAAGATGTTTTAGCAATAAAGTTTCCCTAGTCTTGGATAAGAAGGAGAGACTAGACTATGAGATGCCCCCTCAAGAAGGTGGCAAGGAGAGAAAATGAGGCTCGATGGCTTCTTGAAAAATAGAAGAATCTGGGATAAGCAAGGAGACTTAGATTGGCAAAGAGAAGGGGCTAAATTAGCTCAAACTCTCACTATGAGAGAATGATAAAGGAGAATCAGATGCACAAGAGGAAACAAGCTTAAGACTTTAGGGAAGGTGGAGGATGAAGGAGCGAAGCACTATAAAAAGGAATCCAAGATAGGGAGATGGATGATCGGATGATAAAGCTGATGCAACAGGATTTCAAAGAGCTAGATTGGCGAGAGATGGGTTTCAAAGATCCCTAGGACTAGGATTGTGGATCTTGAAAGATGAGGCTTGGTGGATTGATTTGATTGGTGGATCCTAAGACTAGGATTGTGGATCCCTAAAGCTAAGAGTGAAGATTGATTCAAAGAGATACTGATGCATAAGCTAGGGTAGGAGAGACAGATGTTGGATATGGATGGGGGATAATGGAGATGAAGGGAATCCATTGAAGCTTTTTGAGTAGGGGGATACTTCAAAGAGAAGTACCACCATGTAGTTGAGCACTAGATTTGCTATAGGACTATTGGTTAATTGCCAAGGTTACCAAGAACATCAAGGCTGTGTCACCAACCATCTAGAGGACTGACGGACTAACTTGAAACAAACACACAAGGATTGCCCCAGCATCACACATGAAACTCAGAGGAAACAGCATGGAACCAACATCGGGCAACCCACAAGCAAAAAAGAAACAAACAAAAGACCTGATCAAAACCTTACACTCAGATTGCCCCATTTGCAGTATACCATGATATGGAAGATCATGGCAACCTTAAGGAGGGAACAAAAAGATTTCTTGGAAAAGATACTTCAAGACCCAAAAGGGAAGATTCCAAATCAAAAGAAAGTGATAATCCAAAAGAGAATTGTTTGCCAACAAGATGGGTAGGACAAGATACTAACAAACCAAGATCAGACATGAGGAAAGCTATATCCTACAAGAATCTATCAGAGAGCACCTAAGTTGATGGATCTGGATGAGTGATGCGTCTGGCAAGCTGAACTAAGAAGGATAACACTTTGGTGACAGGAGATCTAGCTAAAAGATGCATTGGAATAGCTAACCAAGGGTTGTGTGATGTGTGCAAGATGCTGATCAAAGATGAACTAACACGAAAGCTAGATAGATGCAATGGTACTAAGCTAAAGAGGATGTACAAGTTGATGGACCAAGATATGGTACAAATGTACAACTTTTTTTGGATAAGATTGGATATACAAGCTATGATACAAGCATTGGATAAAAGATTATTTACAAGCTATACAGGAGCTTCAGATGATAAGATAGCAGGATGGCTCAAGTTGGTGCAAGATGCAAAAGCTAAGGATGAGGTGATTGTGGAAGATATGGATTTGGCAGGATGCATCCAATGATGATGATAGATGTGTGACCAAGGATGGGGACAATGCCAAGGTTGGTGGTAGCTGAGCTGATAGATGGCACTAGAGCAAATGGCTAATGAGAGGATGACATTGGATTTGCATGAGGATAGCCTAGAGTGAGATATCAATGACAAGGGAGGATGGACAAGACAAGATCTCTAAGGAATATAGTGCCCCTAGTCAGAAGATGACATGCGAAAGGAGGTATTATGATGGATGTGATAGGATTGAAGCTAGGATGGAAAAGCTAAAGGCGCTAGGGAGATGGATGATAGCAGGGATGATGGGGTGAGGGGATATGATACCATCTTTAAGGTAAGCATGGATTTCATGGTACTAAGGGGATTGAGGACCAACCAAGATGCAAACACAATTTGAATCCTCATTCGCATAGGCGGGTGTGACGAGCTGCTCGACTAAAAACTCATACTCCATAGCCGCTTGGGGAATTTCCAAGAGTGAGCCGATAGTAGCCATAGCATCCGCTGCTTTGTTTTGCATTCAAGGCACTTGTATAAACTAAAGCTTTATAAAATGCTTGATTAGCTGATCAACTAGCTCTTTGTAGGGTAATAGCTTTTCATCTTTGGTTTGATATTCATTTAGGACTTGCTTGATGATGAGTTGAGAATTGTCAAAGATCTGTAACTCAATAATGTTCTATTCTATGGCTATCTTTAATCCTGCTATGAGAGCCTCATATTCAACTATATTGTTGGTGCTAGGGAATTGTAGCTTAAAAGATTTTACAATGTGATCTCCTTGAGGTGTGACCAACAATATTCCTGCCCCTGATCCATGAGATGAGTATGAGCCATCAAAATAAAGTTTCCATGGGGGTTGTTCTTCTATTAGATAGATATGTTCATCTAGAAATTCTATGATCAAAGGATATGTATCTACTAGAGGTGCATCAGCTAGGTGATTTGCTATAGCTTTCCCTTTGATTGCCTTTCTATCCACATACTAGATGTCAAATTTGCTAAGGAGCATAACCCATTTGGCCAAATAGCCTGTAAGTGTTTTTCTAGAGAGCATATACTTGAGAGGATCAATTTTGGATACTAGCTAGATGGTATGACTTAGCATGTAGTGGCAAAGCTTTTGAGTTGAGAAAACAATTGCCAAACAAGCTTTTTCCATAGGAGTGTAATTGAATTAATAACCAACTAGGGTTCTACTGATATATTAGATGGCTCTTTCTCTGTCATAGTCATCGTGTTGTGCTAGAAGTGCCCCTAGAGCAATAGGCATTTCTAATATGTACAAGATGAAGGGACAACTAGGAATTGGTGGAACCAAGATAGGGGGATTGGCGAGATACTGCTTGAGCTGATCAAAGCTACATTGACATAAAGAATCCCACTTGAAGTTCTCATCTTTCTTTAGTAGATGTGCAAATGGCATACACTTATCTGCAAGCTGGGAGATGAAGCACCAGACGGATTGAAGCTTTCCCTGAAGAGTACGAAGCTATCACAGTGTCTGGGGAGGAGGCATGTCTAAGATAGCCTTGAGCTTCTTGGGGTCGATCTCTATACCTCATTTAGAAACTATAAAGCCTAGAAGCTTGCCATATGTGACCCCAAAGACACATTTCTTGGGATTCAACATGAGATGATATGTGGCTAACCTATCAAAGACTTTCTCCAGGTCAGCAAGATGATCCATGAAGGTGTGAGATTTAACCAAGATATCATCCACATAATCCTCCAAAATGCTATGGATAAGATCATGGAAAATGGTTGTCATAGCTCTTTGATAGGTAGCCCTAGCATTCTTTAGGCCCAAAGGCATCATCTTGTAGAAAAAGGTTCCCCAAGGGGTAGTGAATGTTGTCTTATGTTGATCCTCTTCTGCAATCTTGATTTGATTATACCTAGAAAATCCATCCATGGAGGACAAAATTTCATGTCCATCTATAAGGTCTACAATAATATCTATGTTGGGTAAGGGAAAATCATCTTTTGGACAAGCTTTGTTAACATCTCTGAAGTCAGTGCAGATTCTGATGTCACCAGAAGGCTTAGTGACGGGGACCATGTTGGAGATCCACTCTAAGTAGTCGATAGGTCAAATAACCTTAGCAACTAACATTCTTTCTAATTCAGCTTTGACTAATAATGCCACCTTGGGGTGCATTTTTCTAATCTTTTTTCTGATGGGCCTCATCTTTGGATCAACTACAAGATGATGAACTACAAGCTTTGGATCAAGTCTTGGCATGTCTTGATATGACCATGAAAATCGGCCAATGTTCTCTCTTAAGATCTCAAAGAGGAGATCAACTTGGTCTTGCGATAGGGTTGTAGCAATGTGAACAAGTCTAAGGATCTCTAAAGAACTGATTTTGACTTCTCTAGTATCCTCAATTAGAATAGAAAACACCTCTAGTTGATTATCTTGAGGAGGCAATGCTAAATCCTCATGTTCTTCTTGTGACTCTAGATTTTCTCATTGAGGGGCTTTCTACACTGCCTAAGCTAGTCTCATATTTTCCTTAGTTCTAGTTTTGGGTGTATCGAAACTAGGTTGGGGATTTTCTCCAAAATACCCTTTGGGATCTAGCTTATAGATATAGGCAAAATTTGGCTTTGTTTGCTTGTGAGGAGTTTTGGCTCCCATGAATCTTAGAAGTGCTTCCTCTGATGTGAACTCATCAATGTGTATGACACTTGGTTGGTCCCAATCTATGAGTTCAAGGTGAGCAAGTGGTAGATCGATGAAATGCATGGATAGTTCTTGGAGAATAGAGTCTCCTGGGAAGATTTGGTTTGGGATATCATTGTAGGCTCTCGTTTCAACTTCCTCTGGAATGTCTTTGATTTCTACAAGGTAACGGTAAATATTCAAAAAAACATGGCCGTTCATATTGGTGCCCCTATTTGTGTGTATGCCAAAGGCTAGACCTAACTTCTTTTCCCATTTGTGTGCTTCAATGGGATACTGCATGCCTCTTTCCTTTGGTCCTAGACCACCACCTTGAAAGTTTCATTTTTTAGTGATGAACTTATGTGCTTGGGGATACTTCTGGCTGAAGTGATCAAGGCATGCTTGGTTTCTTGGAGGTGCATCCTTATGTAACCAATTGTTGATATATGGAGTGAGCTCCTCATGAAGAGGGATTCTCGGGGATACAAAAGTTGTTGGGCCAAGCTGTGTGTATCGAGGAGGTGGAGTCTCCTTGGCTCTATGATATGTGGGTTGTCCATGGGTTTGTGGATCAAGTGGCAATGTACCAACTGCAAATGCATTAGATAGGCTATACTCTCCACAACCTTTGTTGTTGATCTTTAGGGTAGATAGGGTGGAGGTGAGGATGGTTTCTAGGTCATTACAAGTGTTGGATGAACTTGCGATGGATTGGCTGATTTCAATGCTAGGGAAATGGTTTGTATATGAGGCTTCAACTGCATTGCAATAAGCAAAGGGTTCTAAATCAGCATGGATGGTCACTTTAGTGCCCTGATGTAGAAATTTGAGGCAGTGATGATATGTGGATGGAACGGCCTTCATGGCATGGATCCATGGGCATCCAAGGAGGTTGTTAAATGGTAAGTTTAGATCAAAAACATGGTAAATTGTTTCCTGGATGACCAGCCCAACCTTGATGGGTAGCAAAACTATTCCCTCTGTGGTTCTCTCCGGATTATCATAAGCTTTAATGGTGATAACCTCATTGATGATATTTGCCTTAGTATACCCAACTTGTTTTATGAATTTTAGGGTGCAAATATTCAAGGCTGATCCATTATCTATCATTACTCTTTTAAAGGAAAAATTGGATACCATAATGGCTATGAAAAGTGGAAGGGTGTGATCTGGCTCAACCACGGGTATGTCAGTGGGCTTGAATGATAAGGCACATGAGGATGAAAGGTGTCCAACAAGATTACAAAAATTAGTCGCATTGATATCTAAAGGGACACAGGATTCTATGAGATCACTATCAAGGATGTCTTTGTAAATGGGACTAGTGTGGAGAAGGTCTAAAATGGAGATTTGGGCTGGCATGTTCCCAAGGTGTTCCAAGATATTGTACTGGCTTTTTGATGGAGCTGATGATGTTGCTGGGGTTGCGATGTTCAATTGCACTCTTCGAGTGGTGACTACACACTCATTATTTGGGCCTTGGATATTGATAACATTGACATAAGGCTCTTTCTCAGATATACAACCTATGAGGCTACCATATTCTATGTAGGATGAAGTGTCGTCATTGTTCTTCCCATGCTGTTGGTTTGGCTGGCAGTTGTTGGTCTTGTTGTTGTTGGTTTGGATGGATGCTTTTCTAGGATTTTGGTTGTTGTGAGGAGGAAAAGCATTTTGATAGATCTACAAGCCTACATTGGGAGAGGTTTGTGCTCCAACTATGATTTCTTTCCAATCAATGAGAACCTGCACATAATCTTTCAGCTTCATGCATCTGAGGGTGGTGTGCCCTTTCACCCTATGAAACTTGCAATACTCATTGTCTCTATACCATGTAGCTTTGGATTGGCCTAGATCGATTTGCTAGGTAGGAGGAAATTTGATGAGGTTTTCCTTGACTAACTTCTCAAAAATGGCATCCAATGTCTCACCAAGGGGTGTATGGTTTCGAGGTGCAGGTTGGAACTTGGGCTTTGGTCCTACAGCTACATCGATGGCATTAGCTTGATTGTTAGACCCTTTAAAGTTGGGCTTTGGATTGTGGCTTTGAAAGCTTTGCTGATTTTGTTGTTGGTTGTTGATAACTTCTTGATTTTTTAGTTGATAAGGTGGGTTGGAAAACTTTTGGGAAGGACCAACAATATTCACATGTCTGGTGTCAGTGACCCCATCTATTGCAACGTGCTTGTTTTTGTTCCAATACCTAGACTTGTCATTTGAATGTGTTTGATTTTGGTTGGCTTCCTTATAAATCTTGACCACACCATCTTTAATGAGTCCTTTCTCAAGGATCATTCCTTTTTCTTTGATATCTTTGTAGGTCTACAAACAGTTCATGGTCATGTGGTGAGCCAAGCTGGGATGGGCATTATCAATAAACATTTTCACCAAATGGTGCTCTGGCAGGGTGTAAGATATGTGGGTGGTAAGGGTTTTCCATCTTTGCAGATATTCACCAAGACTTTCTCCACCTTTTTGCTTGGTGTGGACAAGATCAACCTCTGAAAATTCTGTCTCAACAAGATGGGCATATTGGGCTACAAATGCCTCAAACAATTCAGCAAAGTTTTTGATTGTGCCATATGGGATTCTATAAAACCATTCAAGAGCTAGTCCGGCCAAACTTTTTGGGAAGAGGCACAAAAGGAAGACGTCACTGTATGCCACTTCTTGGTAGTGCATGTAAAATTCTTTGATATGTGTGACAGGGTCTTCTTCTCTAAATTTGTCAAACTTGTGTATCTCAAAGTGTTTGGGAAATGGTGTCATGGTAATGGCTCTATCAAATGGGTAAGGACACACATTCTCAAACTTGAAGGTTTTTGGGTCATTTCCCTCCTGGATGTTCTTCAAAGCTATCTTCATGGCTTCCTATTGGTGTTATTTTTCACAGTATAGAAAAATTATGATATTTGGGTGAAAAATCAGTTAAGTCTTTGTTTCTTTCAGACTAGGGTTTTATTTTGTGAAATCCTGAAAATTGTTAGATTACCTTAATTATGCCCTGTTTTGTAGGTTCTATCTTCCTTTTAATTTCTCAGGGTTTGGCTCTCAAATTATCCATAAAAAGGTCCTAAGTGCATGAAAAAACCTTATACCTTTGTTTTATGTTGCCCTAGTTTTCAAATTTTAAAGAAAGGGATTTTTCTTCAAATATCCTGGTGGGATATTTTATCCTAATGTTTTGTTCACATCAGAATATCTTTTAATCCTTGTGATAAGCCTTTCATGTGCCTTTAATTGTGATATTATTTTTGAAAGGATGCCAAGTTGAAGTTTTTTTCAATCACTGTTGATCTATTAGAGATCAAGGGCCAGCGCGTCCCCGCATTATGAAGATGTAGGTTTTTAAGCAAAGCGGGGAAGCACATTTGTGACACGTAGCCCCTGATTTTTTTTGAGATCCAGTATGCCACAAAAGGTCTTGTATGTCAGATTGTCAAGAACTTTTGCAAGTTTGTCAGTACTTTTGCACGCATCCTGATCTTCCCACAATATCATTGGTGGATTCACCAGCAGAGCTATGAAGTTAATTACCAAGAAGCATTCACTGTTGATCTATCATAGATCAAGGGCCATCGCATCCCCACATCATGAAGATGTAGGTTTTTAAGTAACACGGGGAAGTGCATTTGCGATGCATGGAAAAGTGGGGTCAGGTATTTGTAATTCAGTGTGCTACAATGTAAATGACTGATGACGTGTACTGCCAGATGTGCACTGAAGGATTTCGGTTGCTAAATGGAAGTGAAATCTTATCAACCATTGATCTTTTGAAGATCTACGATTAGTGCATCCCTACATTATCAAGATGTAGGTTTTTAAGTAAAGTGCAGAAGTGCATTTGCGACGCATGTCACGGTGGAACCAGACTATGAAGAATGTAGAAGTCACACCATAAGATCTAACAGTTGTGCTTAGCTAGAGCTACTCATCCATGTGGGCCAGAAAGGTGTCAAATATAAATACAATAATCAGAACATGTAGTTTAACAATAGTTATATCATTGGCCCAAGTGGATAATGTGAGCATGAAATGAAGAATTGTTTCTGATCGTTGATATTTGTCCTAATCAACGAAAGGTGCTTCCCTGCATTTTGTATTTGAGAAAAGTTTAAACAAAGTAGGGATGCACCCTGTAGACACGTGTCCATGGTGACATCAATATTTTTACTTAGACACCCGGTAGGGTGGAATCAGCATCGCCATTGATCTTTTGAAGATCGACGATTAGTGCATCCCCACATTATAAAGTTGTAGTATTTTAAATAATGTGGGGAAGCGCATTTGCAACACATGGACTAGATGATGTCAAGTAATTGCTTGCTCAGAAGAAGATACAGGATCTACTGGTGTGGAATGTTGTTAGACATTATGAACTCATATGGTAGTTTCTTATTGGTTAGTTCAGTTAACTGGTTGTTAATAGAAAGTGGATTAGTCTGATTGTTGATCTATTAGAGATCAAGGGCCAGCGCATCCCCATATTATGAAGTTGTAGGAATTTAAATAATGCAAGGAAGCACATTTGTGACACGTAACATTATTCTAAAAGCTGTAAAGCTTCTTACTTTTAAATCAAAACCATCTGATCTGATAAAATCTATAGATGGGATTCAAACTTGGGTGCAAATTGTGGGCAATGGTTACTGAGAGTAAATGTGATTCAAAACTTATGCGTACGGTTTTAATTTATGAAAAGAGCCCATGATTTCACAATTAATGAACCATCGAAGCATAGAAACAACATCAGGGCATTCAAGATTTTAGAGCTAGGGCATAAAAATTCTTGGTTAATACTCCAGTAAAATTACAGAAGACATCATATAGTGCAGAAGAATGAATTCTGGCAGGTAAGTGCTCTGTGAATTTCTAAGTAAATTTGAAGTATTTGTTGTTGTGAATTTCCTAAGGTTCATTCAAAATGCCTCCCCAAAAAGAGTTTACTAGGCAAAAGGATTATTTGAAACATTTTTTTCATGATGATTTTCTTGAACAATTCCCCTTATCAGTGCATAAAATAACTAAGGGAAGGGAACTCATTCCAAAACATCCTAGAATAGTTGTAGTAGAAGGCTTTTATGACAAAGCTAATTGGATAAGAGATGCCCAGGTTTCCATGGGAGGTCTGGAGTTGTTTAAGAAATGGTTTTTAGAATGAAAACTGGACACTCCTATGAGCAATGTTTAGGAATTTGATATTGGAAAATTTATAATCCCCACTATTTTCCTTGATAGTGATTTATTGATGGACCTGGCAAAGAAGTATGATCCTATCATGGGATGGGTAAAAAATAATTCTAGAGTCAATCTTTTTAGGGTTTTCCCTAAGCTATTTAGTGAGATTTTTAACCTTAACCCTAACCATACTGTGCATGAAATCATTGATATGGATGATTTGCAAGCCAGATATGATACACAACGAATGTACCTAAGAACAGGGCCACTTCAGGAGCATGCTGCCAAGGTTCGTAATTTGCACCTTCCTTGGAGCTTACTGTTGTTGACTATAAAGGTAAGGAAACTGATCCTATAGTTGCCCAAGCCTCTGAGAGGTTTGTAAATGATGAAAATTTTGTGAAATCTAGAGCATTTGCACAATTTTTGTGGAGGCTGAATATAGGCAATTTTGAAAATACCTGTAAAAAAATAAAAGTAGAGCAACTAGATAAACCAGGCTCTGTTATTAAAGAAGAGGTAAAATCTAAATTTTTGAATGATTTTTCCCAATTTACTCCTGAGGCCGGGAGGCAATTAGTTAAACAATCAGGAGTACTTATCTTACCTAAATGGGATATAGTGAATGCTATGGTTTTTGATTGAGTAAGAAAACAAAAGGATGTTCAGTTACAAACTGAAGAAGAGATATTACAGGCTCATATAGGAGTCAAATTTAGTGATGATCACCAAGCACTTGTAATTTGGTCAATTGAGAAAAGGGATAAAACTAGGATGCAGGAAATCTGTACCGCAGAACATACTGGTACATTGACAGTATACAGGGCTAGTGAAGTAAATAGCAAGAAAATAATGGGAATGGCCTCAGAAGTGCTGAAATTTGGTGGTATTGTATCAGGAAAGGAAGAAGATAGATTTACCCAACTCAATGCTAGATTTGAAGAAGTTTTAAAAGCATATGAGGAAAGGGGTGTATAGATATAGTCATTGGAAAACAAAGTGTCTCAAATGGAGAAGATACTTGGGAAGAGAAAAGTGGAAGAATCCAGTGCACCTAGAATTGCCTACCCTTCACAGTCATTTGTTGGAGCAACCCATATTGTTGAAATACTAGACACCCTTGAAAAGCCCCAATTCTATACTACAGAGGACTTTGAAGAAGAAAAAACCAAATTACATGAGTTGCAGGTAGAATTAAAGAATCAATATGAAGGAAAATTGAAGTAGGGTATGATGTATTTAAGCGATAAAATACAATGGTCAACCTTCTTTGATCAGTTGACAAGAATTACAACTCTCATGGATGAGTTGAACAGAGATGAGGTTAAATTAACTCCTCTAGCACAAAAGTGGAGGGAGAGAAACAATGATATCACATTCATGTGTATATCTACCATCCAAATCCCCTGTCATCAAGTAGAGAAAATTTTTGGTTTATTAAATAAGCTAGTAAATTTTGATGATAAAAGGGATTCTTTGCAAAAAAGATTAGCACTTTGTTTTTCCAAGTATATTGCTGAAAAATTCATTTTATTTCCTTGTGCTTTAGAATCTGTTGACACAATAAAGGAAAAGAAAAGTGGAAAAAAGAGTTAGGTGAAATATTTTATGAAAGGATCAAGAACATCATGAGTGAAACTGGTCACTAGTTTTGGGCAAGGACAAATGAAGAGTTGGTAAAGATACAATTATTTTATAATGCCATCAGAAAAGAGCTTGATGATTTAGAGGAATTGGCAAATTCTTTAGTGATTATACAAAGAGAGGCTCTATATTTTGATTGGCCAAATGATGTTGCTTATAATGAATGGAAAAATTAGTTCTTAGTACAAATGTCAGAAGATGATGAGGAGGAAGATGCAAAGGTAAAAGTTACCCTCATAGTTAGTAATGAAGACATGGAAAATCGCCAGATCAAAGTAAGTTTGTAGGTAGTTGAAGATGATACATCACTTTTTAACCTTATGGCCACTTACTCTAAGGATGAAGAATAAATGAAGAATCAGATCATATTTTCTTGTCTCAACAATTGAGAAGCATAACAGAAAGGGACCCAGCAAGGAATGTTTGATGTAATAGCCTTTCTATTATTTGCTTCTGTTTTTTATGATAGATGTATGTCAATATCTTTTAGAAGACACCTGTCACTTTCTTTTAGCTTGAAGCTCATTGCATCTCACACTATTTAAGTGAGATTCCAAGGCTAAAGAATGGTCCGAGTTCTAATTTTGTAAGTGATATACTTAGTCTGTCTTTGGTCAAATTTTTGAAAAGCAAGTTTATGATGTATTTTCTCTATCAATTCTCAGAGAATACATGAATATAGAATGAGCTTTGTTTCTTTATAAAGGTCATTCTGAGTCTATTGTAAATGATATACCATTTGCAAAGAAAATAAATACAAATTGTGAATTGTCCCCATATCAGTTCTTTCTAAATCTTGTCTCCTTTTAATTACTTGGTTGTCTTGATATTGTATAAGTAAAGGCTTGTGCAATTGAATGCAATCTAGTTAGGTTGTATAACTATTTATCACTGATATTAATTCAATGGATTCAAAAAAAGCTTTGATGAATGTGATAAGGTTTCTTTAGTAATGAAAATGGTTTTAAATGATAAATTCTGATAAGAATTGCCGATAGAATTTGTTGTAAGGCAACAAACTAGATCTGAAGAATTTGCTATAGACTCTGAACCCCTATGGATTAGGCACTAATAAAATTGATTCAGTTGAAGGAGAAATATATCATAAATGATTATCAAAATGTAGCATCAAATCAAATTTTACTTTTATTTCCTGTAGATCTTCAAAGCTGGCCAACACTTGTCTGCATGGAATGTTTTAGCTTTAGTTAGCCACAATTGTTAAGAACATCTGCAGATCCATAGAAGAATTCTTGGCCATATCTATTTTATGGGATGTGTTTATCAAGTTAGTAAGAATTATGTATAATTTTGAGGATTTTGAAATGAGAATCAGAATGAAACTAAGAATAATCCTCATACAATTGTTCTAGTTTTGAATCATCCCTAGGTATACCCGCCCTGGTTTTACTGAGCCAAAAGAGTAGAAAACCACCTTTGGTTTTGTAGAATTTGGATCCAAATGTTTTACACATGCAATTGTTAACAAGAATTGGCTGACCTTTAGATTGTATGAGTATTATCACCTTGGTATTAAGCATTTTGTTGCTTAGTAGTTTTAGTGCATTTTAAAACACCAAGAAAATGGCAACTCTATTGTGAGTTGTCCAGCACATCTGTGAAAAGTACTGCAATTTCTTTGGTCCTACTATGTACACTTTTTTCATGTTATCTAAGTTTTTCCCATGGTTATAAGGGAATCTTTTAGTGACAAACCTTGAGAATTTAAAGAAGATAAAGCCCAAGTACCATAGCTACACATTGATGTATCTAGCTTGTCCAAGTGTCTTATCTAACAAGCAAGAGTTGCAGTCTTACAACATCAATGATTGGTCTATCTGTGCCAGATATTTTTATTTCTACTTGTGTATTGCTTTCCTTGAGTCAGCAATAAGTGTCATTACATATTTTCTCAAAATAGGGTGGCGAATCAGTCAAGTTTTTGAAGCTAGTGCTTATTTGTAACAAAAGGTGAATATGGCTGACAAGAGAAAGAACATAAGAGCTTACATAAGAGCCAATTTTGATGTATCAATGTACACTGATCTACCCCAAGGTGGTAGGAAGAACCAAAATAAGAAGAAGATAGATCCAAATCCCACTTGGAAACCCAGAGGTAATGCATCTATCAATTCCCATTATCAACTAGTAGTAGGAAGAGAGTCTTCTTTGCTTAGTTTTGAATTTGAAACTATAAGACTCTTAGGAGGCATTTTCAATACCCCATTACTAGATAAGAGAGTCTTTCAAGACAAAGATGTGTCTACAATAGGAGTTGCTTCATCAAGGCTAGATCCTATAGCAGATATGAACTATAGGCTAGGATTTAGGAGTTCATTTGATAATCCTTTTAATCCCAGAGCAGCCCCATATGTAGAGCCAAATCTTATAGATCTGGATGACCCTGCTGATTTAGAGGCAACTTCTGTAGATCCTAAAGAAGTGCACTCTGAAATAGAATTTTTGAGGAAATGGATTGCTGAGGAAGAAGCTAAACACATTTGTCTTGAAAAAGAAAAGGAGCAAGCCACTTTGGATGCCATAACAGAAAGGGATGCTTTGCTAAGAAGGATGATTGCTTTGAAGGAGTAGAATAAAAAGTTAGAGGAAAATACCACAACTCTCCATACTGATGTATTTGGAGATGTAGACAATCTGAGAGCTAAAGTTCAAGAACAAGAGAAATGCCTAAATCAAAGGCAAGAACCAGTTATTGCTCAAGTTCAAGCATATAAACCTATTTAAGTGGATCCTATAGAGCCTACTAAAAAAGCTCCAAATAAAGGGAAAGGCAAGGCTATAGGAATCCAAATAAATGAGCCAAAACCTATACCAAGCAAACCCATACAACCCTCCATGTCAAAATTAGATCTAGATCTGAAGAGGGCTTGAAAAGAGAGGGAAGATCTTGCAAAAGAACTTGAGAAGGTTGAGAATGAAGCTCAAGCTACAGAAACTAGGAGAAAAATCCAATTCATAAAATCCAATTTTGCATTGACTTCATGGCCCAATTTGTCTATCCCACCTACAATTCCTACACCAGCTAGTGGTCCAATAATCTCAACTCAGGGAGTACCCCAATCTGCTCCTACCTCATCTTCCACTATTGGCACCCAAGTCCCATTTGTCCCACCTCAACAATCCCAAGCTGCTCCTCTGAGTCAAGCTAATATAGCTAGTACCTCAAATGTTCCTAGTTTCTAGAAAAAACCTGTATACCTGGAAAAGTAGAGACAAATATCATTTGCTGGTATTCTTGGTGTGCCACATCCCATATCGTTTGATTTAAGAGATAAAGTGGTTAAGTTCTCTGGGAATAATGTTGTTACTGGTGAAGAACATTTGAGAATTTTCATTGATATGTTGAATGATTATGAAGTTCAAAATGAAGATATGGTAATGAAATTGCTTGTGCATTCACTAACTGAGGATGCAAGGGATTGGTTTAGGAGGTTGCCTGATGACAGTATTACCTCATGGAATGATTTGGAGAAATTGGTCAAAGAGCAATATGGAGACAACACTAATGCAGGATTCATGTTAAATGAGTTCAACAACATCAAAAAGAATCCAAATGAGTCCACATTTGATTTCAATGTAAGATTCCAGAAAGGTATGTACATACTATTTCAAGTTATGAGGTTGAATGAAGATGTCTATCTCACAACATATTTCAATGATTTTGATAGCAAAATGGCTTATAAATTGAGAGATAAGGATCCTAAGAATTTAAGGGATGCCTATTATAAATTGTAGTAAATATAGAGAATAATAGGAAAGCATCTGGTAAACTAGGTAGGAGGGATGATCTAAAGCTTTTTAATCCTAAGAACAATAATAAAAGGGAGGGTGACAAAACTCCTATAGGAAAAAAGCCAGAAGAACCTACTATAGGCTAGGTTTTGGAATTGCTCAAAAAGATGAATCCCACTAATTTTAATAAGCCAAATGTTGTTGAGAGAAACCTTGTGAATAACAATAGTTTCAATAGGCAGCCTAGAATGTAAAATTACCCTTACACCACTCAGTGGAAAGATGGTAAGCTAGTTCCCAACTAGACCCACAATGTGAAGGATAAGGGCACCCTAGATCCCCTACAAGGGAACACTATGAATATGAATGATGATGTACCATGGTGCATTATATGTCAATCACCTCATTCTGCTGATTATTGTGTTGTTGCTCAGTCATTTGCCCAAGGTCAAGGAGTACAACCTGAAGAAGAAACTGAAGAGAAAAGCCATGATGATATAAGTTGCAATATGGTGAGCATGTGTGATGATTTGATAGATTCTGATTCAGAAGAGCCTAAAAATGATATTACTAGCCAAAGAATTGCTTACCATCTACATCATCAGCAAGTGCTTTCAGATGATGAAGGGTATGATACAGATAAGGTATGCAGTACATTTTTTGATGTAGGTCTCACAAGCTTAAGAATGCCCTCCAAAGAGGAGATTGATAGAATTATAGCAGAAATGATTTCACAAGTCCATAGTAACTACAATTTGAGAAATAAAGTAGTAAATAATGATGTAAGAAAGACATCCAGTGTATTCATAAAAGATATCACTCATAAGATGAATGATAGAAAAAATAAAGTCAATGTGGATGTGCCTAAGATCAAGGATAATAAGGGTAAGAAATGGGAACCAAAGAAGAAGGTTCAATTTCAGATAAGTGAAGCAACAAAACCAGTTGTGCAACCAAAGAAATTAGAACCTGATATTATCAAGAAAATAGTGGTGCATGCTACTCAAAAGATTCCAACTCCAGGTACTCTTGTAAAACCCACTATTGTTGAACCTGTTGATATGATATCTATCTTATCTCAAATTACTATAAAAGTGCCCTTGTCTAAACTTCTTAGAATTGAAAAGCATAAGAACAAGGCTTTATCATGGTTGGGTGGAATAGGAAACAATAATACTATTGTAGATCAAACTATTTACCAACAAACCCCATTAGCAGTAGAGGATAATGGTATCATATCCCAGATTCCCCAAACTTTTTTAGATGATTCCTCAGTGGCATTTATAGAAGACATTGATCCTTTTTTCCTCATTCTAATCATAAAAGGGAAGACCCTAAAAAATTGTATGATAGACTCAAGAGCTTCCAACACCATAATGCCTTTCAAAGTAATGGAAGCCTTAGGATTGAAAGTGGATACCAAGTAGGGAAGATGCCGAGGAATGGATGCTAGGGAAGTCCTAGTCATAGGTACCATAAATTCTTTACCATTCAAACTAGTTTCTTATCCTGAAGTAGAATTAACCATGTCTATCTTGGTGGTGGATATACCTCCACACTATGGAATGTTACTCTCCAAGAAATGGAGTGCTACCATGGGGGGAAGCCTACAATGTGATTTGACTTATGCCACTTTCCACATAGGAGACAAAGCTATTAGGGTAAATAGAGAGCCAAGGGTTAATCACATTTTAGGGGAAGAAATTGACAAAGATGCCACTTGTTTCTTAGATACTGGGATCAATGCTTTCAGGGCTGAATTAATTATTCAAGAAGTTGAAGATTTACCTACTATCATTGAACATGAAGTTGAATGTTGCATGAACTCACCAAAATTATGGACAATTTTCTTTGATGGGGCTAGTTCTAAAGAGGGTGCAGGGGCAAGTGTAGTTTTTTTGTCCCTTGAAAATAAAACTTTTAGGTATTCATTCACTTTGAAGTTTTTCTGCACAAATAATATTACAGAATATGAAGCATTGTTGCTAGGACTGAAAGTTGCCACACATCATAGAATTAAGAAATTATGTGTCATAGGGGATTCTGAACTAATTATCTCTCAGATCAAAGGAACCTAATCATCCAAGAATAAGAGATTGAAGCAATATAGGAATGCAGTTTGGGATCAGATAGAATTATTTGATGCATTTGGGATCTCATGGAGAGATAGGACTCAAAATAAGATGGCTGATTTGTTAGCGAATGTAGCAATCAAGCCAAAAAGAGATATCATTTGCAGGAATCTCTCAAATTGAGGTACAAAATAGACCTTCCATACTTGATAACATTGAAAATTGGTAGGTCTTTGAAGATGACAAAGATATTACAAGTTTTTTTTAAAATGAAGACAAGTACCACGGTTAGGAAATGGATTGCAGTGAACTAATTGAAACCATAAATGGAAAGAAAACCATTTTTGGTCAAGAGATTATGCAATTGAAAAAAAAAAAGGTGCCGAAGGGGTTAGTAGTCTTGGAAAATATTTTTAATAACCAGGACAGAGTAAAATCAGGAATTAACGATCCCAAACCTCAGGAAGTTAGAAGAGATAAACTTGGGTACAGATGAAGTTCCCAAAAGGGTTTATATTGGCCATAATCTGCCTATTAAAATTAGGAAAACATTGATTGACCTCTATAGAAAATACAGACATGTTTTTGCATGGTCATATGATGACCTTAAGGCTTATAGGGAGGATCTGTTCCAGCATGTCATACCATTAAAAGACAATGTAAAACCTTTTAGGCAAAAATAGAGACTAGTGAATCCTACCCTGGCCCAAAAAATGCAAGAAGAGTTGATGAAACTAAGGGATGGTAGGATAATCAAACCAATCAGGCACTCCACCTGGGTTTCAAACTTGGTTCCTATCAGGAAGAAGAATGGAGATATTAGGCTATGCATGGATTTTAGAAATTTAAACATTGCATCTCTGAAAGACAATTATGGGTTACCAAATATGGAAGCCATGTTGCATCAAGTGACTGGCTCTGAGTTAATGTCAATGATGGATGGTTTCTCTGGATATAATCAAGTTCTAGTAAAGGAAAGTGAATAGTTCAAGATAGCCTTCACAACCCCATGGGGAACATATGTATATGTGAGGATGCCATTTGGCCTGATTAATGCAAGAGCTACCTTCCAAAGAGCCATGGATGTAGCATTTCATGATTATATTGATAAATTTATGGTTGTGTACTAGGATGATCTTACAGTGTATTCTAATAAGGCTGAGGATCACTGCAAACATTTGGAAAAAATCTTTATCAAAGCTCTAGAATATGGAGTATCTTTAAACACAAAGAAATGCACATTTGGGGTCACAGAAGGCAAACTACTAGGACATATAGTGTCTAAGGATGGGGAGAAAATAGACCCTGAGAGAGTAGCGGCTATTGACAAAGTCCCCAAGCCAAAAAATGTAAAAGGAATTCAATATTTCTTCGGCCAAGTTAATTTCCATAGAAGATTTGTTACCAATTTTGCTGAGATCAGTAGACCTATCTCAAAGATGCTAAAAAAGGGAGCCACTATATATTGGAATGGTGGGCCTTCACAAGCATTCCAGGATATTAAAATTGCAATAAGAAATGCTCCAGTACTGAGAACTCCAGATTACACAAAGCCTATGCATATCTTCTCTTTTGCATCTTTTCACACTATAACTATAGTTTTATTGCAGAAAAATCAAGAAGGATATGAGCAGCCCATTGCCTTTTTCAGTAAGTCACTGCAGCCTACTGAATTAAAATATGAGATAAATGAAAAGCAGGCATATGCTTTAGTAAAATCTGTAAAAGCTTTTAGATGCTACCTAGTAGGTGCTACTATCATTGCCTTTGTACCTAATGCTACAGTGAAAGATATATTTTCTCAACAGGAAGTATCAGGCAGAAGGTGTAGATGGATCAACAGGATCCAAGAGTTCAATATTGACATATAGATAACTAAGTTGGTAAGAGGTCAAGGTTTGGCCAAACTCATGGCTAAAGCTAATCTAGAGGCTAATCAGATAAATTTGGTGTATGATGATTTTAGAGTTGACTTATGTGACATGGATCAGTGTGATTGGTACACCAATGTTATATATTATCTACAACACATGGAAGCTCCTCCTCATTTGCCTGAAAATGAAAAAAGGAGTACTAAATTGCAAGCCATCAAGTATATAATTGTCCAAGGCAACCTATGGTGGAGAAATTTTGAGGGAGTATTGTTGAAATGTGTTGATCAAGAAAAGGCAAAAGAGGTTTTGAAGGAAATGCATGCTGGAGAGTGTGGGGGACACTATATGGCCAAAACTACTGCACATAAAATAATGAGGGCTAGATTTTGGTGGCCTTCCCTTTTCAAAGATACTCAGATTATGATTAGAAAATGTGACCCTTGTGAGAGGTTTTATAGAAAACTAAAGTTCTCAAAAAATACTCCATTGAAGCCAGTGGAGATTCAAGCACCTTTTCAACAATGGGGTCTGGATTTCATAGGAGAGATTTTCCCCAAGTCTAGCACTTGCTATTCTTGGATTCTGGTGGATACTGACTACTTTACAAAGTGGGTAGAGGCTATCTCCACAAGAAATGCAACAAGTAAAGTTGTCAATAATTTCCTACTAAATAATATTATTTCTAGAATTGGCTATCCACAAAAAATTGTAACAGACAATGCTATGTGCTTCAAGTCTGAAGAATTTATTAAATTTTGTGATAAATATGGAATAACAAGGTCATCATCTTCTCCATATCATCTACAAGGGAATGGACAAGCTAAGTCCACAAATAAGAGCCTATTGTAGGTCATTAAGAGAACCTTGGATGATAATAAAAAGGCATGGGATTCCAAGTTACAATTGGCAATATGAGTTGACAGAGTAACTGTAAAGAAATCCATTGGTGTAGCTCCATTTGATATAGTGTATGAAATTCAAGCTAGAATGCCTCAGAACAACTTGATGGGACTCTACAATTACATCTAGTTGTATGCTGAAGATACTACAGATGAAATGCAAGAAAGAATGGATGAATTGGTAAGATTGACAGAAACCAGAAGAGAAGCATCTCTAAAGAACCAAAAGTTGCAACTACAAATTAAGACACTGTATGATAAAAGAACTATAAGCAGAAAGTTTAAAGATGGAGATTTAGTCTTAATGTGGAATGCCAGAATTGAGGATAAAGGAAAACATGGAAAATTTAATCCTATTTGGTTAGCCCCATATCTAATTGAAAATACTTGGGGTGAGGATTCTTATATACTCAAAGATGTATTCGACAGTATTCTTGAATTGCCAGTTCATGGACAGTTCTTGAAGAGATATTTTTCTTGAAAGATACTTATTTTCTCCATGAACAATAGTTTTAAAGCTTCCTAGAGTTTTGTACATTCTGTATATTTTGTAAATCTTTGTTAGCATCCTTATGCAGTCTAGTTCCTTGTTTCTGTGTGTTGCTCAGTGCTCTCTAAAGAAGTTGTCATTTTACCACATATGTGGTCTACTCTCCTAGAGATTCTAAATTCTTGCATAGACTCAGGTAGTTTATCATCCCTAGACAGAGCCACTATTGGTGTGATTTTTCACAATATAGAAAAATTATGATATTTGGGTGAAAAATCAGTTAAATCTTTGTTTCTTGCAGACTAGGGTTTTATTTTGTGAAATCCTAAAAATTGTTAGATTACCCTAATTATGTCCTATTCTGTAGGTTGTATCTTCCTTTTAATTTCTCAAGGTTTGGCTCTCAAATTATCCATAAAAAGGCCCTAAGTGTGTGAAAAACCCTTATACCTTTGTTTTATGTTGCCCTAGTTTTCAAATTTTTAAAAAAGGGGTTTTTCTTCAAATATCCTGGTGGGATATTTTATCCTAATGTTTTGTTCAGGTCAGAATATCTTTTAATCCTTGTGATAAGCCTTTCATTTTCCTTTAATTTTGATATTTTTTTTGAAAGGATGCCAAGTTGAAGTGTTTTTCAATCATCGTTGATCTATCAGAGATCAAGGGCCAACGCATCCCTGCATTATGAAGATGTAGGTTTTTAAGCAAAGCGGGGAAGCACATTTGTGACACGTAGCCCTTGATGTATTTTGAGATCCAGTATGCTGCAAAAGGTCTTGTATGTTAGATTCTTAGGAAATTTTGCAGGTTTGTTAGTACTTTTGCATGTGTCCTGATCTTCTCGCAATATCATTGGTGGATTTTCCAATAGAGCTATGAAGTTAATTGCCAAGAAGTGTTCACCGTTGATCTATCAGAGATCAATGGCCATCACATCCCTGCATTATGAAGATGTAGGTTTTTAAGTAAAGTAGAGAAGGGCATTTGTGATGCATGGCAAAGTGGGGTCGGGTATTTGTAATTCAGTGTGCTACAATGTAAACGAATAACGACGTGTACTGCCAGATGTGCACTGAAGGATTTTGGCTACTGAATGGAAGTGAAATCTTATCAACTGTTGATCTTTCAAAGATCTATAGTTAGCGCATCACCAAATTATGAAGATGTAGGTTTTTAAGTAAAGCAGGGAAGCACATTTGTGACACGTGTCACAGTGGGACCAGACTGTGAATAATGCAGAAGTCACACCATAAGATCTGACAGTTGTGCTTAGCTGGAGCTACTAATCAATGTGGGCTAGAAAGGTGTCAAAAATAAATACAATAATTAGAACACATAGGTTAATAGCAATCATATCATTGGCCCAAGTGGATAATGCGAGCATGAAATTAAGAATTGTTTCTGATCATTGATCTTTGTCCTGATCAACGAAAGGTGCTTCCCCGCATTTTGTATTTGAGAAAAGTTTAAACAAAGTGGGGATGTGCCCTGCAGACATGTGTCCATGGTGACATCAAAATTTTTGCTTAGACACTCGGTAGAGTGGAATCAGCATTGCCGTTGATCTTTTGAAGATCAATGATTAGCGCATCCCCGCATTATAAAGTTGTAAGATTTTAAATAATGCAAGGAAGCGCATTTGCGACAGATGGACTAGATGATGTCAAGTATTTGCTTGCTTAGAAGAAGATACGAGATCTGCTGGCATGGAATGTTGTCAGAAAATATGAACTCATATGGTGGTTCCTTATTGGTCAGTTCAGTTAATCAATTTTTAATAGAAAGTGGATTAGTCTGATCATTGATCTATTAGAGATCAAGGGCCAGTGCATCCCTGCATTATGAAGTTGTAGGAATTTAAATAATGCAAGGAAGCGCATTTGTGAAATGTAGCATTATTCTAAAAGCTGTAAAGCTTCTTACTTTTAAATAAAAACCATCTAATCTAATAAAATCTATGGATGGGATTCAAACTTGAGTGCAAATTGCGGCGAACGATTACTGAGAGTAAATGTGATTCAAACCTTATGCGTGCGATTTTAATTTATGAAAAGAGCCCACAATTTCACCATTAATGAACCACTAAAGCACAGAAAGAACATCAGGGCATTCAAGATTTTAGAGCTAGGGCACAAAAATTCTTGGTTAATACTCTAGTAAAATTGCAGAAGACATCATATAGTGCAAAAGTGCGAATTCTGGCGGGCAAGTGCTCTGTGACTTTCTAAGTAAATTTGAAGTATCTGCTATTGTGAATTTCCTAGGGTTCATTCAAAATGCCTCCCCGAAAAGATTTTACTGGGAAAAAGGATTATTTGAAACATTCTGTGCATGATGATTTTCTTGAACAATTCCCCTTATCAGTGCATGAAATAACTAAGGGGAGGGAACTCATTTTGAAACATCCTAGAATAGTTGTAGTAGAAGGCTTTTATGACAAAGCTAATTGGATAAGAGATGCCCAAGTTTCCATGGGAGGTCTGGAGTTGTTTAAGAAATGGTTTTCAAAACGAAAACTAGACACTCCTATGAGCAATGTTTGGGAATTTGATATTGGGAAATTGATAGTCCCCACTGTTTTCTTTGATAGTGATTTATTGATGGACCTGGCAAAGAAGTATGATCCTATCATGGGATGGGTAAAAAATCATTCTAGAGTCAATCTTTTTAGGGTTTTCCCTAAGCTATTCAGTGAGGTTTTCAACATTAACCCTAACCAGGCTGTGCATGAAATCATGGATATGGATGATTTTCGAGCTAGATATGATGCACAACGAATGTACTTAAGAATAGAGCCACTTCAGGAGCATGATACCAAGGTTTGTAATTTGCCTATGATTACAGCCAGTACCCCAGAGCCATTATTGAGAAGACATTTCAACTTGAGAGCTCAAGCACTGTATTTTTCTCTTTGCAAGATCTTTGGGATAGATGAAGGTGATCAAATTCCAGGTTCTGTTGTTCTTATAATTTCTCAAACCCTTCAATTTGGAATGAGTACCATTCTGGATTTTGCCACTTTTCCAGCAAAAGAGATTCAAAATGGTTTGGTTGGAATAGCAAGGGGAAAAGTAAACAAACCATTCTGTTGGTATTCATTGATGATGCATGTATGCTTATACAAAGGATATACTTTCTTCTCCAAGGGTATGGAGTTGGAAACAACCAAGGATGGAGAGAGGAATCCAGTGTAGTTGTGGAGTGTGGATATGACTTTAGAAGCCACAGATGCTAGATATGTAAGATTTGACAGGTATTTTGCATCAAATCTTAGACTGCTTTTAAGAGGAGATAGCCCTAGAATCCCACAAGCTTTGTTAGAATTGGTCAAACCCAAGGACCATGCTAAAGGGCTACTTGTCAGTCATAACTGGGGAAATATAATTGCCTACAATGTTTCAACAGTGACAAGAGTTTATGGTTTTTTGGGAAAACCTCATGTGCTACTATTTCATGTGCCTTTGAAGATAGGGATTGCTAAGCTCTTATGGAAAATAGGTACTATAGATGAGAGGGAATTGTTTAAGAAGGGCACTTTCTTTCCAATGGTTACTGTAGTGCACGATTTTGTCTTTGTCAAAAAAGGGTGGAAGCACTTGAATTTGTTTTTGGATAGGTATAACATGGTAGAGTCTCATGCCAGATTCGTTGACCCTGAAGGATTCTATGACCTATTAAAAGAAAGGGTGAGAGCTTCCCATATGGTACATCAGGTTTACTATCTAGAAGATATAATCAGAAATATCTTCACATTGCAGGAGCGAGAATTGAGGAAAGAGAAATGGATAGTTTTTAGTAAAACCCTAGAATTCATTTATGCTTTTGACCCCCATTATGACCCATTGAAAGATAAGAAATACTGGGGAGCTAAAATATAGGCATTAATGAATAATTTTTCCATAATAATTCAAACCATGAATGAAAAGAAAGCTATGTCTGTTGAGGCACATCCAAACAAGGCAGTAGAAGTACAAAGAAGAATAAGTAGTAGAAATGTGGTGGCTCCTGGCCAATATACATTGCAGAAAAGGTTAGGTTATGTCATGATTCAAAATGTGCAACAGGAACCCCCTCATAAGAAACTGAGGTCAAGAAGTCCATCTACAACCAGCTCTCCAAAAAGACATAAATTAGAGCAGGGGTCTTCTTCTTCTCCAAAGGAACAATACTCCCCAAGCCAGTCCCTAATCCAGATAAATGATGAGGCATCTCTAAGGGAACAGCTAAGATAAATTGGAGGAGAAGGGGATATAATTGTTACTTCCACGGATCTGGAGATTGGGGAACCACAAGAACCCCCTACACCTTCCTTGGAGATTACTATTGCTGACTATAAAGGTAAGGAAATTGATCCTATAGTTGCCCAAGCCTCTGAGAGGTTTGTAAATGATGAAAATTTTGTGAAATCTAGAGCATTTGCACAATTTTTGTGGAGGCTGAATATAGGCAATTTTGAAAATACTTGTAAAAAAAAAAAAGCAGAGCAACCAGATAAACTAGGCTCTGTTATTAAAGAAGAGGTAAAATATAAATTTTTGAATTATTTTGCCCAATTTACGCTTGAGGCCGAGAGGAAATTACCTAAACAACCAGGAGTCCTTATCTTACCTGAATGGGATATAGTGAATGCTATGGTTTTTGATTCAGTAAGAAAACAAAAGGATGTTCAGTTACAAATTGAAGAAGAGATATTAAAGGCTCATAGAGGAGACAAATTTAGTGATGATCACCAAGCCCTTGTAATTTGGTCAATTGAGAAAAGGGATAAAACTAGGATGCAGGAAATCTCTACTATAGGACATACTGGTACATTGACAGTATATAGGGCTAGTGAAGTAAGTAGCAAGCAAATAATGGGAATGGCCTCAGAAGTGCTAAAATTTGGTGGTATTGTATCTGGAAAGGAAGAAGATAGATTTACCCAACCCAATGCTAGATTTGAAGAAGTTTTAAAAGCATATGAGGAAAGGGGTGTACAGATACAGTCACTGGAAAATAAAGTGTCTCAAATGGAGAAGATACTTGGGAAGAGAAAAGTGGAAGAATCCAGTGCACCTAGAATTGCCTACCCTTTATAGTCATTTGTTGGAGCAACCCCTATTGTTGAAATACCAGACACCCCTAAAAGGCCCCAATTCTATACTGCAGAGGACTTTGAAGAAGAAAAAACCAAATTACATGAGTTGCAGGTAGAATTAAAGAATCAATATGAAGGAAAATTGAAGCAGGGTGTGATGTATTTAAGGGATAAAATACAATGGTCAACCTTCTTTGATTAGTTGTCAAGAATTAAAACTCTCATGAATGAGTTGAACAAAGATGAGGTTAAATTAACTCCTCTGGCATAGAAGTGGAGGGAGAGAAACAATGATATCACATTCATGTGTATATCTGCCATCCAAATGCCCTGTCATCAAGTAGAGAAATTTTTTGATTTATTAAATAAGCTAGTAGATTTTGATGATAAAAGGGATTCTTTGCAAAAAAGATTAGCACTTTGTTTTTCCAAGTATTCCTAAAAAATTCTTTTTATTTCCTTGTGCTTTAGAATCTATTGACACAATAAAGGAAAAAGAAAAGTGGAAAAAAGAGTTAGGTGAAATATATTATGAAAGGATCAAGAACATCATGAGTGAAATTGGTCACTAGTTTTGGGCAAAGACAAACAAAGAGTTGGTAAAGATACAGTTATTTTATAATGCCATCAGAAAAGAGCTTGATGATTTAGAGGAATTGGCAAATTCTTTAGTGATTATACAAAGAGAGGCTCTAAATTTTGATTGGCCAGATGATGCTGCTTATAATGAATGGAAAAGTCAGTTCTTAGTACAAATGTCAGAAGATGATGAGGAGGAAGATGCAAAGGTAAAAGTTACCCTCATAGTTAGTAATGAAAACATGGAAAATCCCTAGATCAAAGTAAGTTTGTAGGTAGTTGAAGATGATACATCACTTTTTAACCTTATGGCCACTTACTCCGAGGATGAAGAATAAATGAAGAATCAGATCATATTTTCTTGTCTCAACAATTGAGAAGCATAATAGAAAGGGACCCACCAAGGAATGTTTGATGTAATAGCATTTCTGTTATTTGCTTTTGTCTTTTATGACAGATGTATGTCAGTATCTTTTAGAAGACACCTGTCACTTTCTTTTAGCTTGAAGCTCATTGCATCTCACACTATTTAAGTGAGATTCCAAGGCTAAAAAGTGGTCCAAATTCTAATTTTGTAAGTGATATACTTAGTCTGTCTTTGGTCGAGTTTTGGAAAAGAAAGTTTATGATGTATTTTCTCTGTTAATTCTCTGAGAATACATGAATATAGAATGAGCTATGTTTCTTTCTAAAGGTCATTCTAAGTCTATTGTAAATGATATACCATTTGCAAAAAAAATAAATACAAATTGTGAACTGTCCCCATATCAGTTCTTTCTGAATCTTGTCTCCTTTTAATTACTTGGTTGTCTTGATATTGTATAAGTAAAGGCTTGTGCAATTGAATGCAATCTAGTTAGGTTGTATATCTATTTATGACTACTATTAATTCAATGGATTAAAGAAAAGCTTTGATGAATGTGATAAGGTTTCTTTAGTAATGGAAAGGGTTTTGAATGATAAATTCTGATAAGAATTGCTGATAGAATTTTTTGTAAGGGAAAAAACTAGATTTGAAGAATTTGCTATAGACTCTGAACCCCTATGGATTAGGCACTGATCAAATTGATTCAGCTGAAGGAGAAATATATCATAAATGATTATCAAAATGTAGAATCAAATCAAATTTTACTTTTATTTCCTGTAGATCTTTAAAGCTGGCCAGCACTTGTCTGCATGGAATGTTTTACCTTCAGTTAGCCACTATTGTTAAGAACATCTGCAGATCTATAGAAGAATTCTTGGCCATATCTGTTTTATGGGATGTGTTTATCAAGTAAGTAAGAATTATGTATAAGTTTAAGGATTTTGAAATGAGAATTAGAATGAAACTAAGAATAATCCTCATATAGTTGGTCTATTTTTGAATTATCCCTGGGTATACCCACCCTGATTTTGCAGAGCCAAAAGAGTAGAAAACTACCTTTGGTTTTGTAGAATTTGGATCCAAATGTTTTACAAATGCAATTGTTAACAAGAATTGGCTAAACTTTAGATTGTATGAGTATTATCACCTTGGTATTAAGCATTTTGTTGCTTAGTAGTTTTAGTGCATTTTAAAACACCAACACTTTTCATTCTGAATTAATGGGTGATGGCTATGGTGCCTCCACTGTAGGAGCACTTTGAGGGAGATATGCGTTGAATGGTGCAACTGAATGTGGATAGGTTTGAGGTAAGGGCTGGTAGGGATTGTACATGGCTTGGGCAACTGAATGGTGGATGATGAATTGCTAAGGTGGAGGTGGCACATATTGCTGCATGTGTTGTGAGGCTTTCTGTTGATATTGGATTGAGGAACATAAGCTGGTTGTGGGATAAATGGATTTCTTTGTGGAGGTAATGTATAAGATGGTTGTGAAGCTTAGGGAAAGGATCGGGGAGCTTGTGGAACTTGACTTTGGACTTGAGGAGTTTGACCAATATATGTGGGTTGTGCCCCCATTTGGGAGGGTATCTGCATGGCAAAAGAGGCCAAGTAATTGGTGGTTGGTGGTGGGGAATTTACTCCTAGAAGTGTCATAGAAAAATAGTTAGTAATAGGAGGTAATGGATTAGTTGGTGGTGGAGGTGGTGGGAATTGAAAGCTTGGAAATGGAACTGATGGGGTTTGATAGCTTGGTGGCTGGATTTGAAAGCTTGGGAGAGTGGTGGTAGGAGCTTGGGTCACTTGAGAGCTTGGCAGAACATTGGTAGTAGCTTGTGGGGTTTGATAGCTTTATGGAGTGAGGGCAGTAGCTTGTGGATTTGTGGCTAATGGAATTGAGCTCCAAGTACCTAGTGGAAATGATGGAATTGTGCTCTGAGATGAGGTAAACAAGCTGGGGGTAATGAAAGGTTGATTGCTTGGCCCCATGGGTGGCATCTTGGTTGTATATTGCTGAGGTTGGCCAAAGATGCTAGCACTGATTTGGGAGATGGGTGGATTTGGAAGGCAGGGTTGGAGAGCAATAGCAACAAAAGTGAACAGAGTGAATGATGAGGTGTTTTGGGTGAAGGGGGTTTGGGATGGAGTGGTATGGACCAATGGTGGAGTGGTGGTAGCTAGATTGGCTTGCGAAATGGAGATTTCAACTTGAGTGGAGGCTGGTATGTTTGGGTCTGTTGGATCATATGAGGTGGGTTGAGGCTCTTCTTTTGGTATATAGAAAGGATGATTTGGATCGTAAGAGCCTATGGGTGGTGGCAGCTACCTAAATAGAGGGTGAGAAGGATCTAATAAGGGAGGAGGTCTTCCAAAATCGAAGGCTCCTATGTTTTCCCTCTGAAAGTTTGCCATGATTGTTTCTTTGTTCTTGTCTAGAATAACGTTCACCAATACTACATTTCCTAGTTGGTTCATGAAAGCTTCAATGTCAATAGGTGATGGTATAGCATTTTCTGGGCTGAAGGATGGTTGAGTGCTCAAGGGGAGCGATGCTGTTTGATCCAAATGATAGGGCTCCATTGTTTCCTTCTTCTTCTTGGCTAAGCAAGTGATGGGTGGCATGAAAATGTTCCTAGGGATGAGGTGCAACAATGTTGATAGATGCAAAGGGGGGAGGCTTTAATATAAAAATGATATCCTAGGCTGAGGCAAAGCTATATGACAAACCTAAGGAAGACTGGGTTGGGGATTCTAACTTCAAAGATATGTTTCCAAAGCACGAAAGGTCTTCTTTCATATGTGCAAGCTTGGTGGTGATTATGTCAACAAGAATAGACTGATGATCCCTTAGGAAAAACACGTGATTGACCACTTGTGGATCCCAACCTTTAGCTCAAGGTGATGAGGGATGACAAGTGATAAGGCTAGATTACCCTAGACAAATCTTTGTCAGAGAGATATCCTTGGTGAGACTAGTGGATTTGAAAGATGATAGGAAAAGAAAGTTTTGGTAATGTGACAACAATTTTGAAGGCTTGGATGTGAACTTTTTGATTGCTAGCTAGATGGTTTGGTTCTAAGGCAAGGAACTAGATGAGATGGATGAGCTAAAATGCTTAAAGGGATAACTTAGAATGGCTAGCTTTCCTACAAAGATGACTCTAAAGTGAAACTTATGCAAGAATATATGGAGAAACAAGGGTACCTAATCATAGAAATCATGCCTAGTTGGTAAGACATAAGCAAGGTTAACTCCTAGATGTTTGCTAAATTTGATAGTGCAATCTAATTAGGCATCTTGAAGGGCTTTTTCGGCAGCTTTGTCTTCTACTTTGTGGAGTTTGGTAATTCGAGAGCTTGGTGTTACTTCTTTTCTCTTGGCTGAAATTTCTTGGTATACCTGAGATGGCTTGAGTTTGGCTTTGTGAAACTTCTATTTAGGTTTGGGTTGTTCTGACATAAATTCTTTAATCTATTTTGCTTTCAGAGATCATGGTTGTTTTGCTTCAACTTTGTTCAACTTTTGAAATAGGTAGTGACTACATTAAGTGTGCCCTAAGCTAGGATTGATTGAGTTTGGAAAACATTCATTCAAAAAGTAAAAGATCAAGCAATAGATAGGAACAACTAGATAGAAGTTTTGATTCTCAGAAGATAGTAATTGTGTTGTGGAGTGTGTATATTCTACAGATGTTTTGATCAGTCACTTCAAACACATTAACATCCTAGATGGTTGTCTACAAGGCTGATAGTTGGTTTAGCTAGGGAGTCCTTGATATACCCAAGGTACATAAGGCCCAAATCTGTAGATGAAATCAAAAAAATGTCACACAGCTAAGAGGAGCAGTAACCCACTTCTCCTCTTTCACTTCTCAAGGGTATAAAGTTCCTTGAGGATTAGCCCAAGTGATAGAATTTTGATCCCAAGAGAGGTGTCTTTGGATTCACCTCTTGATCTTTGTACTCCATCAAAATGTTGGAGTTGAGGTCAGCCCAAGGGGTGATGAAATCCCCAAGTAGGCCTCCTAAAAGCTAAGACAAGATTTTGGATCCTAATCTTATGCACCCAAGATGGCCTTGAAAGATGACAAGGGGAGAGAAGACTTGGATGAGCTTGGGCTAAAAGATAGAGTTCTTTTCCAACTAATGCTTTAAGTTTTCTAATCTAGACCTTTTGAAAACACACGTTATTTAAGATGCAAAGGTTCAATTCCAATTTGAAATGTTCCAACAAAAGAGAAGTGATCAAAGAATGAATACACCAAGAAGATTTAGGGTCAACAAAAAGTAAACTCGCGCGCCAAGAGGCCCTCCACATCAAGTATCAATTGATTTTCTTTAAGGCATTCAAGATTGAGTGTGAGTTTGTTTTAAGCCCAAAACAAAGATGTGTGTAAAGCTCAATTTCAAGCACATGCCCGGAGGCCCTACACATCAAGATTTGTTCAATTTTTATGCCCAAATGAAGTGTTAGCAAGACTAATGTGCATTCAAGAAATTTTCTATCTTAGAAAAATTAATAAAAACTGAAGTGAGTGGAATTTGATTTTTATGGAGCACTTAACACCTTCTTAGGTAGACCCATCCCCATATATGGCATTGATATTGTGACCAATGGTTAGAATGATGGGTGATTAAAGAGGGTGAGTCCAACAACAAATTCACTCAAAGTGTCTTTATTTGTTTTTATAACTTAGAAAGTTTCTAAAATGTGGATTCTTTTTATTCCCCAAAAGATGATTATTTGATCTATGGCTTTCAAGATTGGATTTGTTGTTTTAATCATGCATTGATAAAAGAAAGCAAACTTGATTTTAATCCATGGCACTCAAGAGTAATTTTAGCAACATGCATTCAAAGACAAGTGATTAAACATTCAAGTTTTTTCCTTTGAGCATTCAAGATTTGAGATTTTGCATGTTGTTTTAAGAACTTTGAAGTGCTTTGTTTTAACCTTAGATCATTCAAGATTTTTTTGGACTCAAAAGTGAAAATGACTCTTTGGACTTTGGTTTTCATTCAAGATTTTGTGTTCTAGTTTGCATGTTTTAAGCCTAAAAAAAAGATATTCCTAGATTTTCTTGATGCATGAAAAACCTAGGAAACATTCAAGATTTTGCAACAAGACATTTGTTTGGAACAAATAACAAAGCTTTTAGGACAATTTTGGCAACCATTTAGGACTCTTAGTTTTCATGATATTTTTAAAAGAACTTTAAAATATTTGCAAATGAGGTTCATTTTATCCTTGATTGATGCTTTGAGTTTAATTTAGATTTTAGTGTGCACTTAGTGTTGATTTTAAACCTTTTGAAATGGAAACTTGAAGTTCTTTTTAAATTTCCAAAAATGAAGTGTTCCTAACTTTGCATGAATGCATCTAAAACCTTGATGTTGCAAGGATGCAAATGATTGGATTGGTTTAGTTTCACTTGTTAAAAGACTTTTTTTTTTTTTTGCAAATTTTTAATTTTTAATGGATTTAAGTATGATTTGGGAGTTCATTTTAAGCACTTAAAAAAAAGTGTGTATGATTTTGCTTCCTTAAAAAAAAAAGGCCAAGATCCCTCGAGAAAAAGAAGAAGAAGTAGATGGAATAGAAGAAGAATATAGACAAGAAGAGGAAGAAGAATTCCAAGTGCTTTGTCCACCTATAAACTTGAAAAATCTGCAAACACTATGAGATAGACTATGAGTTCCTTTGTCTTCTTCATGCTCATGTGGACCTGCAAAACCAATTTATACAATCCTGACAATCACAAAAACAAGAAAAATTAGCCAAAATTAGCAAATGACATACAAAACTTGACTAAAACAGCTAATGAAGATGACCCATGCGGGGTCCCACCAGGCATGCCAAAATGTATATACTACTTTAGTATGTTAGAAACACTAAATTAAAACAATAAAAAGCATTTGCATACTAATTTAACATAACTTTATGAGTAATTTAACATAACTTTATGAGAGACAAAGTGAAATCCTCAAATGAGAATATAGCCATGGATAGGCTCTCTCAATGAGGATGATCACTTGATGTAGAGGTGTGTCTAATAGCTAAGATGGCTTGATTATGTATGTATGCTCAAATGCTCAAATGGGTTTCAATGGAGGATTTTTGATAGATTTTGGTGAATGGATTTGATGTAAAAATGGCTTCTCAAAATGGCATTATGGCTTTACTTTCTAGATTGTGTTGTTTTTGTGAAGGAGAAGGATCCAATTTATAGGCAAGAGGCTTGAGGGATGGAGGGCTAAGATGGAAGGAAAGAAGAAAGCTTATGGAGGGTTCAAATTGAATGAGAGGAGAGCACATGGATTGTGTTTCCTTATAGCCAATTAGGGAGTGACACATGTCACAGGGTGAGAGGATGGAGGAAAGGGCAAGGATGAGTCAACAAAGGAGGCTCAAGGGATAATATCTTCATAAAGACCCTTCATAAGTGCTTTGTAAGAGCATTGAAGGAGAGTGTAAGAGATATTTGAGGGTCATTTATGTTGGAGGGTGAGGAATTTTGACTTGGGTTGGATTAGGAAGGTTTTAAGCTTTCTTAGGATTGTGCAAATGATTAGAGGATGGATTAGGATGGTTTCGGATTAGCTTAGGGATAGGCAAGTGGATGGCAATAAATGAGGGTGGGTGGAGGAGATATTTGTTAACTTTGGCTTGGGTTAGCAAGTCTTAACCACTGTTTAGGAAATGTTACAAGGTTAGGAGGGTATTAGGATTAGGATTAAAGATAAGGATTGACATCTTCTAGAAGAGTCTAGGCTTTGGATGAGGATGAAGACTTTCTAAAAGAGTCTAGAACTTCCTAGGATGAGGATAAAAAATCTTTTTTAGAAAATAAATAAAGTTTTATTTATTTCAAGGGTTTGGGTTGAGGAGATATTTATTAAAATATTTTTAATAAACATGAGGATTAATATTTAATCTTAATTAAATATTTTGAGTTGGGATTAGGGATAGGAAATGATGAAATTAGCCTTTAATCGAAATTAAAGAAGGATTAGAAGATTTTGGAAGAGGTTAGTGGTCTTAAGGAAATTGGCCAAGTTTTGGGCAAAAAATAAGTAAATTATTTATTTTGGGATTTTTGGTCAATTTATTAATTAAATAATTAATAAATAAGTAAATAATGTTTAAATAAGATTTAAACATGTTTGGGAGGGATTCCTTAATTAAATATTTTTAATTAAGATAAAGGGATTTAATGGCATAAAAATAAATAAATTAATTAAATAATTAAATAATTAATAAATGATGATGTCATCAAGGACTTTTTCAGAAAATAAAAATACTTTATTTTCTAAAGGATTTTTAGGTGTCTACAAGTGTAAGCCAAGTAAAGCTTAGTTGATATCAGGCACTAGTAAACTTTAGTGTTTGCTGAGTTATCTAGTGGATGACAAATGGAAGAATAGTATGGAATCCAAGTGACAAAATATTAATGTTGAGTGTCTGTATTCATATTAAATTGTAGATTTGATGAATTTGAGCTCACTATTTTGTTTTCTAGAATTGTGCAAAGCATGTGGAAGATAACTATGATGAGTTAATGGCACAAAATTCAAGGTAAACTATTTTGAGGCAAATTCAAAGACGATTGAGAGAGAATTTTCTAGAGGAACCAAATGGAAAAGTGGATAGATTCATTGAATCCTACCTAACCCTAAAATTGATGATTGAGGTTGAATGAAAAAGGATCTTAAATATCTATTTATAGAGAGAGCTGGTCAAAAGAAAAGGTTGCGAAGAGTGAGAACCTAAGGAAGACAAGAAGTTTAGGGTATTGCTTCATTTAGTGTCCAAACATAAGAGACTACTATTGGTAAGAAAAGTGAGAAGGCTTAAGAGTATGAATTCTTGAATGGTGAACAAGATATTAGAGTTGAAGTGTGTGGAAGCCAAGAAAAATGGAGGACTAAAAAAAAGATCTGGAATCTGCAATTGAGTTGTAAACTGTTATTAGATCAAGCCTTACTATTACTTTCTAATCCTTTTATCAATCTAGGGTAAATCCTTTGGATTAAGGTTGACATAACTGTCATTTGTAAATCCTTTAACTGAGTGACATTCCAAGTGAATGATCTAAAGTACTCTAACAAGGCTCACTCCTAAAAGGGTGATTGAAATCCTCTAACTAGGTCATATTTAATAGTGCTTTGTGTAACCTTTAATAGGGTTGGCCTTTCATAGGGCATCACTTCAGAAGAGTGATAATTAGTAGCATGTTACTAGTGGTTTTTCCCAAAGTGAATTTTCACATAAAATCCATGTGCCAAATGTATTGTTGAATCTATTATGTTTCATGTTTACATTTCTACAAAGATATTTTGACCTAGGACAATAATCTACAAGCTTAAGCATTCTATGATCTAATGGATGCATGCATATTAAGTTTTTATAGATATGGGCTCACTAAGTTGTGAAAAGTTTTATTAGTACATTTGGACCTTGGATAACTAATTCAACCCCTTCTCAATTATTCTAAAGAATTGCAACAGAAAAATTATGGCATGGCCATTTAAAATTAAAATGATAGTTTATGTTGGACTCTAATACAAATACAAAAGGTCGTTTAATGTACATGTAATGAAATTAATATAATTACATTTTCCATGTTTCAATCTATACACTACTATTAAAAAAAAATAGACCATTGAGTAATTGGGGTCTTTTTTAATATTACACGTGTTGATGCTTGAAAGCTAAATAAAATGACAAGATAATCATTTTTTCATCAATTAAAACATGAAGATAAGAGATTGATGGATGGGTAGATAATTTTTTGTGTTACAATTCAAGAAGAATGGTTCACAAATAAAAACATGTTGGCATATACACAATGATACACTACAACTGGAAAATATGGTATACATGAAAACATTGATGGGTTGTAATTAATGAAGAAGGTTTTTCACATGTTAATAATCAAAGAAAACATATGAATTCATAAAACATTATAAACCTTAAAATAGGAAACCCTATGCACTTTCATCCCACTAATTAGGACCATTTTTAGCATTTTTACTATATCACATTGTTATTTTGCCTCTACCCATGATAATTGTGTCTTTCATCTTTGTGTGTCACATTTTCATTTTTTACCTCTATATTCCAAAATTTTGAATGTCCTCTAAATATTTTTTACAATAATATTTATTGTAAAAATACAAAAATAAGTTAACCAATGTAGTGTCTCAAGACACAATGATCAAAAATAGTAAATATAAAATTACAAGTATAATATAAATGATGTAATATAATTTTGGTTTAACTTAAGGAATAAATAAAAATAATAAACATATTTGTACAAGGTTTAATTCAAAAAATTATTATTATTACACTCCCTAGTATACCATTGGAATATTGGCATGAAGATGTTGTGAAAGGTCTTTCTTCCTCTTTTGGTGAGCTTCTTTCTATTGACCCCATGACTATCTTGAAAGCCAAACTAGTATTTTCTAGAATACAAGTTAATGTTCATCAACTATCAAACTGGTCTAAAAATATTGACATAGTTTCTAAACTAGGTAAATGAACACAAGAAGAGATCTAGCATCTATTTTTTATTTCTTTATTCTAAATAAATTGTGTCATTGGTCTAATAAATGTCCCAAAAAACATAACAAAGTGGCTAACTAGGTTGGGATACATAAAAAACTAGAGGAGAAAAAATTTTGGAAAGTGAAGGGCCATAAAATGGGTGTGAATGAGCAGAATGTTAAGGAAGGGTCCTTAGATATTAAAGCACCTAATGGGAATTATTAAAAAAAAGATCCAAATAAGACACTTACCCTTGTGGTATAGATGCAAACTAACAAGGATAAATACCTTAAACAAATGTGAAAAATGGAACCCAAGTGGAAGAAGTCATTATTGGAATTAGTTAAAGTATTGTCATTGATGGGAAAATATCTAAGGAAAAGTTACTATCAGAGTATAGAATGCAAAGGGAACACTAGTAGAATGAAGAAGACACTATTAGAGAAGGATTATCAAAGAAGTATAAGTGAGATTATTAAAGAATCTTAAGAGGGAAGTTTGGAGTTGATCTAACCCTAAGATCTAATGGTCAAGATTATGTTTAGGGTTATCAAAAAAATGATTATATAAGGGAGTAAGGAAAGAAAAAAAACAAGGAAGAAGAGGAATAGAAGGAAAATAACATAGTCAAGAGTTGTAGAAAGCATAACAGAGAGAGGAAAGATGAACAAGCTGATTTGAAAAGCTTATGAAGAAGCACTAGATAGGTCAAGTTATCTTGTTTTTAATACTTAATCAATTTTTACAAGATTTGAAGATTTTTTTTGGAGAATTTTTAAGTTTGTCAATGAACTTTTGTTAAAACCTCTAATAAGGTGAATGCCTAGACATGTAGGATTAAAACTCTTAGTGAAGTAGGTTTAATAAGCTAAGGATACAACAAACAATATATTTGTCACTCTTGATAGAGTGATTTTCTTGAATAGAGACACCAATGTAAGCCTAGTCGGAAAACCTTTTCAACTATAGTGAAAAAGTTGTGGTTTCCATCCCCACTATAGTTTTTCCCTATAACCAAGGATTTTTTGGGATATCAAAATCTTTTTGTTATGTGCATGAATTTTGTTTCATGAATTTTTATTTACTTTCATGCATATGTATTTTTAATTGTTAAGTTCTCACACTAGTGGTTAAGTGTTGATTATCATAATAATGTTGTTACAAACTATCAGTCAAATAATAATAAAAGAAATTATTTCTTAACTATTGATTCATACCCCCCTCTCTATTACTTAACCTTTCCTACCTAACTATTGGGATAAGTTCTCTTGAAAGAAGTTTGAAAACTTGAGAGTAGATCTAGAAAATGGAAAGGTATAAAAAGGAAAGACAACTTGAAGAAGGCCTAGATGAAGTTGAAAGTTACAAGCAAAAGGAGAACTCAAAATTCAAGCCCTATGAATGACTGAACTGATAAAAAGAATGAAAAATATTGAACATGAGAAATGAACGCTAGAAACTGATAAAAAACATTTGAAAAGGGATTAAAGATAAGGAATTGATACCATCATTCAACTACAACATGAAAACAACACACTAAATGTATACATAAGTGATACAAGTGAGGAAACCCAACAATTCATTGCTGAAAATGAGAACTTGAGAAATGAGGTAGAATATCTACAAACAAACTAAAGATAGAACAAGAAGTTAATGAGAATCTTACTAAAATTGATATGAGCATGGAATTTTTTGATGAACAATTGAAATGGCAAAGGAAATTAGGAGATACAACTAGACTTGGCTATAGCGATAATAGTAAATTTGAAATCTATGAATCATCTAAAACTAGCAAAGGAAATAAATTTCAGCCAAGAAACAATGAACATAAGAAATATACATGATATAATTGTGCTAAATGAGGACATACAACTAATGTGTGTGGAAGAAGATTGTCAAAAGTCTCACCAAAAGTATCCTTCGATGGTTCTTTCTACACTTTCTATTAGTTTAGACACAGAGAAAATGATTCCAAAATGAGAACACTGAATACATCGTTAGGAAGAAAATTTATGGGCCACTTCTATAATTGTAACATATTTGGTCATAAGTTTTAATTTGTAGGAATGGAACTTTACGAACAATAGAAGCAGGAAACATACAATTTAATAACTATGGAAAAAGAGGATATATGGAAAGAGAATGATGGTATAAAGAAGAAACTACATAAACATGAATGACTAATACATCATGTTATGTCTATCACAAATATGGTCATTCAACGCAAGCCTGTAGATACTAAAAAACTATGGAAAACAATCATGTGAGCATTCAAAAACCAAAGAATAACATCAAACAAGTATGGGTCAAGAAGGAATAGAAAAGTGAAATCGATAAAAAATCACCAAATTATAGTCAACAAGAAACTTTTCTCTATTGGCTTGAAAATTATTACATAAAAGTTACTATTTTGAATGCATTGATTACATTATTAACCATTTTCTAATATTTCATATTACAAGTACATCATGTAAAGGTTAACTCATTCAACACCTTTGTTTCTAAAATTTACTGTGTAATAGTGAAATTGTGAAGTGATTTAGTGAGTGCATCATTGAGAAAAAGTGAATAGAGCTATTTGTTCTCTAAAATTTATAGTAGGAAAAATAATTTTCTTTGCATAAATTTTTTAGCAAAAATTTCTTGATGAAATGGTAGCTATGGATAAGAATCTTCTTGTTGAAAGCATTAACAAAACACTAGAGATAGAAGTTTAAGTCTATCTAGTAGCCTCCAACTTACATGATAATGTTAGAGCCTTATCATCACCAACACAAAGGGTAATACTAATTGAGGAAATTACTTCCTTCATTTATAAAAAGATTGTGGTATTGGGAGATCCTAGAATTGAAGATATGTACAGGAAGGAACTGTGTATAAATGGAGAGTTGAAGAACAAATATAAGCACCTAGCAGTTTAAGGCCTCATGCATATGGTGCATATGCCAAAAGTTTTTTTTTGATGAATGGATTAGATTTGTACTAAGAAGAGTACATGATGGATCATTATGGTTAGATATGGAGGAACCTATAAACATTACAAGAGAAATTATTAACAAAGTTACGGGTTACTAGCACAAGGAAAGGAATGCCCATTGAGAGTTAGCAATATGAATGAGTTGAGACAAATAACCAATAACACTTTAGAAAAGAGATCCATAGTGACAGATAAGGTGAAACATGCAAGAACAAGGTTCTCTACAATGATACTTGACTACAAAATATACCAATCAATTTGCCCCATCAACATGTTGGGAACAACAATTTGGATTACACATGAAATCACCACACATGGTAAATTATATGATCTCTTAGGCATGGTTTTTAATCAGTTAAGTGTAAATATGGAAAGATTGAAGAAGGACTAATAATAGGATATTAAATTTGGTACTCTAGTTGTATGCATATATTTCTATGTTAAGAAAATTTTCCCCAGTATAGGAAATGAACAATGGAAGAAAAATAAACCTATTGTATATCAAATTAATGAGTATGTTGAGAAGTAAGGTGATGAATTTAAGAAAAATATGTAGATCTACTTCAAATAATTAAAAATGAAAATTAAAGTTCTTTATAGAATCCTAGAAAGAGTATCCAATACGTATAAAAACACTTTATGTTTTGTTGCTGACACTAATAATTGTAGAATTAGAATAGTGAATCCAAGAACTTCTTGGGTTCCTAATTTGAATTATGAAGCTTTAGAAAAAAGAGTTGGTCAGTTATGTTGACTATTTACTAAGTCTACCAAAGAATACTTTAGCCGCACGATTTGGGACTTATGAGAAAGTTTTTGAAAGAAAAGGTTCTGAGGCCACATTATCCAAGAAAGATAAAGAGGACATTAGAAGTCACACAAGAATCAACAAGTAGTCTATTGATGTATGGGTTTAGGCAAGATACATCGACACTTAAACTATCAACACCGATAAGAAAAGGAAAAGTCATAGGTATATAGTCTACAGGAGAAGTTTTTGTTACTATTTTAGAACAAAAGGAGGAATGTAGCAAAGAAGAACTCAAAGTTAGCACTCAAGGAGAAGCCAATAAAGAAAGAGTGATAAAGACCAATGAAGGAAAAGTATTCAAGAGAAGAAAAATACAGCATGTTTCCATAGAGAGAAGAATAATGACCAAGAGTCAAGCTTAGACTCCACCACCAAAAATGCAAGCACAAGTTGAATTAGAGAAAGAAGTAAGTTCATGGGGAAGGAAATCTACAAAGAGAATGTATAATATTCCCACTAATCCTAGAGAACTCACAAACTTTATTACTGAAACATGACTAGTTTGGAAGATGGATCTTAATGTAAGACCCCTCCTCCTATGTACTTATTTAAATATGAATTTCTTGTTAAACCATTTATAGGAGTTTTGAATGAATATATGAGCACGCAATGTGACATTATGAGAAATTATCATGAATATTGCATGAAACCATGTAGAGGATATTATGATAATTATGGCTATCTTACATATAATGATTTGATAAGTGATACAATAACACAACTTAATACTTTTACTCTTTTGAATCATTAGAAAGTGTGTAACCAATGAAGTCATATAAGACAAGGATATATATATGTATACAAGATCATATCAAATTTCATGAATTTGATAGCACAACATCAACTTGTATATTGAGGAAAATTTTACCTAAGAAAGATGGTGGGTAGATGCCCTCGTCTATAATTATAGTGAAAGGAGGATAAGGGATAGGTATTATAATGACAACTCAAAGTATAACTCTACCTGTTAGTAATGTCCCCACATGTTCAGATTTTTCATAAGGAGACCCCTACAAAACAAGGGGATGGAAGGAAACTCATTTTGATTATCCTCACATTCACACTACCAAAAGGGTTCTAGTCTAGACACAGCCTATAGTACAATAAAAGCTAATATTTTGGGTGATGTTAATGAAGATAGCTACACTATTAGTACATGGGATCAATCAAAATTTTAGCAATATGGTCTATAGGTAATGTTTTGATTTCAATTTAAGATCCTTACAATGTATCTAGAAGACCTAGGTTTCCTCCTTTCCCTTAGTGACCTTGGTACATCTATATTATGTCAGTAATGTAAATTTTGTAAGCAATTGGATTTATTTCCTTATTTTTCTGATTTCAAATTTTAGTATTTTAATATTCTTTTCTTCTTGCCAACAATGTGATGTGGGGCTACTTAGCCAAATTTATTGTTGATGATTATATTTTTCCTCTAAGACATGCTTTATTACTTGATTTAAAAGTTTACTATTATGGACACTCTTAGTTTCTTTTGTTTCATACTTTTGTGTTGAATAATTCATCTTTGATTTTGACTTTTAATTTTGAGACACCTTCTTGTGAATTATGTTGGGAAAGTGACATATGATAGGCCTACCAAAGGGATTCCTAACAATCAAGTGGAGGTATAGTATTAGGGTATGGGGTTATTAGTGAAAGTATTTGTGCCCCACCCTCTCCTAGGACTTCTAGAATAGCACTAGTGGATATCTGTTGACTATTATGAGCAATGGGTTACACCCCAATATAAAGTAGTTAAGCTTATAAGTTAACCAAATGGAATTTTAGATGCAAAAAGGTGCATGTGTAGAAATGGACTTGTTTAGTGTCCTATTAAGGAAATAGTACAAAGTAAAAAATCTAAATTAAAAGTCTCTAACCACTGATAAAGATCCAAGTTGCAATTTATGGAAATCCTATTTGAGGGAGTCTCATACAACTGTTACCTCGATGAGTGAGTATTTGGAAATTTAGAACACCTTATGTTATTTTTATGATAAGAGACTCTATAAGTATATTGATGCTAGATTAGTATGTTATTTATATATTACATGTATGTTTTAAGAAGTGTTTGACCTTGGGAAATGTACTCGTCTCAGAGTTATGGGTTGAACTTCTTTTTTAGTAAGGATAATTAGCTGAATATGTTACCATCCTTGAGTGTATATATGATTTATAAATCTTTTTTTCTTGTATTAAACTAAATTTTTGAATAATTCTAGACAAGGTCTAGTAGGGGATGAATCTTGTAGTTTGTGCGACTTCTAGGAGGAAGTCAAAGGCTCGTTGGGGAGGATGTAAAACCCCTCATTATATATACTTATTTAAATATGAATTTCTTGTTAAACCCTTTATAGGAGATTTGAATGGATATATGAGCATGAAAATGTGATGTTATGAGAAACTGTCATTGTTATTGCTTGAAACCATTTACAAGACATTATGATAATTATGGCTATCTTACATATAATGATTTGATAATTGTTGCAATAACATAGCTTAATACTTACCCTCTTTTGAATCATTAGAAATTCAAATACAAAGTTCATCAACTCATTAGAAGTGCTCTTAAGTAGCTTGATTTTAAATATTATAATTCTATTACTATGTGTTAAGGTTATTAGGGTATCATGAACAAGAGGTTCTACATTCATGTTTTGATACCCTATGATTCGAGACTTACTACATTGTTTTATTGTATAAACATTAATTTGGAGTAATTATGTTATGAGGTGTTTTTCCTTATGATGATGTGAATTATGGTACCTTGATTATTAGGTTATTTACATTTAGATAAGTTCAGTATGCTCTATTGATGATGTTTATAATGTTTTGGGTATACATATGCATTATGACTATCATTTCAATATTTTAATTCAAACTAATGAATATGTTATGATAATTCAATTATGAGAGTAGTGATGTTAATCTATGTACATAAATGGGAAAAAATTATTTAAATGAAAGTTATAATGTTCTAATTTTATATGTGGAATGTGGCCTCAGACTTCACACACACACTTCAACATGGTCCTTACCTATGAATTCATCCTAGAATGAACATGGGATAGTTCATCCAAGAGGTCCAATAGTGTGACCTATTGCCTTCTATCTAGAAGGATTTTGCCTGTTTGTGCTCTCAGAGTTGAGATGCAAGCAACCAGACCATTCTAGAACAAAGGGTTTAACTGCAATTAAATCTATATGAGATGCAAGTAATCTAAATGAGATATTGCACTTAATCTAATAGCATATAAAATAAACTATACTATATGCATGCATATTAAAGCTATATGATCTTTAAATCTAAATAATGAAAAGCTTATGAGAATAAAGAGATAATGAGTGCACAATTTAATAGAGATTTGATGCAAATCCAATTCAACCTCTATAATGAGGAATTATGAGACTCTTAAATAGAATTCCTGGAATCCATCAACGATTGATATCAACTCTAATCGAGGGTCAAAATTGGAGCTAAGATTAAATCAAAGTGGAAAATTCCCAATACAAATGCAGTTAACTGACTCAGATCCTGAGTGTAAGAAACAATTAACTCATATTCACTTTAGTGTGAGAGTAAGTGATTCAAGTCACTTCTAATTCAATGAGTAGTTAACTGAGAATTTCCAATTTGAACTAAGAAATAGAATTTGGGAAAGATATTAAAATTAATAAAATGAGATATGACCTCATAAATTCCTTTTCTATATAATTGAATAATTACATTCCATTAATTAAAATAAGTATAGTTATAAATTAAATATTTTTAATTCCTTAGTACATTAGTCTTAGGAGATAATTTAATTTAATTAAAGTATAAATACTTTGAATTAAATCAAATCTTAATCAATATGTTTAATGTGATTAATACGAGTCAATACTTTAGGAATTAAATAAATTAGCATGATTAATGTAGATTTAGGGTTTTCTACATTTGACACTTAAGTCAAGTAGCGAGTATCAGAGTAAGAATTGCCTAGTGAAATAGGACTTTAGAATTGATCAGATAGATCAAAATTGGTAGTCATGGCAATGAGCCAATTTTGGGGTATTACATTTTGCCTGTCTTTGAATGAATGTGTGAGTAGCATGTTCGATTCAAAGAAAATTAGAAAGTGTGATGCACAGATCAGGAAATAAGATTGGTTCCAAAGTTGATGTCATAGAGACTAATTAATAAGCTTTTAAGGACCATCTCTAGAACAAAGCTTAATCCTAAGGAATCTAAGTAGACCACCTAGATACCTGAATCGATAAGCATTTAAAAGGTTTTCTTTAAAGAAGTTTAACCTTTAAGGGTCTCGATAGAATAACTAGATACCTAAAATTTGATAGCATTTAAAAGATTATCTCTAGAATGAAGCTTAACATTTAAGGATCCAAATAGAACACCTAGATACCTTAGATTTGATAAGCATTTAAAAGATTATCTCCAAAATAGAGATTAATCTTTAAGGATCTAGATAGAACATCTACATACCTAAAATTGGTAGCATTCAAAAGATTATCTCTAGAACAGAGCTTAATCTTTAAGGATCCAAATAGAACACCTAGATACCTAATATTTGATAAGCATTTAAAAGACTATTTCTAGAATGGAGCTTAATCTTTAAGGATCTACATAGAACATCTAGGTACCTGAATCAATAAAAGATAGCAAGATAGAATTATGAGTCATAGAATCATCCCCAGAATGAGGCTTGATCCTTAGGAGTCAAGGTTTGGATTGTCCTGATACCTTTTCATAGAACACTTTATAAGATGTGATAGATGAAAAAGATGCCAGAAAAGAGGGGAATAAGATGCCCTAAGTGATGAGATGTCTTGAGTGATGAGGACATAAGATGGGAATAAGATGCACCAAGCATTGAGATTTAGATTGATTTGAAATTCAGGTTGAATGATGTAATCATCCTACCCCCTTAGAAGCAAAATCAAAAGATGAAACACCAAAAATATGATATAAAGCATTATGTTGAGAGATGTAGAAGAAATACAAGATGTAGCAAAGTGTAGAAGAGATTAGAATGATTACAATAAAATTTAGAGTCAATTCAACATGATTTCGAGGTCCAGAAGAACAAGTTTGACAAAAAGTTGACCACAATTGAGCATAGTTGACTTGAGATGACTTTTTTTTGAAATAAATTTTGAACACATGATGAATTTTGAGTCAAAAATATTCCAAGAATTTGCAAAGTATTAGAAAAATTTGGACTACACAACATTTGATCACGTCAGTCCCAAAATTTTAAAATGCATTTTTGAGCCACTTAAGTGTGTCAGATTTTGAATTTGATCTCGAAAATGGATTTAGAATAGTCAAATTAGCTAGGGGGTGATTTTTGCACAAATCAGAGCACTTTGGAAAATTAGGTCAAAACCTATACAAGGGCCCAATGGGTCATTTTCAAATCATTTGTGCCTTTTGTCTTTAGCGAATAGGAGCTCTAAGAGGAAGATAATAGCCTCCATTAGATTTCATCGTTTTGAGCACTAATGACGACATAGCCAGCTAGCAGACTATGGATCTCTGGTGAGTGGTTGATAACTAGCTTTGCATGTTCATTTTCACACATTTCAAGGTCATTTTAGTGCATTTTTAGCATGTTTTAGGAGGCTGTCAATTAGTTTTCGCACAAGACTGTCCTTTCTCGTGTGAAGCTAATCTCTTTTCACATGAAGATCCACCAACCTAGTGTTTCTTCACATAGGCCAATGGAAAATCTCATGCAAGAGATACCCACTTCTAGAGCGAGATGCATGGGAAATTGGGCGAACTTCACTCATATTGTCATCGCCTCTCGCATGAGAGCATGTTTCTTCATGCAAGGACTTGATTTCTCGCACAACGATGCACAATCTCATGCAAAGAAATGGATTCTTGCACGAGGAAATGCATCTTCACATGAAAATATGGCACAGCATGTGAATTAAAATTACATTTTTTTATGTTTTAGCTTTGAATTTTCTTTTGTTTCATCATCATTTTGACTTTTTGAGTGAGTACTAACTGTTTGTGCACTATTGGTGTTTGTGTGTGCAAGAGGTCTTCGATGATTTCATGTTTAGATCTCATTATCCATCATATGAAGCTCTGTTGTGGAGCCTCAATGATGCAGACATGGCCCACATTGATAGACTAGGTCTCACCTCTGTATGTTGGATCCCAACAATGCTAGTGAATCACAACTTACTGATAGCTTTGGTGGAGCATTTCCATTCGAAAATGAACAACTTCCATTTGCCCTAGGGAGAGACGACCATCATCCTTGAGGACATCTATAGGATTCTTCACATACCATTCGATAGACCACAAGTGGCATATGATATAGTTCCCTAAGTAGGGACAAAGGCACTGCAGGCTATTTTTTAGAGAGAGTTAGCGATAGGGCAAGCCATCACCTAGGATGAGCTTGTCCATACATACAGCCAAAAGCACAGGTTGGCTTCAGTTTTGGCTATATTAATCAGTTGCTTCCTTATGCCAGATAGAGGATAGTATGAGCTAGAGTGTGGATGGGGGATCATGCTATAGCGTATGCTTGATTCTCCTCAGCAGTTCAAATGGGGCCAGTGCATGCTGGCACATATGTTCTACGAGATGCATGAGATTACATATCATGAGTGAAAGGGCATGGCTACTAGAGTATATATTTTGTAGATCTAGGCATGGGAGCACTTGCTAGTGATGAGGCCCATTTTTTAGGATGCCTGCGAGTTGATGGAGCCCTATATATGTAGGTACATGAGGCAGATTACCTAGGTAGTCCTAGGTAATATGGATCATTGGAGGACTCATCTCAATGACCTAGTCTCCATCATATGGCAGCCCTAGTGAGAGATAGAGGATTGGGATGACACTCTTAGAGAGCTGAGTTGGATGTTCTGCTTGCAGCCACTAGAGGGCAGGACCACCTAGATTATTAAGAGGTTTCCTATCACATGGGTGTGGAGACAGTACAGTTGGCTACAGGATATCTCCCAAGAGTACTATGCCTATGTGAGAGTAGCTTGGGAACTGACATAGGGATGGCCAATGGGACTAGATCCTAGGCGATCCATGATTGATGTACACAACCAAGCTGCGACACAATGGGATTACCTCCCTGAGGTGTTATATGTAGGGGTAACGGTGGCATATCAAACATATTTCATTCGTCACTCTATCCCACACTTCAAAAATCCCCTGGGGATAGTAGCACAAGTTCCTTAGTAGGCACCATAGTAGTAGGTACCCCAACAGTAGGCACCCTGACATTAGGTACTCTAGCAGTAGGTACCTAGCAATTGGCACCCGAGGGTCCACTACCATAGGTGCGATAAAGGGTTAAATAGGTGTAGATTCCCCCACATTAGATGGGGTTGGATCCAGGTGTAGGTGGTAGCATTGGGGAGTAGAGTCGATGATAGAGGCTGAAGGTAGAGGAGCAGGCACCTACAGAGTAGGCACCTAAGATGCTTGACAAGGAGATGTAGGAGTAGTCTACTACCGGACCACAGGATGCACTGTGGTGGTATAGAGAGTGGATCTGCCAAGCCTGTCAATAGTTGGGAGATCTGTAGATATAGGTGGCATTCAGGGATGCATGGATCATAGAGAGGGATGCAGAGATCCAGAGGCTCTAGGAGTAGGTTCAGGTATCTAAGTAGAGGGAAAAGATGCCGCAGGATGAGGTGAGACTAAAAATGGCTCGAGTAGCCTATTACTTTGTAGCATACTCTACAGTGGTACTTGATTAGGCTCAATAGGTGCCTCACTTCTCACAGTATACACGAGACTCCAAAGGTGCACACCCACAGCCAAGACCAGACATGCCAACTCCTCCTCCTCCTCCGCAGGCCATAGTTAGACATATGATAGTCTTACCTTTTATTTTGATTTTGACTATGTAGTGATTGGTGTGCTAGCACCATTTTATATCATTTTTGGTTGATAGCACTTGGGTAGTGCTCATTTTTTGTACTGACACAGTCATTGATATATACATATATGAAATTTTGAGCTGAGTAGTATTGTGTTCATGTCATTTTTACTGTCTATCTTTTTCTTTTGATATCCATGAGATGTTTTATGCTTGTGATTATGAGATGAAAAATTTTATGTGATGAATGCATGTTTGATGTGATGTGATTTGATTATGTAATGTAAATGACATGAGTGTATGGATGTAATGCATATGGAAATGAACTGACATCTCATGAAGTGTTTATGGTTTTTTTTAATAGTGATACGTATTTCAATGAGGAGTGCGAGGGGAAGAATGAAAAGATCAAATGCTTGTGCAAGCACAAAGAATTGTGATACATTGGAGAAACCAAGAATCCCTCATCACAGAAGATAAAATTAGATTTTCCCTTGAATCATATGCCGAACCAAGTGATGCAGTCTTATGCTATATGCAACCCTAGGTCTGGTTACTGATTCCTGACAATTTATCATCACTAAGCATAGGATGAAATCCTATATGTCATACAATTCCCACTGATATTACAATCATGGGAATATAAATAGGACATATGTTATAAGTTTTTGAGGGTTAAATGTAAGCATCCAAGGTACAAGAAGCTAGAATGACCAGAACATTTTTGCCTTTTAATGTAGCAAGTTAACATAAGCATCAAAACATAACTTTTAGGATGACTAGAATGTTGCTTGCATGTTAGACACAACAAACACACAAGAGATCCATCTTATGCTAAGTACTTAGTATTTATTCTATCCACAATGACCCTTGCATTCATAACCTAAGACAAAAGTGTGCTAGATGTACTCGCAGTGACCCATACATTCACTTAACAGGACAAGTATTAGAATGTACAATAGCATGAAGAGTTTCACTCCAATAGACAAGGAAAAAAACCAACATTATTGACATATTCGTATAAAAGGAGTCAAGGCACACCTGACCATTCAATACGAGATGGAGGCTCTTATAGTGGACACCCTTCTTCTAGGAATATGTCAACTTATTAGACATCATCAAGTTGCTTGAGTGGACATGACAAAGAGAAAACAAAACAAACAACAATAATGCTTAGCATATCCAAAGAATTATGTCATTTTGAGTTCAATTTTTGTCATGGGATTGATATCAAGTGTTAGTGTCCAAAACATGGATGAAAGAAATCTCTTCCATAAGGTGACAACAGTAGGTAGATGCAGCAAGAATAATGAGTGACTATGATCAAGGAGGAATCTTTGAGGTGAAGAATGTAAGAGGACTGAGCGATAGTAGATAGACATAGCTAGGACGACTGGTGACTGACACAAGAGAGATCTTCTATAATGGAATCTCAAAATGTGACCCAAGCAATAGTAGGTAGACATAACTAAAACAACTAGTGATTGTTGCTAAAGAGATTCTATGAGGAGAATCTTAACAAAGAGTGACACTAGCAACAGTAGGCGGACATAGCCAGAATGACTGGTGACTATTGCAAAAGAGATTATATGAAGAGAATCTCAAAAAGATTGACACTGGCAATAGTAGGCAGACACAGCCAGAACAACTAGTGACTATTGCAAAAGAGATTCTATGACACTAAAAGGGAATGCCCTTGAGTTGTGATAAGACTCAATCCATGGATACATGAGTAGAAAGTGGGAAAAATAGTAAAGCAACTATACAAAAAGCAAGAAGATGCACTGCAAGATGGAGGATTGGGAACAAGAGGTGCCTATTTACTAGGCTTTCACCTTCATGGTAGAAATTTCCAATTTGTCTTTTTTTTTTGCTACCATGATGCCTATTTCTAGGTTTTCACCAATGGCACTTTTCTTGTTTTTTTTTTTTTTGTATTTTTCCTTTTTCATTTTTTTGTATTTTTTGTATTTTTCAATTTTTTTGGTGTTACCAAGGCACCTATTGCTAGGTTTTCATCAGGGTAACAATTTTTTTTAGGACTTTTGCAATTTTTAGATTTTTTTGCGAGACATTTAGATATGTACAAAGAGCTAGTGAGAACAGATCAATTGTAAAACCACTTTAGGTGGAGAGTGTTAATAGGTTCCTTCAGCACTTCTCTCTCAGCTGTAGAAAGTTGGTAAGCACTAGATCCATACACTATAGTAATGATGTAGGGACCAAGCTAGTTTGGTTCAAAATTTTCTTTTTGGACTCATTGTTCTTTATTCTTAGGGTTCTCTCTCAGGACAAGATCACCCAGTTGGAAGTCACGTGGCCTAAATTTTTGATTGTAGCTTCTTGACATTCGTTGTTGATAAGCTCGTAGATGATCACATGCCACTTGTCAATATTCATCTAGTAGTACTAACTCTTGAAACTGAGCTATCCTATAATCTTCATTAGTAATAAGGCCTTTCATAGAGATTCTCAAAGTAGGAATCTCGACCTCTATTGGAAGCACAACATCCACTACATAAACCAAAGCCAAGGGCATCATACCCATTGGAGTCCTTATGCTTGTCCTATATGCCCACATGTTTGGATTATTCTAGAGGTGCTACTCTCTCCTAGATTTGCTAACTATATGATGAAGGATCTTGAGGATCACCTTATTGGATGCTTCAGCCTAGCCATTACCCTAGGGGTAATAAATAGAAGACCAATGTTGTGTGATTTTGAATCACTTGCATAGTTCCTTGAGGTCTTTATTTTTGAACTCTCCTCCATTTTTAGTAATGATTAAGGATGGTGCACCATACCTATAGATGATGTAGTTTGTGATAAAAAGAGCTACAATTTTTCTATTTGCTATTGCGAGAGGTACTACCTCTACCCACTTTGTGAAGTAGTCTGTAGTTGTGATAATGAACTTATGTCCATTAGAAGAGTTTGGGTGAATCTGACCCACCAAGTTGAAGGCCCATTGTTGAAATGGCCATGTTGTAGTAGATGGAATCAGCTCCCTAGTTGGAGCATGGATTAGGTTCCCATGGAGCTAGCACTACTTGTAGGATTTAGCATACTTGATAGCTTCTTGCTCCATCTTAGGCCAATAGTAACTAGCTCTAATGAGTTTGCAAGCTAATGTCAAGCCATTTGAGTGGAATCCAAAAATTCTCTTGTGAATGTCAATACTCTTTTGGTTCTAAACACCTAAGGAGTGTACCATTGAGACCTCTCCTAAATAGATCGTCAATAATAATAACAAATCGTGAAGCATTGTGGATTAGGTAACATTTCTCATTCCAAGTCAAACCTTCTGAAATGGTTTGATTATGGAGATAGGAATAGATGTGATGGTAGCAAGATGAGTCTTGTCCTACAATAGAATAGATCATCCTAGAATCAGGGGTATCGTAGGCTGGGTAGTGTAATGCTTTCACCAGGAACTCTTGTTGGAGATCATTTTTAGGCATCTATAGCAAGGAGGCCAAAGTAGCCATAGCATTAGCCACTTTATTATCTACTCAAGGAATTTGATAGAAGGTCACCTCATTAGGGAAATCAATGTTCATTGGTAGGAGACTCTACATAGGTGCATCTACTAACTGATCTACAATTTCCTATCCCTTTATAGCTTTGCATTCAACATTTTGAATGTCAAACTCGTTGAGTATCATAACTCACTTAGCCAATCTTCCTGTAAGAGCTGCTTTACTAAGCAAGTACTTCAGTGGATCTATTTTAGCTACCATCCATGTAGTGTGAGCAAGCATGTAGTGTCTCAACTTCTAGGAAGCAAAGACAACTACAAAGAAAGCTTTCTCAATGATGCTATAGTTCCTCTCATCAGAGATCAATGTACGCCTTAAGTAGTAAATAGCTCTATCCTTGTTGTTATTGTCATCTTGAGCTAATAAGATTCCTAGAGATGTTTTAGTTACTAAAATGTACAAAATCAAAGGCTTCCATAGATACAAGGCATTAGGATTGGTGGATTGGCAAGATATTGTTTGATCTGTGTTAAGCTTTGCTCACAATCCTAAATCCAGTTGAATTTGACACCCTTATGTAATGTCTTTTTGTAGGGTTGTGATCTATCTGCGAACTATGAGATGAATCTACAAATAGATTGGAGTCTTCCTTGGAGACCTCTTATCTAGATGATGTTTCAAGGTGGAGGCATATCCATAATTTCTTGAACTTTCTCTAGATCCACCTCAATTCCTTTCACAGACATGATGTATCCCAACAACTTTCCTGATGTGACACCAAATGTGCATTTCTTAGGATTGAGCTAAACACTAAATTTTTAGGATGGGTCCCAAATCTTGTAGATGAGTATTGCATTTTGCACTTTTGACCAATGTATCATCCACATAGTCCTCCATGGTCTTATGCATCATGTCATGGAAAATTGTAGTCACTACCCTCTGATAGGTTGCACCAGCATTTTTCAAGCCAAACAACATTATATTCCAGTAGAAAGTTCCCCATGCACATGTAAAATTAGTCTTCTCCTAATCTTCTGGCACAATTTTTTTCCAATTATAACTAGAAAACCCATCCATGAGTGAGTACATCTCATAGCTTGTTGTCATGTCCACTATCATATCAATGTTGGGAAGTGGAAAATCATCCTTAGGACATGACAAGTTGAGATCATGGAAGTTAGTACAAACTCTAACAAATTTATCATGCTTAGATACTAGGAAAATGTTGGGTATCTATTTGGCATAATCAATTGCACAGATGAATCTTGCTTTCAAAAGTTTCTCCAATTTTGCTTTGACAAGTAATGCAACACGAGGATGCATTTTTTGAAGTTTCTGTTCAACTAGTTTGATGCCTGGTGCAATGGACAAATGATGCATAATAAGATCAGGATCTAGTCCTGGCATGTCAGAATATGTCCAAGAAAAATTTATCTTCTTCTCTCAGAAAAAGGAAATGAATTCCTCCCTTTCTGTAGGTGACATGGATTGTGCCAAATGTATCATATGAGGATGTTCTTCCATGCCCAAGTTGATCAACTATGTTGACTCTATCAACATTGATGATCTCCCTTGGAAGTAACTTAGAAGTGCATCAAATATCTCATCCACAAATGCCTGAGGGAGGTTTTCATCCTTGGATACATCTTTTGTTTTTACTTTTTTAGGTTCTGATACTACCACAATGTGGTTTTCACCATCGGACCTTTTTACATTTTTTCCTTTTAATTGTATGACTAAGATATTTGATGTTAGCTTTAGTCATGTTGACATTCTTCTCACTGGTGGAAGATGTTACAAGTTTGACATCATTTAGGTAGCAGGCAAGAGCATAGTCATTCTGGAATGTGGGGACTTCACTAGATGCATTAGGGTTCTAGTCTATAAGCTCAAGATGTGTGAGTGAGAGAGTGGTGGTGGTTTGATTGCATTCATGATATGGTCACTAAATGCTTGGATCAGAAATTCAAGACCTACAATGACCTCATCCATAGGTGTGTTTGAATGCCTTTGAGTACTAATGTTAGGATTTGATGACTTGAGGACACTAGTTGGATCAGGTCAGTCTGAGCTAACCCTAGATGTTTGACCCACTTCGAGTTGATTTTCATAGACATGGACTTGGTAAATGTCTTTATTAGTAGTCACTTCTGAAAGAGAGTTAGACTCATATTTCTTAGAATCTATGTTGCATGGTGACAAGCTATAGAATTCCCTGACAGTGATAGGGACATACTCACCTTCATCATCCTGGTTCTTACACAAATACTCAATATGTAATGACTGACTGGACTCTCCCTTTTCTAAATGAGCTCTAGGTGGATTAGTATTATCTTCAAAAGAATTAGTAGTATCATCCATAGTGCTGACACATGGCACAAAGTCATCCGGCTCAACAAAGAATTTAGCCAAATTGTGAGGAATAGGATAAGGATAGGGATCGTCATCATCAGATTGATCATCCTGAATATCGAACTCAACTTGTGACTCATTTCTAGATGAACTCTTAGGTTCTGGTATGAACTTGTTAGCCCCCAAATGGAATGGAATCTTCTTAAAGCCTAGACCAGTTGTATCGTTGTTTCTTCAAGCTATTGCCTTGATAGGATCAATTAGGCCATTATTATTACACCCAATAGGGCTAGTTCCCTTCTAACCAAAACACTTCATGAGTCCAAGACTAGGCCCATATTTCTCAGGAGTGTATCTCTCGAGCTTGCTTCGTTAAGTCTACTAGAGTCTCTTCTCTATAAAGCCATGCAACAATGGCTCTATTTTCACTTTCATCCTCTAGGGGAACCGTAGCCTTGACAAAAGTGCCATTGTACTTAGTTTGAGGCATCAACATAAATGTCTTCTTTGCCTCTGAGGGTCTCCTATAATGATGAGGAGACTTTGGAAGAGATGTTAATGACAAGACTAGTTCAATATGGTACTCTCCCATGCTATTTTCTTTTAGCTTGAATGACTACTTAATTTGTTTTAGCTTTTTTTCATGATAATCAATGGATTCCTTGTTAGCGGGGATGAAATTTTCAGCAGCTTTGAGCATATTGCAAGTATAGCTAGTAGTGGTAGGAATAGTAACTTTAGAGCCATGAAATGGGAATTTGATGCATTGGTGATATATGGATGGCATAGCTCACATCTCATGTATCCATGGTCATCTTAGCAGAATTTTATAAGCCAAGGGCATGTTGAGCACTTGACAAGTGACATCCCTTTTTAGAGGATTGACACTAATAGGTAAGACCACAAGACCTAGAGTCTTTCATTCAACTTTGTCATATGCTTTGATAGTGATTTTGCATCAAGGATCAATAGAGTCCTCAAAGTAATTCAATTGTTTGAGCAAAGTAGTAGAGATAATGTCTAGGCTAGCACCATTATCAATGAGTACCTGATGAACACATGTCTAATATATCATGACATCAATATGTAGAGGTTGATTATGTGGGTGACTCAATGAGTTGTCATCCTCCTTAGAGAAAGACATAAAGTATGGCGAGGTCAGGTGACCTACCATGGATTGAAATTTCTTAAGGTCAAGGTCTTGAGGAATGTTTGCCTCAGTGAGGGCTTTGTCCATAATCTACCTATGAGTAGGCAATATTTTAAGCAGCTCAAAGATGGAGATTTGAGTATTAGTTTGTTTCAACTAATCAAGAACACTATAGCCAATGGCTGCTGAATTCGTTGTAAGTTTTGCACCTTTTCTAGATGGACCAGCAAGGGCTTTTTCTCTATGTCATTCAGGATCAGAAGTAGAAGGTTTAGGGCCTGTGAGCACCAACTTGGTGCAAGAGTGCATGATAACATTAGCACAATGTTGCAAAGGTGTGTTGTCTATTACGTTGGAAGTAGGGCCCCTCAAGACAAATGGTATCTTGGGTTTATTGTTATCTTTTCTACCCTTGATGGTAATGACATCACAGTATTCAAAACCCATAGGTTCAACCATGTTGATTATCTCATCATCATTGTTAGAATATGTTTAGTTTTCCTTGTTGTTAGGTTTTGGTTTTGAACTCTCTCCTTTTTCATAAGCCAGGAAGGGCTCTTTGAATTCCTTGTGATCTGAGTTCTTGTTATGTCCATCTACCACAATATCACCAGCATCAGTCTTGTCCTAGACTTTATGGCACAAGTTTATGAAGTTGTTAGTTTTGTGCCCTTTATTTTGGTGGTATTCACAAAATGCAATTTCACTCCACCATGGTGGACATGGTTGTGGATCATAAGGGTGGGAGTTGTCCATTGGTGAAATAAGCTTGTTTTATAACAATATTTTGTAAACCACATCCAAAGGTTCACCTAGGGGTGTATACTCTCACTTAGGGTGTGTGGCCCATGAGTTTCTTGATTTGTTTACAGATGTCTTATTTTTAGGAGCAGGTTTCTCAGCATTTTTGGCCACATTGAGGCCATCTGTGAGATTAAAGGCTACCTTAGCAAGTTTAGGAGTGACATTGTCAACAACCCATCATGTACAATTTCTTAGTTCTTGTTGACATACTTGGTTTTGTCCTTGTTGGAGGTAGAGCCTTGTTTTGTGTCATTATGAAGAGTGAGTTCACCCTTCTTGACTATAAATTCCTCTATGCAGATGGCCTTTGTGATCATGTCTTCAAAGGTAGGTGGACCTTGAAGTTGAACTCTGTGCCCAAAATGAGATAGGAGATTATTAGTAAAAATGTCAAGCTTTTCCATTTCTATAATTTTGTATGAATACTTAGTGTAAAGTTGTCTCCACCTTTGTAGGAATGTGAGGAAGGGCTCCCCAACTTTTTGCTTAAGGTTACATAGATCTCAAATAATGACAGGGTGTTGAATGTTATGAGAATACTACTAGACAAACAAGTTGGAAATTTCATCAAACATCTTGATATAGGGAGGCAAGTGTGAGAACCACTCCAAAGCCTGACCAACTAGACTTTTGGGGAATAAACACATGAGGTATGTTTGGTTATGCATAAATTCCATAGACAATGTACCAAACTTTTGCAAGTGATCTTGGGGATCAGTGGTTCCAAAGTATTTTTCATAATTAGGTAGTTCTACTTCTCATGGGAAAGGAGGCATGTCTATGCTCTTGTCAATTGGAAATGGACAAAGAGCATTTAAGGTGTATGTTTTAGCGGGTTTGTCTTTCTCATGCATCATTTGAGCCAATTGGTCTTGTATAATTTTCAATTTCTTTTGAAGTTTAAAGATCTCAATTTCCTCTTCATGCGTGATGATGGTTTCCACATTGAAATGAGAGGGTAGCTGAGCTCCCTCTTGGGCAAGTTTGAGAAAGTATTTTTCTTTCTCTTCATTGAGTAGAATTTCCATGACCCTTTGAAAGTTTTTATCTCTTCAACATTTCACTATGTGTTTAGGAATTATTTTCCACCTCTTCCTATTCCTCATTGGTGTAATGGTCTTTCTCTTTGTCATTCCTAGGTGGTTCTTGATGTCTGATGTGACTACCATGTTCAAGTCTGTGATTAGCCATTGTAGAAACATGTTTAGTTTCAGTATGTTGTGTTTTGATAGGTCCTTAGAAAAGGAAGTCCAACATTTTTTTTGGAGATATGGGACCTTTTCTAGCCTTAGGATCCTCTTGATACAAAGGGTTCCTAGTTTGTTGTAAGTTTATAGAGAATGTTCACTGGACTCGAGGTGACTAGACGAGTGAGGGAGATCAGGAAGATGCCTCACTAGATGAACTGGATGCAAACTGTGTAACAAAAGGAAGGTGACCGCTACCACAATTGCAACCCCTAGCATGACCTCACTTAAGTCTAAGAGGATAAAACATGTTGCCACTTCTTGTTGCTATAGTCATAGACAAGGACAAGAAGCAAGAACTTGGACAAAGACTGCACTAGAACTTAGTCTTAATAGGACAAGATAAGAGTGCTATATAATAAGGCACAAATAGTCTGATTTGAAGGCTAGAATAGCCAAAGATTATGAATATCATAATGTGGAGTATGATAAGAACTAAAGAACAAGAATCAAGACAACTAAAAGACAAAACTAGTCAAAGTATGGATCACAAATCTTCAGTTGAGCTAAATGCCACTATTTGGGACTATTTATAGATAGAGAAGGGAGAACTCAATGTAAGAAATAGACTAGATGTAGATTACAGATTGCTCGAATAAGCTGATTTGAGAATTTTAACACAAGATCTCACACAAAGATTCTCTATGAGGTGCGTGAGAAAGTACACTGGTGGATGCAAAATCTTAGAACAACAATATGAACTCACGCGAAGAAGTGACAGGTTCAACAAAGACACTTGGCAAGATCTCATATCGGAAAATGCAAATTCTCACACAAAGATTAGGACTGTGCTCACACAAAATGTTGCTAGATTGTGCACAAAATTCAAGACCAGACTGACAATAGAGTTGGATTTCAAAGAGATTTTCAACAGTTTTGGATGTCTCTAGATAAATTGTAGATTTGGTTTCTAGATTTTGTGAAAGTGATGTTGGGTTTCAAACAAGACAAAGTGTTTTTAGTAGGACACAAGAAGCAAGCAGTAGTTGAATAAAATCCAACTGAGGGCAAAGAAACTCAGAGGGACAGGGGAGTCTTGACTTTTAGTTTGTTTAAGCAGGTTTGGACATGTTTAGAACTTGATAACAAACACGCTTTATCCATAGAAAGAGAAAATGGTAGAGAAGGCAAAACCTTTGTCCCGCATCTTTATGCGGATGCATGCACCTCACACGGCTGTGTCACCCCCTAGAGGGTGCTCATGTTTTTGGTGTATTCAAAAGACTCAATAGTATATGCTGAATGAGCATCCTTGTGGTAGGGGACAAGTGCATATACCACCTTCCAACATCCAGTAGCATGCCTATGGTGAGTTCTATAGGAGAGATTCTTCCCCCTCCTTGCATAAAGATTATGCCTCCTTTTAGAGGTGAACCAGGTAGCTTCTAACTTAAAGGTTTTTAGTTGGCTTCCATTCTATTTAATTCTCAGTGGCTCTGCAAGAAGAGTTGAGACCAACAGCCCAATCGGCATCTGAGAGTGCACACACTTGCTTAGCAAGATCGGGGCTAGCACTAGCCAGTACAACAGATAGAGCTTCCCCTTGATAACTAATATCAAGAATCAAGGGAAAGAAATTAATCTAGCTTTGGAGTCTTTCACTCTACAAATTATCTTCATTATAGTGAGTTAGAATATCTGGCAAAAGGAGTGTGCTCACTTGGGTCATTCTTGGAGGTTGGATCACTCTAGCAAGCCCTCCAAAGGATTGACTTGGACTGGTGGTTCGAATGCAAGGGTCAAAGTTTCTGCTTTCCCTCAAGGGGAAAGAGCATACTCCTCTACCTTACTTTCTCACCCAAACACATAGAATGAGTTGATTACTAACTTAGCTTAATCAATATAGACTCATCCTTCCTAAATATTTTGATTCCCTCGAAAGGAAATCATCATCTCATCATAGAAAAGGATCAGCACTAGGGAACCACTAAGCTACTTGCCTCCTTTAGAATGTCATCTTTCATAAGAATTTAGGTTTCTAATTCACCCTTGGTCATGACCTCCAAGTGGTGAAGAGCATAATTCCCTATTCTTTTGTCTTGCACCCTATGAAGTTCATAAGCCCTAATTAGACTATGTTTTGAAAGTAGGAAAGAAAACACATTGTTTTGTGGGTGTTAAGATTTGATCTTTGACAAATGTATATTCAACAATCATCCTACAAAAAAATAGTCAGTTCATGTTTGAATGGTTTGTATAAGGAATCTTCGTCAAATGTCCTACAGACAACCATTAAGCTACAGAAAACTAGAAAAATGAAATAGTAATGCTTCAGGAAAAAAACAAGTCAATAAAAGATAATGAACAACATACTAAAAAATAACAAAATTAACCTAGTTGTTTCAAAATTTTGCACAAAATCTTGCACAGGACTACGTGAGATCTTTCATCGACCCACGTGAGAAAATGAGGTCCACACAAAGACTTGCATAATTGGGCACTTTTTCGAGTGAGAAAGTTTTCAAACATGTGAAAAACCCTTCAAATCTTCACATGAAAATGAAATTTCTCGAGCAAAAAATTAGGAATTTTTATAGAATTGTATGACAAAACAATAAAAATGACAGAAATGAATATAGATGAGGCCAAAAAAATTGATTTTTTTGAGCCCCATAGCAGGTGCCAAAAATGTATATGCGGAATGTGGCCTCAGACTTCACACACACACTTTAACATGGTCCTTACTTGTGAATTCATCCTGGAGTGAACATGGGATAGGTCATCCAAGAGGTCCAATAGTGCAACCCATTGCCTTCTATCTAGAAGGATTTTTGTGCTCTTAGAGTTGAGATGCAGGCAACCAGACCATTCTGGAATGAATGGTTTAAATGTAATTAAATCTATATGAGATGCATGTAATCTAAATGAGATGTTGAACTTAATCTAATAGCATATAAAATAAACTAGACTATATGTATGCATATTAAAGCTATATGATCTTTAAATCTAAATAATGAAAAGATTATGAGAATAAAGAGCTAATGAGTGCACAATTCAGTAGAGATTCAATGCAAATCTAATTCAACCTCCATAATGAGGAATTATGAGTCTCTTAAATAGAATTCCTGGAACCCATCAATGGTTGAGATCAACATAGATCGACGATCAAAATTGGAGCTAAGATTTAGTCAAAGTGAAAAATTCCCAATACAGATGTAGTTAACTAACTTAGATCCTGAGTGCAAGAAATAGTTAACTCAGATTCACTTTAGTGTGAAAGTAAGTGATTTAAGTCACTTCTAATTCAATCAGTAGTTAACTAAGAATTTCCATTTTGAACTAAGAAATAGAATTTGGGTAAGATATTCAATTTAATAAAATGAGATATGACCTCATAAATGCCTTTTCTATTTAATTGAATAATTACATTCAATTAATTAAAATAAGCATAGTTATTAAATTAAATATTTTTAATTCCTTAGTACATTAGCCTTAGGACATAATTTAATTTAATCAAAGTATAAATACTTTGAATTAAATTAAATCTTAATCAATAGGTTTAATGTGACTAATATGAGTCAATACTTCAGGAATTAAATAAATTAACATGATTAATGCAGATTTAGGGCTTTCTAAATTTGACACTTAAGTCAAGTAGTGAGTATTAGAGTAAAAATTGTCTAGTGAAATAGGATTTTATAATTGCTTAGATAGACCAAAATTGTTAGTCATGGCAATGAGCCAATTTTGGGGTATTACACTAATCAATTCGGTTATGTAAATTTGGTTTGTGTGTGTGTGTGTGATTTTTTTGAATTACTGATATCCACATTGAGTGTGAATGGAATTTAACCATGGAATTAATCATAGAACCAATACCTAACCCAATGTGCAAACTATAAGACCAAGCTTGAATCCAATAGAGTGATTCAAACCTTATTGTCAAATATTTAATTTGTATCATAATTGGAATGTATGTGTTGTTAGAATATATAGTCCACTGACATAATTCAGAGGGGGAGGGAGTGCTTGAATTAGTTATCTAGCTATTATCACAATTAATAACCTTAAAAAAATTAACCATATGAGTAATATAAACTGAAACCACAATAAGATACTCATACACAATAACAAAAAATATGCTACCTAGGGAAACCCTTGATAAGAGGGAAAACCCCAGTGAGAAAGGTAACCACATGATGATTTAGTAATATAAATATATCTTGTTAGAGGATGGACCCCATTAGGATTTTATGAATACATTTAGTACATATGAGTCCCTACTAGGAGACTTTGAATCCCTGTTAGGAGATTCCAACCCTATTAGGAGTTGTGGAAGACAACTAGACCCACTGCCCAAATAGCTTCAAGGGCAAGACTAATGAACCCACTATCCAAATGATCCTATATTATTCCTTGCAGAATAATAAAATTTTACTATACTATTCCCTCCTCTTTCTCTATCTTATCAACCAAACCACTACTCCTTCTGATATTGTAACCAGATCACAAATATTGCATCCAATAATCACTTGGATCAATTGCACACATTCAGTAAGCACTCTACTTCTTTTCACACTTTGCACTTCTTGCAATGATCACAACAGATTACAAACAGGGAAAACATCTTTCCTTTATACCATATCTTCAAAATAATTCCTTGAGTCAACCTTGAGGCTTTCCTAATTAATTATAATAAGATAATTAATTAATATTAATCATAATAGCATTGTTGGCTCACAGTCTATAAAAAATTCACATGTGCAATACTAGGGCTTGCGCTCTTGCTGACATCACCACCTGACTATCTTCTATCACTGCCTGAGTGTGCATCTTCTTACTACATCTCAAATTTAATCTAGCAAACAAACATTAAGAACTACTCTCCCAATACTCTGTCTCTTAACTACTCTCTGTAAATCAAGTACAACTTCCATATGTCTTTGACTCAGACTCTTCATACTTAACCATGTCATTAGGACATAATGCCAAATATGCCCATAACTTCTCATCACCACAAAATCAAACCATTGTCCATACCATCAATATCTTTGTCTATTACTCTATCAGTCTTTACAAAAATCATGCTATGTTGACATCAATGACAAACAAAGTCATGAATGCAACATGTCAATACTCTCCAATGCTTAGAATACTTCCCCAATGTAGTATCATCAATATTCATGCTGACAATCTCCCCTTTTGGCATTGATGGCAACATAAATGAAAAAACCATCTAATTTCCAAGAATACCAAACAATGTTCTATTGCTATTGCTAACCAACATCTGTTGTCCACACACTAAAAAGAACCTCAAATCAATAGGTGCATACTCCTTCTTCTTAGAGATCAATTGTTTACTTCACACTAAACAATTTACAATACATCAGACACATATTCCTACTTCCTTTCATGAATCTTTATAAATATCTCTAAAGAGATATCTCTCCCCCATACTTAGGAGATGTTTCTTTTCATGCATACTCTCCCTCATACCTTAGGAGATACTCCTCCCCCCATATCTTAGGAGAAGTATTTTTTTGAGTCATACACTCCCCCATTGACACCATTGTTAAGGACCTCAATCTCAATGGTACTTCATACCAATTGATAGATACCAATTTGTTAATAAGCTGCTCCAAGTCTTCAACTTGCTCAAGTGTCCAAAGACACTATTCAAAACCAAATACCAAGAGTCCTTAATAATTCTACTCATCATAGATACTCCACCATATGGGAAGCATCAAAATTTAGTCTAAGCTAACAATGACACTTTGTACTACTAGCCTGATGCACTCTTTGCATCATCTACTTAGAAGTAGGCACGGGCATAACCACAAGCATACCTCTCAAGTACTCAAATATATCTTTAGGAAAAGGCTTCGTAAAGATATCTGTAATCTAATCTTTAGTACTCACATACTCCAATCTAATCTCCTTTTCTACTACTTTCTCTCTCGATACATGATAATATACATAAATAAACAGTTAGTCTTAGAATGCAATATAGGATTCTTAGACATACACACTGTATTTGTGTTATCCCAGTAAATGATAACAAGTTCTTCAAACTCAATTATAATATCCTTTAGTATCTACTTTTTTTTACTATTGGCCAATCGAGGTATATAATTGTTTTCATTTATGGCAACACATGATGTACATGCATACAAGAAACCTCAAAAATAAAGATACTTAGCATTTGGTAATCAAAAAATTGTTAAAGTATGGAATTTAGTATACAACAGTATATTGTTTTATTTATAATTTGTTGTTGACATCATATTATGACTAGTGAAGTTAGATGGAGATAGTAGATATGTTGATGATGATGTGTATAACCTCAGAAGTCAGTAATCCCTATTTCTAACAATTGGTATTAGAGTGTAGTTACTTTAAAGAGGCTTCATAGCTTGACTAAGACCCCTATGGATCTAGAATAGTTGATGAAGAACCTTGAAGAGGCACATGAACAAATTGATCTCCTTACTAAAGAAAGAGATAAGCTAAAGGAAAGATATGAAGACTCCAAAGTATACATTGGACAATTGAAGGAAAAGATTAAACATCTCAAATCCAAGCCCAAATCTACTGAATCTAGAACTAGTGATGATGACTATTCAAAGCTAAATACATAATACAAGATCTTGAAGCATGAATTAAAGATTAAAAATCTGAAGTTGACTTTGAGAAATGATTCTAACAAAGCCCAGTCTAATTTGAAGACTAAAAATTTAGATCTTAGAGAAAGTCTAGAAAATAAAACATCTAAATTTGAAACATTGAAAGAAGATCATGAAGAACTTCATAAGTACAATACTATTGTGAAAGGTGAATTAACTCAGTCCAAGCAACATCTTGAGAAGCTCTATTCTAGTAGAGAAAATCTTGATGATTCAATGTCAATATAGAGACCTATCTATGATAAGATTGGCCTTGGTTATCTAATTAATATGTTTGTAAAGAAACCTAAGATTAGATCAAATCCAAAAGAAAAAGGTCAAATTGGAGATAAGATTGAATCTAGTCAATCTTTTGATAAACTTAAAGAAGTTGGAAAAGACAAGGAAGTTGAAATTTTGGATGAATCAAAGAAAGTGGAATCTCCTAAGGAAACTAGGTATGAATTTAGAGGTAAGTGTTTTTCATGTAATGAAATAGGGCATATAAAAAGAGATTGTACAAATAAGTCATTTAATCATGTTAAGGACTTTCATTGTCATAATTTTCATGGTATGGGTCATAAAGAAATTGATTGTAGGAAACCTAAGTATGATAATGATATAAGGAATAGTAGAATGCCTAGAAATACTAACCCTATAGATAGAAGAAGATCTAATGAAAGTACATCAAGAGAAGGAAGACCTTACAAAGATAGAAGACAGATTGTGTGTTATAAGTGTAACAACTTTGGAAACATTTCTCAAAATTGTCATGCACCTGATGATCAACAAAGTCCTATAAGTAGAGCACTAGTATGTTAGTTATGCAACAACTTTGGACCTACAAAAAGGTATTTTAGAATGGACAAAAACTTCAGAGATAGAAGGAACAATGGAAGAAACTTTGGGAACAAAAGGAATGATGGAAAGAACATTAGAAATGATAGAAGGAACCATAAAAGGAACTCCATAACAAACAAAAACAATGAGGAACAAAGAAACATAGTTAGTGAACTGCGATAAGAACTCAATGAGACATTTGTAAAAGGATTGGACATATCAAAAGAAAAATTAGATGATGATGAGATAGGAAGATTGAAGTTAGTTGTCGAGTTTGACTCAACTAAGTTGAATTAATCTTGTTCATAGCATCAGAATTTGAGAGCTTTAGTCAAAGATCAAATTAGAGGTAGAAAAGTTGGGAAAAGGTGTATCCAATTAAGTTGAGATAGTACCTAAGCTTGCTAGTAATTTGGAGCTTGTCTAAAAAAGATATGAAGGAAATAAAAGTTACTGGTATTACAAAAAAGGTTAATTCTATAGCAGTAGATGAAAACTATGTTTTTACAGAGAATTTTGTGAAGTAAAGTCTTGAGGAGCATTGTCATGATGAAAGGAGGCTATAGTAAACCTTAGGTGACATTTGAAGATTAGATAGATGATCTTGAGTAGTTATTTGATTACAGAAGGTAATGGACAAATTTTTTATGTTTGTAAAATATGTAATGAATGCAAGTTTAAGTTGGTGGAATAAATGGAGTACATAATTGATTTTCACTTTATTACAAATACATCCAAAGTGAAGAGCACTTAGAAGTTACTTTTGAAGGTGATTTTGAAGAAAACTTTATTTTTGGAAGAGGTATTTTATCATTTTTTCATAAATTTATTTGGTAAAAGTTCATATTTGATAGAATCATGGATATGTCAGTAGTGCACAATGTTAAGAATGACAAAAGACTTAAGTTGAAGGTTGTTTCCATGAAACGTATAGAATGAAACCCTAACCAATGTTATCCATTACTCTGAATAATGGAGTATATTTGGAAGATTTAGGAAGTTATCTTAATAGTAAATTTGAATCTATTGGGAGTGAATACATGAACAAGGATATGGAATTAGTTTTCAATCATGACATGAATGTAAAGTCTAGATTTGAAAATTTAAAGGAACTAGACCTATTCAAATATCACTTCTACCATGAATTGGACACAAATAAGTGGACACAAATCATATTAAGTAGGATACATGATGGAAAACTATGGATGCAAGATAGTGTAATTGATATTTTTGTCGACCTTATTCATGAGGTAACCACTCTTAGTAAACAAGGTAGTGTACCTATAGGTGAGAAAATGGTCAAGAATAAAGTTGAGAGTTATACCAAAGTAGTGTATAATGGAAAGGCTATGGTGATCAACATCATTAAGCATGATAATGTAAGATTCCTGAGTAGAATCATTGCCTACTCTATATGTGCAAGCTCAAAGATTGATGAATTATCAACCAGATTCATTTATGCAAGATATAAGATATGAGTAGAGAAGGAAAAAGTAAACCATAGTGAGATATTGAGAATGCAATTACTTGAGAATCTAGAAAAGATCAAGAGGAATAAGAATAGTGTGTTTAGATTTTAGTCACTAATCAATCACATATTCTTTCATGTGCTTAAAAGATTTCCATATTTATCAGTCATAGATATAACTAGTAGCGATAGATGTACAATGGAGAAGATCATAGAAGAATGCAAAAAACATCCTATAGATAAGATATTGGATAGTGAAAACTTGATAATGAAGACATTTTAGAATGAAATGAGATAGAGATTCAGAATTGTACCTACAATTGTAGATAGATTTAAAGAAGACATTTGTATTATGGTTGATAGAGATTATACTTATATTCAAGTAGTAGAACCTTAGGAAACATTCCTTGATACCTTGGGTTATGAGGTCAATAATGATATAGCAGTTGGTTATATTGATTTATTGTTGAAATTAGAGAAGTATAAAGAAGAATATAGATTTGGAACCCATTATGAGATTACCCAATTAGCTCATCATGCATCCTTGGAAAAGGCATCACATAAGAAGATAGAGTCAATCATGAAGAAAGCTTTATTAGAGGCCAGTATGACTAAGAGTGAGTTTGAGGTAGCAGGAAAACCATGAAACAAGGAATACTAAATGTGCAACCCTTGTTAGTATCTATTGCAAAGACATTTTTGGAATAGAGCATTCTATATGAAACAGTGTTAGATGTGCAACCTAGTGAGCTGAAGAGAAAACTTGAGAGATTAGTGGAAGTAGTGACCAAAAAGACAAAAAGGGTCAAGCAACAAGCCACTAGACTAGGCAAGGGGCAAAAGACATTGTTGACAATTGTTGAATCTAGTGATGAAGAAGAAGAAGAACAAGAAGTCAAGCAAGAAGAGAAGGTGGCAACATCAAAGCAGTTAGTAAGAAAAGCTCCAAAACCCTAGAAGCCAAAGATAGAAAAGATTAATTCAACTATTTCTATTGAAGGTAACTTTGTTTAGATGAACCAATTTCAATTTCTATAACAATTTTGAGAAGGATTAGATTGATATCTCTACTGTGAGATACATTATAGACAATAATCTAAAATTGAAAGATATTGAGGGCATAGTGAACCAGAAAGTCTATGATAGGCATATTGAGAAGATGACACTAGCAAGAGAAGAAGATTTAGAATTTCAAAATTCTATGCTAAGAACTATTTGCAAGACTAATGACAAAGAAGATATTAAGAGATTTTTAAATAATCTTGTACCTTTCTTGAGAAATAAAGTAAGACCATTTTTGTTTATGGTGGGTGAGAAAGAAAAATTAAGAAGTGAGATTGCATCAACAATAAGTTAGATGTTGAAGGCAACATCTCCACCAACACCTAGAACCTTGGAAGTGTCAGTGAGTGATGACACTATGTAGATAGATCAGATCAATGTTACCATTAACATTGATGATACTAATCCATTTGAAGGTTCCAAACTTAATGAACCTAATACCAAGGATATTGAAGACAAAATGAGACAAAATGAAGAGGAAAAGAGGTTACTTGAAGAAGAAAAGAAGAAAGTGGAAGAGCCCAAGAAGAAATTTCTTGAGGAAGAGAAGAGAGAAAATGAAAGAAAGGAAAAAGAAAAGAAAGAAGAAGAAGAGGTAAGAGTAAAAGAGGTAGCCAAAAAGAAAAGGGAGGATGAAACTAAACATTCTAGGATGAAACTAAACCTTCAAGTTCATCTACTCCATTTTCATTTGAAAGCTTAGTAACTAATGATGATGACCAATCTAATTTGATCTCATCCTTATCAAATCTTATTTAGAAGAATAGAATAGTGAAGAGCCTACATAAAACCTTGATGGAGGTTACTAACAGACTATATAATACTCTAACAATGCAACACATAGAAGCAAATCCAAAAGAAAATCCAAAATAGAGGGCACTAGAAGTGCTAAAGTCATTTGATGAAGAATTTACTAACTTGTTGAATGTTGTAGAAGCAAAGGCATAGATTTCGCATCATGGTAACTTGTTTAGCACCATCTATCAAAACATTAAGAATGATTTGGTTAGTCATGATACTTGTATCAAGGAACTTTAGAAATGCCAATAAGATGGGAAGATATTATACATTAAGTGTACTTTATCATATAAATTGACTAAGGACATTAACAATCAAATTGGAGGTAAGATGAGTGAGCTAGAGGCTCTATGAGCTAGATACAACATCCATCTTGTAAAGTTGATGATTTTGAAGGATAAGTTTCTAGTATTCACAATGATATCAAGAAATTGGAACTTTGGAAGGAATAAATTTTGAAGATAATATCAAATTTTAGAGAGTCTATTGCTCTAAAAATATCTTTTGTTGAGAAACAATTGGAGGAATGTGTCAAGGCCAAGGACACATATTCTATTTTTTGTATTAAGACTTGAATGCAGTTGAGATTGCATCATATGCTTTATGTGCAATTCTCACATTTGTTGAATTAGCCAATGAGACATGGATTAAAGGTATGGATAATCTTAAGGTAGATTTTGGTGATTGCATGAAGATTCTACTAGCTTAAGGCATAAGGACAACATTTTTTACAGTAGATGAACAATTTTGGACAAATTTTGACATTTTAACCTTTGTCATTGATGTCAAAGTGGGAGAAGTACCCATGAAAATTATTAATACTATCAAGGAGAAAGATACAAAAGGTAAAAAGGATTGTAAATTATATTGTAAGGGGGAGCATATGTAAAGATGGAAAAATTGTAATAGATGTAGTACAAATATATTTTGTTAAATTTTTTGTTACTTAGCCAATTTTCCCTATTTTGTTACCATCAATGCCAAAAGGAGAAATTGTTGACAATTTTTTAATGGAGGTATGCAATTTTTTTCATTTATGGAAACACATGATGTACATGCTTATATGAAACCTCAGAAATGAAGATGCTTAGCATTTGGTAATCAGATAATTGTCTAAGTATGGAATTTGGTATACAGTAGTATATTTTTTTGTTTATAACTTTGCTGACATCATATTATGACTAGTGAAGTTAGATGGAGATAGTATACATGTTGATGATGATGTGTATAACCTTGAAAGTTAGTATAGACTGTACAAAAAAGAGATATTTGTGTTTTAATGAAATAGGACAATAGAATTGAAGCAAAGAATTATTTTGGTTACAAAATAATTAGTTGTCCAATTAGGGCCAACATCCTACATGTTTACTCTAAGTTGGAAATGTATATTGTGGTCCTAGCCAACCTAGCAGAAATTTGTGTAAAGGCATGGTATTTAGGCAAAGGACATCTTGTGATGAGAAGCAATGACCATATGTGTTAATTGTGATGTTGAGAAATAATATGCAAACTTTTGTAAGAGTGATATATGTAAAGTTTTGTGAAATCTATTTTGTGATCCAAGAGCAAGCTAAAGATAAAAGATCAATTAAGGAAGAAGTTATAGTACCTTTACTTCAAAAGTTTGATTAATTGTTTGGACAGTAAGCTCTTCTTGTAATTGGAAGTGCATGTTTGGGTAGTGCACTCATCTTGCATCTACTATACTACAACTCCTAACAGGGTTAGAATCTCCTAATAGGGACTCCTTATATTGAATTTTCTCAATGAATCCTAATAGGGTCCATCCTCTAACAAGGAACTTATATATCGGTATATAATTTAGTGGGTATCATCCCCATCGAGGTTTTTCCTTGGCCATGGTTTCCCTAGTCAACAAAATATGGTGTTATGTGTTATTTTTATGCATTGTTACTAATACTGTTCATCATTAATTTATTACTTTGTTGTGTATGGTTCAAAGTATGAAATAATATCTAGTTGGTGACTAACATTTTTAGATTATTGATTCACCCCGCTCTTAGTAATCCCTATTTCTAAAAACTTCATCCACATAACTTGATTATAGTTATTTGCTACTACAACATACTCTGCCTCAATAGTACTTTGTAAAATATAAACTTTCTTCTTTCTTAGCTAAGAAACCAATCTTCCTCCAAGAAAAAATGCTCCACCACTAATTCTCTTTTTGTCATTCATACTGCCTATCCAATCTGCATTAGTATATATACATACAGTGAAATAACTCTATCTATCATACCAAATTCTATAATCAAATGCCCCTTTCAAATATTCCAATATTATCTTTACTTTTTCAAAATGATATTCCTTAGGATCAGCTTGAAATCTAGCTACAATCCCAAGTATATTTGTTATATCTCGTCTAGTGTGAGTCAAAATTTGTAAACCTCCAATCATGGATTTGTACTTCTTTTTCTTTACTGTAGATGTCTCATCTTTGATAGATAACTTGTGACTAGTTATCATAGGTGTAGCAACAAGTTTTTAACTTTCCAAACCAAAACTTTCAATAAATCATTTAATTACTTAGCTTGTGAAATGAAAATACCATCACTATTTTGTACAATTTGCAATCTAGGAAAAACTTTATTTCTCCTATCATGCTCATTTCAAACTCATTCTTCATCTCTTTAGCAAAATTATTAGATAGAAAGAAAATAAGGTTTCTATTCTTAACCCTAATTTCCAAAAGGAATGATCCAAATTGATTAAGCACAAGAAAGTGATCAATACAAAAATGGAGAATAGGGAGAAAAGAGGTTCAATAGTCTTTCTATTTTGAGGAGTATGTGATTAAATCCTAAAATAGATAAAAGACAAATACTAACCTTGAATCTAGAAAATGATGATTTCTAATGTTGGTATATAGTTTTGGGGAATTCTACAACCTATTTCAAACTAGAAATGTTGAGACCGAGAAAACCCAAAAATCTTTTGTCCTTTTGAAGGGAGATCGAACTTGACCCTAATAGTGGGGCACAATCTTACCTTGGGGCACAATTGTACCCTAAAATGTCAACCTTGATCTACACTACTCTAATGAAATTTCTATTCATGGATCTTGCAAGAAAAATAGTTTTGATGTTTGGATGAGGAGTTTTCCTTGGTCAAACCCCAGTTTGGAATCAACCTTAGAGAATGCTGACAAGTAGTAGAAGTAACTCTAGTAATGAAGCTATGATACTCAATAGATATGAAATTATATTTGAAATCTAAACAAATATATTGATATGAAAGCTTGAATATAACATTAAAAAATGTAAATCAAAACCTCCATGATTGTATTTTTAGAATGCAGCTTGATAAAAGAATGAATAGATCTTGAAGATGAACAAAGGATCTTGAAGGAAGATCACACCACCGTGATGGCTAGATCTAGGGTTTAAATGATGAATCTTGAAAGCTTGAACCAAATCCATTCAAAGGCTTGATGCTTCAATCCTTGATCTTCAATGGAGAAATTGAATGCTTGAATGATAGAATGCTTGCTCACTTGAAAAGTAGGTAGTTGTTCATAGATAGTAGTCATTTGTAGATTCTCAGATATCATAATGTGTCTAATAGAAAATGAGAGGAGGATGCTTCCTTATATAGTGATCTAGTGAACAAAATCCTAGAGAAGGCCAACATGGGAGTATTAAATACCAATTAACATTAAACCCTATAAATGGACCAAATTAAATTAAATTTAAGAGTCTACCATTCTAAAACCTAAAAAAATTAACCCAAGAATAGGAAAATAAACTTTCCAAAGCTCGAGATCCCAAAACTCCAAGAAATTAAAAATAGGACCTAGGGTTAGGGAAGAGGTCAGCTTTGACCCAAGTCAGGGTTGAGGTTTTCCTTGACCTAGGTCAGGTTCAAGGTCAACCTTGATTGATCAAGTCATCCTTGACTTAGAAGTCAAAGTTCTTACTTATACAGAGTAGGTTGTCAGAAATAGGTTTGAAATAGAGAGAGAAGCAAACTAGGGAGAAAAATTGCTAGATCCATGCAAAGAACCAATCAAGGTACTTGACATGGCCCCAAACCACTTACTTAGAGGGCTAAACACTCTTAACATGGAAGTGCTTCCATTTTAAGACAATAAATTTAGCCCCCACTTTAGTGATGTAGGAGCATCTTGGGTGTAAGGGCAATCTTGCATCACCCAAAAAAATTTTATTTTCAGACATTTCTATTTCAATAAGGACTAGTAGATAGGGTGGTTACTATTAATGGGAACTTGCTATTTTTAGTTTGTCATATGAGCTTATAATGTTCTCATTTTCTACAAGAAGGTTCATTTTAGAGATATAAGCCTACCATAAAAATCTCATTGCTCCAGCTTAAGCATTAGAGAAGTTATTGTGGATTTGTGGTGAAAAACTTTGCAAAAATTTTTTTTGGTTCACCATTGGAGGCCTTAGAGTGCTCGAATGAGATTTGAAAACTCAACAGAAGGAGCTAGTGCGGTTCTAAGTCTATAAATTAGAAGCTAGCATTTCTGAAAAGTGGTTATAATAGCCAATCGGATCAATGGTTTGTGAGTTATGGCCTTTTGAAGTTGGGCTACCCAAAATTTATAAAATAATTGTCAAAGATGTATTTGGTCAACTCTATATGTTTTTTAAGGGTCTCCAAGGTATTAAGTTTGAGCATCTAGAATCTTCTCGGGCAGCATAAAACTGCCTATTTAAGAAAGGCCCAAACATTGTCTAGGACAGCTCTGGGTGATAGTTCGCAGCTTGTCTTGCAAATTATTTTATTGAAGGCACCTATGGGGGTTAGCATATTGTACTTATGAATTCTATAATTATGCATTTGTAGCACAAATAAGAAGTCCATATTTGTTCTCACATTTTCTATTGTTTCTATTATGAGTTTATGGTATTAAGGAGTTTATGGTATTAAGGGGAGTGCCCTGCATTGAGTGGTATTAAAGCTAGTGTTCTTGAGTGTGTGTATAGATCACTGACTATGGGGTAGTTCACACTAGGACCATGGTTTGGGCTGAGCATGTAGATAGGTCACTAATTGTGAAACAATTTGCTCTAGGGTTTGCACAAAAAAAAAAAAAAAAGCCTCCATGAAGAGAGCATGTCAGAAGAGTTGTAAGTGTTATATATGAGGGTTTCCAAGCCCTTCAAAGGAAAATGAAAGCATTGGAAGAAAAAATGTGAAGAGGAATAAATCTTATAGTAAGAGATAAAAGTGAGGATGAGGATGAAGTAGACAAAAAATGCCAGAGCAGAGGTAGTACTGAACCTATAGGAAGAGAGGCTTTTTAAAGGCATCTCAAAGATTAGAAAAAGACTTAAGTTTAAAGTTCCTACATTTTTGGGAAATCTTAATCCAAAAAAGATGATCAATTAGATAAATTAACTCGAGGAGTACTTTGAGTATGCAGATATTGAGGATTTGGATAGGGTCAAGTTTGTGAAGGAAAAATTGAAGGGACATGCTAAGATCTGGTGGCAGGAGGTTTAGTTGGAGTGAAATAGAAAGGGAAAGGAAAAAATCACTAGATGGGAATAGATGGTGGCTAAATTAAAGTGGCAATTAATTCTCATGGATTATGAGCTTCATCTGTTGAAGAAAATGCAAGGGTTGAAGCAAGCAATAAAATCTATTCAAGAGTATACCAAAGAGTTCTATCAAGTTCTGATTAGAACCAGTCATGCAAAAGCTGATAAGGAGAAACTCACCCATTATCTTAATTGGTTAAGGCCAAGCATTTAGGATGAGTTGAGTCTAGTTCAAATGAATAGTATTGAGGAGGCATACCAGTTTTCCCTAAGAGTTGAGGAGAAATTGAGCAAGAAGTTTGACAATAAAAATAGTAGAAGAGGTCATGGTGGAAAATCTAGTGGGCAATCTTATGGTGGTTGTAATGATGATCAAAAGAAAAAGGATGAGGTTGGAAGTAGTAGTCAAAAGCAGAGGGGAAATAATTTCAATTATTTCCATGATCAGAACAATAGAGATTAGAGAGGGAGAGGTAGAGGATAAGGATCTAGAAGAGGAAGCTTTCGTGGGAAATGTTTTCACTATAGGGAAGAAGGGCATAGAGCATTTGAATGTACCTAGTGCCAAGGAAGGAAAGATCAAAGAATAGAAGGCTAGGCCAGAGTTGCACATGTTGATGAAGATGCCAAATCCTCACATTCTGAAGATGTTGAAAGAGGAGAAGTCCTAGTTAACTGAAGAGTCTTGCTGAGTGGTGAGAATTAACTTGAACAAAAAAGGAGCTTGTTTTGCACAAGGTGCAGATGTGAAGATAGGTGTTGTGATGTGATCATTGATGGTGGAATTACTAACAATCTAGTGTTAGAAATGATGGTCACCAAGTTGAAGCTAAAAAAGATAGAAACACCTATGTCCATACCATATTTCTTGGGTGCAAGATGAACATAAGGTCATGGTAAATGAGCAGTGCTTAGTGAAGTTCAAGATTGGAAGCTACTAGGATGAGGTACTATGTGATATCATACCTATGGACCTATGTCATATGTTTTTGGGTAGGCCATAGTAGTTTGACAAGCTTATTGTACACGATGAGCGAGCAAATACCTTCACTCTAACTAAGGATGGAGTGAAGCATAAGTTGAAGTTGTTGAAGGACAAAGAAGAAAAGGTATGTAGTTCTTCTAGAATATGTTTTGTTGATGGAAAAGAGTTTCTTAAAGGTATGAAGCATGAGCATATATGTTTTTCTATAATTCCTAAAGATAGTAAAGAAGAAGTAGAGGAGGTACCTACAGAAGTTGCAGATATTTTGAGAGAGTTTTCTGATATAGTATCAGATAATGTACCTAAAGGATTGCACATAGTAAGGAAGATTAGTCACTAGATTGATTTGGTTCCAGGATCCAGTTTTCCAAACAAGCCAGTGCACAGAATGACACTAGTGAAAAGTGAAAATTTGAAGAGGCAAGTTCATGAGTTGCTACAGAAGGGTTTGATTTGAGAGAGTCTAAATCCATGTATTGTACCAAAATTATAAGAACCAAAGAAGAATGGAGAATGGAGGATGTGCATAGATTCTCACACTATCAACAAGATCACAATAAAGTATAGATTTCCATTGCCAAGGATGGATGATATTATGGACTATTTTAGAGGAGCTATTTATTTCACAAAGATAGATCTGAAGAGTGGGTACCATTAGATTCATATCAGAGAGGGTGATGAGTGGAAGACTTCTTCCAAGATAAGGGAAGGAATGTATGAGTGGTTAGTCATGCCTTTTGGGCTAACAAATGCACCGAGCACTTTCATGAAGCATGTGAATGAGGTACTAAAGGAGTTTCTAGGAAAGTTTGTCATTGTTTACCTAGATGATATATTGATCTTTAGTAAGACATTGGAGGACCGTTTGATTCATATTCGCAATGTGTTTGATAAGTTAAGGGAAGAAAAGATGTTGATAAACTTGAAGAAGTGTAGTTTTGTAAATAAGGAGTTGGTGTACTTGGGATCTGTAGTCTCAAGAGAAGGTCTAAAAATGGACCCAGAGAAAGTGAAGGCTATCCTTGAATGGCCCAATCCAAGGAGTGCGATAGAGGTAAGATCATTTCATGGACTAGCTACATTTTACAAAAAGTTCATAATAAGTTTCACAAGTATTTGTGGCCCCTTGACTGAAACAATGAGAGGGGATAGGAAAGAATTTAAGTGGACTGCACAAGTAGATAAGAGTTTTAATCTGTTGAAATGGAAAGCTACTAAGCAGCTTATTTTAGCATTTCCTAATTTTAACAAGGTGTTTCAAGTAGACTGTGATGCTAGTGGTACTCCAATATGAATTTTTTTGAGCCAAGAAGGTAGATGTGTTGCTTATTTTAGTGAGAAGCTAAATGATGCAAAAAGAAAATATTCTATTTATGATCAGGAATTTTATGCTATAGTTTAAGCATTGAAGAAGTGGAGATACTATCTTCTTCCTAAGGAGTTTGTTTTATATATTGATCATCAAGCTTTGCAATATTTGAATAGTCAAGGAAAATTGAAAGAAAGGCACTTAAAGAGGGTTAAGTTTTTGCAGAGTTATACATTTGTTTTGAAACAAAGGAGTGGGAATTCTAACAAAGTTGCAGATGCTCTTAGTAGAAGACAAATTTTTCTGATATAAATGCATATAGAGGTGGTTGGGTTCAAGGAACTCAGTACATTGTATCTAGATGATCCTAATTTTGGTGAATCATGGAAGGCTTGTACAGAACTTGTTACACTTGACAGGACAATGTGGTTGGATTTCATGATCCAAGATAATATGTTGTTCAAAGGAAGCCAATTGTGCATCCCTAGTAGTTCAATGAGAGAGAATCTCATCAAGGAGAAGCATAGTGGAGGATTGATTGGACATTTTGGCAGAGATAAAACCATAGCTTTGGTTGTTGAAAATTATTACTAGCCATAGTTGCGACAAGATGTGATGAAATTTGTACAAAGTTATAGAGTATGTCAGATGGAAAAAGGAGTGAAGTAGAATACAGGGTTGTATCAGCCATTACCTGTACTAGAGAAGCCTTGGGAGGATGTCAGCATGGATTTTCTTCTTGAATTATTGAGGACACATCACGTGCATGATTTTATTTTTGTGGTGGTTCATAGGTTTTCAAAGATGGCACATTTTATTCCTTGTAAGAAGACTAGTGATGTTGTTCATGTAGTAGAGTTGTTTTTCAGAGAAGTGGTGAGATTACAAGGTCTACCAAAGAGTATAGTCTTAAACAGAGATACCAAATTTTTTGGGTATTTCTAACATACATTGTGGAAGAAGTTGAAGATAGATTTGAAGTTTAGTTCATCACATCATCCACAGACTGATGGATAGACAAAAGCCGTGAATTAAAGTTTGGGAAACTTGTTGAGATGCTTGGTTGGAGATAAACCAAAAGGATGGGATATGATTTTACCATAGGCAGAATTTTCATATAATAATTTTGTCAATAGGAGTATTGGTAAATCACCATTCTAGATTGTATATGGGAGTAGTCCTAGAAATTCTTCTGAATTGAGACAGTTGGATAAAGGAGAGATAAGAAGTTCTATAGTAGAAGATTTTATCAAACATTTAAAGAACATCCATGAGGAGGTGAGAAAGCACACCATAAAGATGAATACACAGTATAAGGTAAAGGCCAATGTGAAAAGGAGATATAAGGAATTTTAGATTGGAGATGAAGTCATGGTTCATTTGAGAAAGGAGCATTTCCTAGGTACATATAATAAGATGAAGATGAAGAAGTTTGGACCATGCAAGATAGTGAAGAGGCATGATTCTAGAAATGCATATGAAGTGGAGTTGCCTGCTGAATTGAATATTTCACGAGTATTTAATAGTTTAGATTTGATAGAGTATTATGAAGGAGGTGATGGAGATGAAGTTGGAAAAGCGCAGTGGAGCATTCTAGCAGCTAGTTCAGCTATAAATGAGATTGAGGAGATACTAGATAGTCATGTTGGAAAAAGTATCAGAAACAAAACTCATGAGGAATATCTAGTCAAATGGAAAGTGAGGCTAGTTGAGGATTCATCATGGCTAGCAAAGAAGGAAGTTAACTATCTTGATTTTCCTTTGAACACCTGAGATGTGATGGGGTCACTTCTCAAATTACCCTGGGTGTTTGATGCAGGAGCATCCTAGGTGTAAGAGCAATCTTGCATCACCAAAAAATATTATATTTTCAAAATTTTCTATTTCAATAAGGACTAGTAGACAAGGTGGCTACTATTAATGGGAACTTTCTATTTTTAGTAAGTTTTTCATATGAGCTTAGAATGTTCTCATTTTCTACAAGAAGGTACATTTTAGAGATATAAGCCTACCATAAAAATTGCATTGCTCTAGGTTAAGTATCAAAGAAGTTATTGTGGATTTGTGATGGAAAAATTTGCAAAAAAAATATTCAAGCTCACCTTTGGAGACCTTAGAATGCTCGGATGAGGTCTAAAAACTTGACGGAAGGGTGCTAGCGCCATTCCAAACCTGTAGATCAGGCATTGGCATTTCCAAAAAATGGTTATAATAGCTAATTAGAGCAATAGTTTGTGAGTTATGGCCTTCCAAAGTTGGGCTACAGGAAATTTATAAAATTATTATCAAAGATGTATTTGGCCAACTCTATATGTTTTTTTAGGGTCTGTCGGCCCTAGGTATTAAGTTTGAGCATCTAGAACCTTCCTGGGTGGCATAGAACTGCCTATTTAAGAAAGGCCTGAACATTGTCTAAGACAACTCTGGGTGATAGTTCATAGCTTGTCTTGCAAATTATTATACTGAAGTTGCCCATGGGGGTTAGCATATTGTACTTATGAATTCTGTAATTCTACATTTGCGGCACAAATAAGAAGTCCATATTTGTTCTTGCATTTTCTATTGTTTCTTTGTTTTTGTTATGAGTTTATGGTTGTAAGGGGAGTGCCTTGCATTATTTAACAAGATTGGACTCAATGCAAATTCTCAGTAAAAGAAGAGAAGAATAAAGAGATCCAAGTGGATTCATAATGAGATAAAATAACACTTAGCTAAGGACATAAGCCCCCAAGATAAGTATTTTAACTCAAGATACATGCATGAGGGTGTGAAAACAAAAAGAAAAACCAAAACAACATAAAAGAAAAGGGTTACTACTAAACAAACCCAAATCAACTAGCACAAGAAACCTTGCTAATAAATATTTCTCACACTAATACCATTTTGTAAAACTATCATGAAAACATAAGTGATTACATAAGAAAGACAAGAGAAACACTATAAATAACATAGCTTCATGATCTAGTCCTACTAGCATGAAAGTGAAAAAGAAAGAAAAGAAAAAGTGAATACCTTGCCCATTATGATGCTCACCTTACCATGAATCACCAAAAGAGAGGGAGAATCAAATATGTGGCCAAACTTGATAGTTCACCCATAAACTATGCTTACAATTGTAAATGCATCTTTTGATGGCTTCTAGAATACCCATAGATCCACCTTCTTGTATCACTATGAATATGAAATTGGTGCCTCCTCAGGATTTAACAACTTATGTGTGTTACCTTCAGAAGATTTAGCATATTGAAAATTTAAAAGTGTGTATCCCTTTAGGATTTAGAAACTTATGTGGGTTACCCTCAAAGGATTTAGCAATGTGTGTTTCTTTAGGATTTAGCAACTTATGTGTGTTACATTTCAAGATTTAGCATATAAAATAAAAACTATAGTACAAGGAAACCCTATATATGTCCCCTCCTTATCATGGTTATCCACTAGACATGATAAGGAAGAGGAAGAGGGTGCCTACTTCACAACATAAAGAGATATCATATTAACAACAGTGTACACCATATTCTTAACAAGGGATGTTGACTCCTGTCAGAAAAAATAGTCCACCAAGATAACTGAGATGGGGTGGCGTGTGAATCAGTTATCCAACAACTAAAATATTTCTTCTTTAAAAAAACTTAACCACCTAACCAAAGTAAATAGTAACCATATAAAGATGCACATAGACAATTACACCATATATGTTGACTAGGGAAACCCTTGATCAGAGGGAAAACCTTGGTGGGAATGATGCTCACAAAATGATGTGCTAATATAAATATTACTTGTTAGAGGATGGACCCTATTAAGAGTCTATTACAAAATTTAGTACAATGAGTCCTATTAGGAGACTTTGAATCCCTGTTAGGAAATTCCAGCCCTATTAGGAGTTATGCCAAAATCCTTTTAGGAGTTGTGGTATAATGTATGCAAGAAGAGCCCACTGCCAAAACATGCAATTTCAACTATAAGAAGAGCTCACTGCTCAAACAAGTAATTTACTATTATCTTCTTTCCTCTATCTTGTCAACCAAACCAATCACTATGGGACCTTGTAGACCAGGTCACAAACCTCAGATCCAAATACCAAACCTCGGATCACTTATTAAAACCTTGGCAATGAAGTTTCCTTCACTTCTACACTACTCTGGTCAACTTTACATTCCACACTCTCTGCTACTTATCATCAATCATAAATTCCTATCATCAAATTCCATGATAAAGGAAAATGTCCTTCCTTTGTACCAAGTCCTCAAAACAATTCCCTAAGTCGGTTGTTAGACCTTCTCAATTAATTATTATAGGACCACATTAAGAACACATTACACTTAGCGATAACATTAATCTTTTGCCTTGCAACTTAACTAACTTTCTATACATGCAATATTATGATGAGTGAGCTTAGCCGCATCATTCTCAACATGTATTCTCCATGTACTCAACCTCAATCCTTAAGATATCAAATCTATTAAGAGATATAACAAGTTTACTAGAACATGCCTCTATAAACTCTATCTCAGAATAGACATCACCCAAAATTACATAACTTCTTCTAGACTTATCCTTTCTTCTTCCTATGTTAGCTACATATACCAGATACTCGAAAGTATCTCCCATAACCTTAGTTGGTTATAATTCTCAACTAGTCATCCATACCAACTTGATATTTTTGCTGTTCTTCTATCAGATACCACAAAACATTGCTAACATCAATTGCAAATGCAATCACAAATGTAACATATCATCATAGTATTACTCCCCCATAGAAATATCATCAAATTTCATGCTTGCAACCAATCTTCCAAAAACCCCTACATTCAAGAGTATAGATAAAAATGAAAAGGATATGTTAGTTATGGAAAAAGGATGCTCAAAGAAAGAGATCTTTTCAACACAACCCCCAACATAGAGGAGTGCCTTTAGATGAAATATCATCTTTCAAAGATAAAACAAGTAGGAACAAAGATCCAATCATTAAGCCCCCTCCAAGGAAGAGGAAAATGGATCTTTGGAATGAATAAAACAACTCTAACACCAAAACAAGGGTAAGAGTTTATAAAGAAAATAAATTGCAACATAAATAAGAGGTGATGACCTAGGCCAATAACCTCTTATAAAATGATTATCCATATTCAAAACATTAGTTTGTATGAAGAAATAATATTTCAATATAGATAAGTACCACTAAGATAAGGAAAGTGGTTCCCTAGACAAAGATAATGAAGGAAAAACCTTGCCCCACATAGAGGAAGACAAGGGATACCTTTGCAAAACAAATTTCATAGAAAATATATCATAATAGAAAATAAGAAGACAGAATGCCAACTAAGCCAAATAAAAGGCCTAAGCATCTTAGGAGACTGGATGAAAATACACCTCTTGCCCCCTAGTTTAGACACAAGAGGAGAAGAGATCTATATTATATTAGAAGGAGGAGAATCCCCTATATCAAAATTATGAAGGAATTGTAAAACTTCATGAGAGAGATATAACTCCTAAAGTAGCTTTTTCATCAACATACAATTTGAAATCTCTATAACCAACAAGTAAGTGCATATTATGATAATGAAAAGGAAATTTGTACTTAGATAAGGCATATTTCGGTATAGGTTTAAAGATTTATTTTTTGGAATTCATTAATTTAACATATACCTATTTAGCAACCTCTTGATGAATATTAGAGTTATCCAAGGTAGATGTAGGGAGAAGTTTATGCAGAGGAGGACAACGAGTAACATCACCTTCATTAACTTGAGATTTTGAACAACCAAATCCATAAAAAAAATTTAAGGCGATACATGAACATGATACTTAATACTGTGCTCATTAACTCCAAGACCTAAACCTCTATAATCTTGTTTAGTGATTATTGTATCTCTTGTAGAGTACATAGCATGTAAATCTTCTACAAGAGATGATTTTTTATCATATTTATGAGAAAACCTTGTATAAGGTCAAATAATAGATTTGGAAGAAGTTTCTTTACCCTTTATTTTAATATCATCATGAATTAAAGGAGAAGGTAAATCAAAGAAGTCATGCACATCTGTATCTTGAACTATAGTTTTAATTCCATCATAAGAATGGGAAGAACAAGGATTAATAGATGAAGAATTAGGCATTAAATTAAGAATAATATGATTTAAATTAGGAAGATTAAGAGATGGTGTATCATCTACCAAATCCTTCACATAATACAAAAGAATAAAAAGTCTAACACATGAATCTTTAATGAAAGTTTTAAATATAGAAAGACTAGTATCAATTGAATTCACAAAAGCATAAGAAAGAATAAAATGAAAGATCATGAACATAATAAAATGAATGATACTCTCATAACCACATAATTATGAAAAAGAGATGCTAACAATAGGGTAATAAGGAATATAACCACACACCAAAGTATCTAGTAACCTTCATAGTAAATGAAATTCAAGAAATATTTTTGTATTTTATGAAATATATAGATTTTTTGAATTTAAAGTACAAGAGCATAAACTAAATCTAATATTAATGCAAAAAAAGACCTAAAAAATATAAAATGAAATATTAAAACACAAAAGACAATAGGGCATCTAATTCCACAAAAGATATGGGGTAAGCCTGTCAAGTTCGTCAAAATGAATAGAAATAAAATAGAGTTTCCTTTCTTAACCCTAATTTCCAAAAGGAATGATCCCAATTGATTATGTACAAGAAAGTGATCAATGCAGAAATGGATCATGTGATGGAGAATAGGGAGAAAGGAGGTTCAATGGTCTTTCTATTTTGAGGAGTATGTGCTTAAATCTTAAAATAGATAAAAGAAAAATACTAACCTTGATTTTGGAAAATGTTGATTTTTGATGTCTATGTACAATTTCAAGGAATTCTACAACTTGTTTTGAACTGAAAATGTTGCGATAGAGAAAACCCAAAAATATTTTGTCCTTTTGAAGGGAGGTCAACCTTGACCCTGAGAGTAGGGCATAACCTTACCTTAGGGCACAATTATACCCTAAAAAGTCAACCTTGACCTTCACTTCTGCAATAAAATTTATGTTCATAGATCTTGCAAGTTTGACAAAAAGGGTATCCAAATCTACTCTTCAATTCATTGTACCACACCTATATCTACAAGAAAAATCATTTTTTTGTTTGGATGAGGGGTTTTCCTTGATCAAACCCTAGTTTGGAATCAACCTTAATAATGAAATTGAAATAGAAAATGTTAGCAAGTAGCAAAAGTAAATCTAACAATGAAGCTATGATACTTAATAGATATGCAATTGTATTTGAAATGCAAATAAGTATATTGATATGAAAGATTGAACATAGCATTAACAAATGTAAATCAAAACCTCAATGATTGTATGTTTAGAATCCACCTTGATAAAAGAATGACTAGATCTTGAAGATGAACTTGAAGGATCTTGAAGGAAGATAACACCAATATGATGGCTAGATCTAGGATTTAAATGATGAATCTTGAGTGCTTGAACCAAATCCCTTTAAGGACTTGAATGCTTGAATGATAAAATGCTTTCTCACTTGAAAATTATGTAGTTTCTCATAGATAGTAGTCATTCATAGACCATCAGATATCATAATGTGTCTTAGAGAAAATGAGAGGAGCCTTCCTTATATAGTGATCTAGGGCACAAACTCCTATAGAAGGATGACATGGGAGTATTAAATCCCTATTAACCTTAACCCCTAGAAATGGACCTAAATTATATGTAATTTAAGAATCTACAATTCTAAAACCCAAAATAGCCAACTTAGAAGTGGGAAAAGGAACTTTTTGAAGCTCGAGATCCCAAAACTCCTGGAAATTGAAAATGGGACTTGGGGTTAGGGACGAGGTCAACCCTGCCCTAGGTTAGGGTCGAGGTCATCCCTAACCTAGGTTAGGGTCAAGGTCTACCATAAGCCATTAGGTTTTCCTTGACCTATAAGTCAATGTCCTCAATTTCAAAGAGTAGGTTGTTGGAAATAGGCTGGAAATAGAGAGAGAGAGAGAGAGAGAGAGAGAGAGAGAGAGAGAGAGAGAGAGAGAGAGAGAGAGAGAGAGAGAGAGAGAGAGAGGCAAAACAACTAGATCCATGCAAAGACCCATTCAAGATGCTTGACATGGCTCCAAACCATTTACTTAGAGGGCTAAACACTCTTAACAAGGAAGTTCTCTATTTTAAGATGATAGACTTATCACTTGCTTCATCATTATGTCCCAAAATGATGTTATCAACAAATATTACAATAATCAGCAAACCATCTTTGACTTCTTTCAAATTCAAGTTACTGTCTACCATACCTTTAGCAAATTCAAGTTTTTCCAAACAACTAACCAACCTTGCATTCCATGTTATAGGTGCTTGCTTTATACCATATAAATCTTTCTTTAGTTTGCATACCATGTCTTTGTCTTCTGATAAAGGAAAACCTTTAGGTTGCTCAATATATAGCTCTTCTTCAAGTTCCCCATTTAGAAAGGTTGATTTAACATCCATCTAATAAACCATGAACTTATTATTCATTGCATAAGCCAATAACATCCTTACTTCTTCCATTCTATCTACAAGTGCATATGTCTACTCATAGTCTATGCCTTCTTGTTGTGAATATCCCTTGCATTTAAGTCTAGCATTGATGCTCACAACTTTTCCTTGCTCATTCATCTCATTTTTGAATATTGATTTTGTTCCTATCACATTCTTATCTTTAGGTCTAGGAAATAACTCTCATGTATCATTCTTCACAAGCTGATCTAATTCTTCCTTCATTTATTCCATCCAATGGTCATCTTTACAAGCTTCATCTATGCTTTTAGGCTCAACTTGAGATATCAAACATATTTCCTTATTTACTCTATCTCTTTTTATCACACGCTTGTCTTTGCTTTCAATTATTTGATCAGGAGGATGATTCTTTGTCATATTTCTATTAGAGGTAGGAGTTGATGTCTCAAATCTTATCTCTTCTTTAGGTTTAGATCTCTTCTCTCCTCTTTTCTTAATGATTAGCACATCATTTTGCAAATCATTCCTAGCCTCAATGTTAACTTCCACATTTTCATGGGTAGCCTTTAGATCAAAAATAGTTAATAAAGCTATCTCTTCTACTACTTCCTCTTTCTTAACTAGTTCAAGCTCATCATCATAGTCATTCAAGAATATTTCCATACCTTCTTTAAATTCTTCATCTTCATCAAAAAGTGAACTCTTTCTAGTTTTTCTTACTCTCTTAAGACATCTAGATGAAAAATGACCAAACTCTTTACATGTCCAACAAAAAAAAAAATTCCATACCTTTTGGCTCTCTTTCCATAAACAGATCAATACCTTCTTTGATATTCTTGTCTTCTTTGAATCTATATCTTTCTTTATTTGTGCTTCTATTATTTTGCATGCAACAAAAGGATTCTAGATCTGGAAACTCAATGCCAAGTTCTTTACACATTTCTATTATCTCACCAAGAAGCTCCATCTTCTAGGTGTCAAAATTTCCTCCATCAAACTTAGGACTTCACTTTCTGAAATAACTTTCCACTAATCTCCCAAAGCTATTAAGCTTATCCTTCAAGGACTTGATGCTCTAGTACCAATTGTTAGAATACATAGTCCACTAATATAAGTGAGGGGGTGAATCACTTATCCAATTATGATCACAATTATCAACCTTAAACAAACTTAACCATATGAGTAATATAAACTAAAACCATAGCAAGATACTCATACACAATAACACTAGATATGTTAACTAGGGAAACCCTTGATCAAAGGGAAAACTCTAGTGGGCATGGTACCCAAAAGATGATGTACTAATGTAAATATTCCTTGTTAGAGGATGGACCATGTTAGGAGTCTATGAATACATTTAATACATATGAGTCCCTATTAGGAGGCTTTGAATCCCTTTTAGGAGTTGTGTCAACCTTGTTGCAAGTTGTAGAAGAGAGTTGGACCCATTGCCCAAATAGTTTAAAGGGCAAGACCAATGAACCCACTATCCAAATGATCTTTGTATTATTCCTTCTATAATAATAGAATTGTACTATATTGTTCCTTCCTCTTTCTCTATCTTCTCAACTAGACCTCTACTCCTGATCTTGTAACCAGATCAAAAATCTTGCATCCAATAATCTCTTTGATTGCTTACATGCATTTAGTAAGCACTCTGCTTATTTTCACACTTTGCACTTCTTGCAATGATTACAAAACATTACAAACAAGGAAAACATCTCTCCTTTTTACCATATCTTCAAAATAATTCCTTGAGTCAGCCTTGAGGCTTTTCTAATTAATTATAATAAGATAATTAATTAATTACAATTACAATAGAACTTTTGGCTCATAGTCTATACAAAAATTCATACGTGCAATACTAGGGCATGTTCACTCGCTAATGTCACCACATGAGTGTCCTCTATCACTACCTAACTGCACATCTTCTTACTGCATCTCAGATGTAATATTACAAACAAACATCAAGAATTGCTTCCCCAATACTCTATCGCTAAATTGCTCTTTGTAAATTAGGTACAACTTCTGTATGTCTTCGATTTAGACTATGCACACTTGACCATGTCATCAAGACATAGTACCAAACATTTCCATAACTACACATCATTGGATAATCAAACCATCATCAAGATCAATGTCTATTACCCTACCAGTCTTTATAGAAACCATGCTATGTTGACATTAATGAAAAAAACAATCATGAATTCAACATGTCAATACTCTCCAATGCTTAATATACTCCCCCAATGTAGTATCACCAGCATTCATGCTAACATGTGTATCATTCCATATTTTGTGACAAGTCAAATGTTATATAAAAGTAAATCTTATGGTGTTATTTAACACTCATTATATGTATATGTGTACTAATGTGTCAATTAGGGTTGGTGATGTAACCTGTTAACCTCAAATTGATTTAGTTAGTAACCTAAATTAATTCCCCTTGATTAGGGTTTAGTGGAGAGGTTATATCCTTAGGATTTTGGAGATCAAATATTTTAAGTCATTTGTATAGGTCATGAATTTATCCTAAAAGCCAAATTTAATGTAATTAAAGTGCCCAAGTGGTAGGGGTATGGGTTAGGAACCTCTTCCACTCTTCTAGAACTTCCTAACAACATTTATGACATCTAAAATATCCCAATTTTCCTCTATTGCAAAAACATATCATCTCTATGAAATTACCCAAATTTATGCTCTTGGTAAGACGTTGCCTTTATGGTACGGGCAAGTGGGAAGACCAAAGGAGATTAGAATAATGATTTGAGTTATTATTATTTTGGGTGTGTGAGTTTAGAGGCTATTTAAAGTCCCTTTGGAGAGTTGGGGGTGTTCACCAACTCTCTATTTTTATAGAAGTCAAGCTTTGGAATTGGAAGGAGAAAATGATTAAGCTCATCTCAAAAATCATTCTTCCCATTACCTTTGTGAAGGTAGGTTTCTCCATTGCCATGGATATGTTCATTTTGTTTATTGTTTAAGTGTGTGTATAAATATCTTGCATGTTTGGAGTTGTGTTTTGTGTTTTTATCATGTGAGGCATGAGTATTGTGGGATTTCACTTGCTTTTATTTTCATGTTCTTTCCTTGTTTTGTTGAGAAAACTATGAAGGGAGTGTTGGTATTACTCACTTTCAGATAGGGAAAAAGTGGCCATGTAAGGGGAAGGACTTAGTTGGATTTCATGCTAGTGTAGAGTCCCTTCTCAGTATGAGAAGGGGGATGAAATGCAAGGTGTATGGGCCATTTCATGTCACTTCCTATTGATTTTGTTTGGAGACAAAAGAAGTATGAAAGATGAGAATCCATGTGAGGTTCTAGCCTTGGAAGAGACATGTTTTTGTATTTTTTTAGCATTGGCTTCTCTTGCATGAAAGATCCACCTTCACCCTTGTCATAGGTTAAAGATGAAACTTGTTATGCATAACTTGGATGGGAATTGCATGTTGAATTATGTCCTTGTGTTGGATATTTAATGTCTCCTAGTCGATTAAAGTTTCTCCTAGCGCAATGGGTGGCATTTCAAGGCCTAGGATGGGAGGTGAGCTCTCCATGGTTGTTCTATTTGTTTTTGTAGATTTATTGGATAGGTTCTTATGATGGAGAAACCTGGTTTTGGAGCCTTCGTAGTGTTCCTTGAGTCACTTGTTGCAGACTTCTCCTTGTGATGACCTTTTATTGCATCTTGCAATCTTGTTATAAAAAGGGAATGCGTATCTTGATTGAGACCTTCTTGAATTATTTTTCATTATGTAGATTTTATTTTAATAAGAATAATTATGATCCTTAAATATGAATTTGATGGTAGAATGAGAAGATGTAAAATGGATTTCATTGCAAATCACTTGTAATTTCTTAGAATAGTTTAAATGCAAAAATCTAGTTGTTTCACAATTCAACCTCCTGTAACCATGGATTTAAATATTGAATACAAGTTGATTCATTATATTATAGATAAGTTGTTTCATGAAATAGTTATTAAAAAAATCAAATTTGATCTTCAATTGGAATAGTTCTAAAGTTGCATCTCAATTTTTTAAAATAGACATAATGGAATAATCAAAATAGATTATGGGTATATTTACCTATGTTATTAAAAAATCAAATTTGATGTTCAATTGAAATAGTTCCAAAGTTGCATCTCAATTTTGTTAAATAGACATAATGGAATAATCAAAATATATTCAAATTTAAATAGACACATGATTATCACCCCACTAATACACTCCTAAACACATTAAGATCACCTCTAATATCATTAATGGATGTTGGGACAATACGCATTAAACTATTTTGTAAAGTTCTAAAAAAACAAGCATTGAAAAATGGGTCAAAAGAGCACCCACAAGATGGTTTAATACATGGGAAACCTCTAAATTTCCCATTGGGTGACAAAGAATATTCCTAGATTCTCTCCTAATCTTCCCACATATAATTCATTTCCTAATATACTATCTCACCATTGTTCAAAAGAAATTCAACCAAGATTACTCTACTCATTTACTCCCCATTAAACCCTTTCCATGTGGGAATATGTTATTAATTTTTTTATTTAAGAAAAAAAGAATGATGGAGGGAGATGGGATACCCCATGGGCCCCACCTCCACCTCACCTTCCAATTCCCCAAGTTTGGAGATTGTAAAAAAAAAAAGGGAAACAAGTCAACCATAATGTTAAATGGAAAATTTTGTATATTTATAACTTACTTTTTTTTCAACCACCAACTTCCCTTTATTCAAAACTTGTCTTCATGCATACCAAATGAGAAAGGATGGCCTTGCAGGCCTTGGTCAGCATGTGTTAGTTATGGGATAGTGTGCTTGACCCCTTGGGAAGCACCGAAGTGCATAGGGAAAAGACTAGGAAAGTTGCCAAGTGGGTATAGGGGTGTAGGTAGGTACAAGGTGTTTAGGAGATGATTGATAGTTAAATATAGTTAATTAGTAGGTAGTAAAGGTAGATTTTTTAAGTAGTACTATGGATTAAGAATATATAATGTGTTTTATCCCTATGTTAATTAGGATTAGTTAGGAGTAATAAAGGAAGGTTGCTTAAATGGGATTTTAAATAAGTAGTACTTACGAGATAGAATAGTATTGATTTTGTAATTTTTTTAAAGTTGAAATAACTTAATGAATTGATGGATATTGGAAATTGTATTATTTTATGTGGTAGTTAAAATTTTATAAATTTAATTAAATACAATGAAATTCTATTGAGTAATAGTCTTTAGGTGAAGTAATGGAGATAAATAGTACTAAGGGTTAGAAGTTATGTTAGAAAGTAAGGGTTATAGTTTAGTTTTATATTAATGTTAGATTATTATGTGAAATTATATTATTTTACTAAGAAAAGTATTTTATTAATATTTTATAATAATTTTATGTATTTAATTATGGGTTTAATTAATTCAAATTGCTAATGTTAAAGGTTTGAAGGGTTATTGAAGGGGTCTTGTATAGACAACTTGATAGTGAAATAAGATTATGTTTAAAACTATTGCCAAGTTTTAGTCCTACCCTTGTAAAACTTAGAATCATTGGTATTAAAGTGAGTATGTGTTCAAGTGTGATATCTAATTATCCTTTAGGTTACTTACCTCTCATCTTTATTGAGTACCTCATTTTCTATATTTTTTGGGTAACCTTGCATTAACTTTACCCATCATTCTATGTGGGTTTTCTATTTTTTTAGTGTGCAAGGGGTCCAGGAAATCTAGGTATGGTTTGGATATATTTGGGCATCTTTCTAATGCAGGAGCATCCAGAGGTATAATGGCAATCCCGTGTCACCCAAAAAAATGTACTTAGACTTAGTTTCTGTTTCATGTGTTTTCATTTTTGGATACCCATTTGGGTCAAATAAAAGGTTTCAACTCTCACAGTTCCACTATCAATGTTCTAGGATAGAGTATTTGAACACCTTGGGATATGTGTAAATGCCAAAAAAAATAGGAGTATGTAATTGAGCTATCATTTTGGTGAACTAAGAGGTGTAAATTGGCCAGATGAATGTAATTGCACTTTAGAGCATTCCAGAAAAAGAATCAGGTCAAAAGGCCCCATGGTTTGAAAGTTATCACAATTTTTCAATTTTTGGAGACCTCCTAAGAATGCTTCAAAGTTAGGTTAGGGGAATTAAATGACCTCAAAAAGGGAAAAAAATGGGGGATGAGCAAAGCTGGTCCATAGGGCTATAGAGCTCTTTGAGAGCTTTTCGAAAATGTAAATGATTCGTCAATCAGAGCTACGGTTCAAAAGTTATGCCTCCTGGAAGTTCGATTATCATTTTTGGATTCTTCTAGATTTGCACCAACTTCTAACATGGCTTCTGGAGCCTTCTACTTGGTTAGTGGATGCCTACTAGCACTTTCTAGAATGTACTCCTAGTCCTTAACCCTCTGGGGTCTATTTAAGGACATTTTTGGCATTGTAAAAGGCAGTTCAGAGTGGAGTTTGAGAGGAGGTACTGAAAGGAGAAATTATCTCTAGATTTATGCTATTGTAAGCCCATAGGGCATGTTTTGAAGTCTATTATCTCTGTATTGAATGTACTAGCTTATTTTCACAGTTAAAAAAATTTCCCTTTTCCCGTTGTGTCCATTCTGTGCTTGAGTTATGTCCCCATCACTTTCAAATGAGAAATAGTTTGTCCTTGTTTAACTATCTACTATATTGCCTCATCATCCTTTTTCCTATGGATTTTGAGTAGTAGAACTAGTTTTCCTCTTTGGTGAACTTAATCAAGTGTGTATTCGAAGGATGAAGTCATGATAGTGATTTAAAATCTATGTATATGATTATATCATGAAGGAAAGACCCATAAAGCCACAAACCAAAGCCACAAGATGACTATTCAGGTTGCAGAGGCAAATTCTACATTCACAAAGAAAAGTGGGTATTTTGGTTTTTTCACTGCCCACTAATGGAAGTGAAGGTGTTTTGTTCTGCTTCCAAAGCTACAATAATTTATATGAAATCCAAGCCTCTACATACAAGCAATAAAAGAATGATGTTGAATAAATTTTTTTGAACTCTTAATCAATGAGGCATGCTCAATATTTATCTTTGAAGCCATCAAATTGAGGTTAAAGTGTAAACTATTTTTAGCTTTACTTCATTTCGAGAAATGTTGCTAAGAAAGGGGTTTTCCATCCCCAAGTAATGAAAAAAGGCCACATCTCTAAAATATTTGAAAATAGAAAGACATGCCACCTTAAAGTGTGAATATTCTTCAAAGATGCTCAAAAGATACTTCCAGAAAAGTCAATGGTGAGAATGCGACCCCGATATAAAGGAAATGAAGTGTTAAATGCCTAAGGTGGAAAGTGAAAGAATGAAGTGTGCAAGCTAACAAAGGATCACTCCTCATGCTATGATTCTAAATAGAAGGAAAGTGGGTTTGTGGAAAAGCTAAGTTTCTCTCTCTCCCTTGTGGAACTTAAGAACTTCTTTTGTAAAGTGATTTTTAGTAATATTAATTGACTCTAAGTAAAGCAATAAAGCTTCTAGAAATACAAGCTATTATGTGAAAATTAATGGAAGGTTTAAATAACCATTGGTCATGGAATTAAATGAAAATCCTACATTTATAATCATTGGCCAAAATTAATTTTGTTCATGTGGTGCTAATGTTCTAATTCCCATACTAATGTTTTGATAAATTAATTGGCCTGGAGAGTGAATTGAAAGAGCTAATAGATACACCATTTAAATTATACGATTTGGGTGATCTCCATAGGAGACTCAATTCTTAGCTAATTTTCCCAATCACTCAAAATCTTAAAGAAAGTCGACTTCTTGAGGCAACTAGATTTCCAATGGCAATACATGCACTAGATCTTGTGAGGGAATGTTGTTGTGGTTTCACAATGCATACCCCATTTCACTTAGTAATGAGGACCCCCTACTTTATTTTTTAGCTTTCTAGATCCCTAGTTTGGGGTACTCTAAGTACTTTTAGGGTTTTTTTTATTGTGTTTTTACCTAATCCAGGTCCCTAACTAAAAACCTAATTTCTGGGAACTAGAGATTTTGAGGGAAAAAAATCAATTATTAAGTTGAGAGGGTGCACTAGCATACTTAGAGCACCTAATGCACCCATCAAGGTGCACTAGTATGCTAAGTGCACTAGTGAGGGAGCACTTCCCTTTGGAAGTGCACACCTGTGCATGTGCATAGGTGATCACCTCCAAGGTGTGCTCCATCCTAGGCCTATAAAAGCCTGGGACCCCCTTCATTCTTTATCTCATTCTTCCACCCGCATAAGCTATTGGCATAAATTTGTACTTGGTAAGGTGTACTAAGTGCACTTTATCTCCACTTCATCACCTACACACACAACACAAACATTAAAAAAATTTGAAAAAAAGGTGTGCACCTCCCAAGGTGCACAGGGCGTGCACCCTTTTCTGCATTAATAAACCAAACCACTTAAACAAAACTCTAAAACAATTGAAAAACAAAAACCTTCACTTAAGATAAAGGTACATAGGTGTGCACCTATCTAAGGTTCCCACATGGACACTTTTACGAAGGCTAAACATCCACCAAGTATTGTAAAGCACGTGCACGTAGTGCACCCCATAAGGTGCGCTAAGTGGGCACCCTTTTCTTTTACACTTATCCTACTATGGTACCATAAGGGTGCACACCTAGCACACCCCACAAGGTGCTCTAGGTGCACACCCTTAGATTTGGAAAGTTTTGTATAGGGGAAGACGCACATAGCACACTTCTAAGGTGCACAAGGTGTGCCAATGTTTTATCCTTTAGAGTTACAATAGTAGGATTTATAGGTGTTTTAGTAGTTTTTAAATGTTATGGTTCATTTTCTATCATAATTATGGTTTAGTTGAATTAGTTTTTTTCTACCTCTAGACTAATGGATGTCTATTTTTGTTAGGTTAAATGGATTCCTCCTCATCCTCCCTCATTAAAAGGATGGCTTTGAAACCAGTGGTCTTTAAATTCCAAGGTGTTTCAACAAAGTCACACTTCCAAGATGAATATTCAGAGATTTGGGACACTAATATCAACCATATCAACTAGAGCATGTTCCTAGTTTTATATAGAAAAACAACTAAGAGGTCTTGAATGGTATCTACACTTATTAGATTAGGGTTAGTATATACAACATCACACCTAGTATCAATACAATCTTCAAAGTTGATCATGACATTGGTAAAGAACTATGTTTCAAAGGAAAGGGTTGTGAAAAGTATAAATGGAGAGATTGTCCTATATTTGAGGCCTAAGAATATAGAGAAGGTATTCAATCTTCTAAAAGAAAATTAGTTTATTAGGTTAAAATATCATCAAGTAGAAAGGCGGTATAGAAAGCATGGAGAGGAAGCATAAAAAAATCATCCAATCCTCTTATCTCATTGATAAGACTCCTCTTAGATGAAAAGAAGGCAAAGTAGACATGAAAAGGGGCTATATGAATGATTATATTAGATATTCTATAGTGCTCTTGAGTAGAGTTATGGGATTACCTGCAATTGGACAGTTGAATATATGGATGGTACACTTTATTGAGATCATCAAAACAACAAAGATACCAATTGATTGCACTTCAATTCTTAGTGAGAATTTGGATGAGTAGCTAGTGGTGGTCAAGAAAAACCAAAATTTCTATATGACATCCTCTTTGGTGTACCTATTAGCTAAAGAGCAACAGATTATCTAGGATTGTTCAAAAGGGGCAACATGCAAGATGAAAACACATGGCCTTATGTGGTATACCACCAGTTTTTAAATAAAAATCTTTTAGAGCATAGTAAGGAATATAGAATAGTGAATGATGTCTTCATTTTCATAATCATCTGGTTCATTAAAGTAGATTATACGAAAAGGATGTCAGATGAGGTAGCGATAAAGATTATAGAAATTTGTGCCTATTACATACAATTGAAAATATTCACCTATTTAAGGGTAGTGGGTAGGACTATTAGTCTAAAGAAGCTCCCTAGGTATCTATGTGATAGACTCATATTGCTAGAGATTTCATGACAATTCTTGTCTACATATGAGAGAGTAAGGAAGCAACATAAGAAGACTTGGGTATGGCCCATCATTATAGGTCTATTTAGTGTTAGCTAGGAGTAGGATATTGTAATTTTTGAGCACGAATGGGATTAGTATCCCTTGGAGGAATATAATTCTCTTCATCCCTATTTTGATAACATTAGTAGAGTTCAATACTTGATGGAGAAATAATTTCAACATGAAGATGCCATAGAGGATCATTGGATGAATGCAATGGATGAATTTGAAATTTGAATTAGGGATTATTGTAGGATGACTCTATTTGGTAGGTAGTGCCTTAAAAATAAAGCTACCTTTAAAGATAGTGTAGTAAGATACTGAACAGGTCCTAAATCCTTTCTATAACAAAGATAAGATATCTAATTGACCTTTCATGAATGTAGAGATTGATTAAGAAGAAAATGCAAATATTAATCATAGGGAAAGGTATGTCATCCAATTGGCCTAGGATTGGATCAAAAGACCATTCAAGCTGGATCTGATTCTATAAACTATAGTTTAAGAAGCTACAACCTACCTAGTGAAAGGTAGAGGAGCAAAGGTGATAGTGCCAACATTCACAACTCAGTCTCCAGTAAGACTAGAAATAGTGCATCAATTTGATAGAGAAGTTGGATATTTCAAGGTATGGAAGGGTAAAAATAAGAGGAAAAGAAATTCACCTCAACAAGTTAATCCTAATGAAGAGGTAACTAATCAAGCCCCAGAACACCAAGGGGAAAAGAATGTACAAGTGGTGGAGAATGGTCAAGGGGTAGAGAATATAGAAGTCAAATAGACTCAGGATAACCTGCTAGTGCCACTACTAGAACAAGGCCAAGGAGCTAAAGTAGAAGCACAAGAAGAGTCTCCACTTATGCAAGAGTAAGAAGCATCCCCATTGGCTCCCAAGAGAAGAAAGATGAAAGCTTTGATTAGAAGGAAACAGAGATGAATGGTGATAAGGAAGGTTATTCCTTTTCCATCAGTCTCAAAAGTTATTCCAGAAGAGGAAGAAGAGGATGATGGAGATGAAGAAGATAACTGTCCCTTGAGTCAAATGACTCATCTTGCTAGGGTTAAAGAGGTAGAACAGAGAAGAAGCTCTACTATAACACCACCATCCATTCCTACATAGCCTATTTAGGCTACAACTTTGGAGGATGAATTACATAAATGGATCGATGGGCAAGAAGACCAAGGAAATGATGTGTCTCAGAAGTCAAATTTTGATTTTATGCTTGTAAGCACTAATTTGGTAGGTGATAAGATAAGGGATACTCTGACCAATCAACCTCAACAAGAGGATTAGAGTCAATCGCCACCTCAATCACTAGAACCTTTGATTGTTCCACCATCACCAAATCAAGATTCATTTTGCATGGATAAGGGTTAAGCTACTCCTCTCTCTCTGAGTAATGAAGAACAAGTGCAAGTTGAACAAGAAGAAAAGCCACAAAAAATACCTACCAATGAAGTGTTAGAAGAAGGAAGAATATATTAGGAACCTTAATAGAATTCCCAAGATATAGAGGTGAGGACTATGGACTTGATAGACACAGAGATGCCTGTTGTGGATCTCTCACAATAGGAGAAGACTATGGAGAGAGGTGATAAGCGAAAAAACATAGTAGTACAAGCTCCTTCTTCATCTAAAGATAAATCTCCAATGGAAGATACTTCAAGATGGTTGAGGAAAGAGGTGATGATTATACATAAAAGAAAGCTATATGGTACTAAAGAATAGGGAATGAGAGAATTAATTAAAGCTCTCAAGAAACTTGAGCCACTTGTAGGTGATGCATGAACACAAGCCTTTGTCAAGAGCAATCAAAATTAGGACTTGTTTTCCCATGTTTCTATCCCTCTTCTACATATAGATATTGAGGATTTCACTGCAAAAGATTATTAAATTAGGGAGATCATGCTTGGAAAATGCACCGTGGATACTGCCAAATTGATGGTTACTGAGGTAATTAAAGAAGTGCTTAGGCACTTAAAACATGATGAGATTGAATTGATAAACTTCCAAAAGCATAATGAAATACTTAGAGGATATTTTAACAAAGTAGTTGGTCCATTGGATCCTAAAAATCCTAAGGAGACTCTAAATACAACACTTGATAGGAGGGATAAGGAAACTGTGCAACTAGATCCATTTTTGAAGGCTTGTCAACAATGGAAAGAAAGTTTTGAGGAGAAAGGTATGCTGATTATATAAGAAAATCTTAAATTTCTACACCATATGTAGAATAATGAAAATAAGTTGGTTTCTATATTGAACCATGATTTTGGGTTAATGTATGAAGTACATACCTGGGTTAAAGACATGCAAGCATTATAGTCAATAAAGGGTCAAAGGTATCAGATGCTAATGGATGTATATATGGTAAATGAGTTAGATAAGATAGACGATTGGATGGAGAAGATTATGAATGGAATTAAAGTAATGGAGATATTACATGTGGATATTCATAAGCTCAAGGATCAAACCCAAAAGCAGATTTTGAAGGTAGAGAGACATTACAGTGATGCTTTCTTGGACATTTTTGAAGATGATTCAAGTGATAGATTTATGATTGTACAAGAAATACTAAAATATTTTGAGAAGACTTTTGAAGAAGCTTCCAGTAATGATGATATTAGACAAGCATTTAAGACCGAAGAGGCATTGTTAGATTTGGATGTAAAATAGGGAGATTTTGTAGAAACTCGCATAGAGGTAGGTAACTATAGGCAAAATGTAAAGGATAAATATGAAGCTTTAGATTTTATAGATAAAATACAAGTAAAAGAGATTATATAAAAATTCAAGAGAAAATACCTAGACATAGCTCTAGTATGAAGGGGAACAAAACCCAAAAGCTAGAATTTCAGTTTTGACACTTGGTAAAATTTTTGCACTTTTTGCACAAGCTTCCGAGGTGTGCTTCTCTGAAGATGCATCAATTTTTTTTGAAGAGTTTAGATATTTGCCAACAATTAACTACTCATTCCAAATTTATAGCTTTCCATTCACCAGAAATGCATTCTGACGGTAGATTAACTCCTAAAAACATCCAGTGAAGGTTGAGCTTCTATTTTTGGCATCTCTGAAGACTTCTACATCATCTAATGGATTGATTCTTCTTATTTTCACATTATTTATTTTTTTAAAGACATGTAAAGGCTCATGCATCCATTAAATGATATAAATAAGGATGGAGTCCTACTTAGCACCAGTTAGAGAGTTAGTTTGTACATAAATAGATTTGTTTTATTAGTTCAGAAGCATATGTTTTCATAAAGAGATCTATCACTCTCAACACAATTGAGGAGATTATTTCTTATAAATTGAGGATTGTATCATGTATTCTAGGCCATTATTTTGATGCAATAATATATTCTATTGGTGCTCTCTCTCAGAGTATAGCTATTCTTTCCTAAGTGTGTTATATTTTGTGAATGTATGTTCATGAATTATAATTGAACAAATAGTTTTATTGTGTTATTTTGATTGAGAAATCTTTTAATTCTAGTGTTTAATACATGTTTACAATTTCTATTGATGTACTTAGTTGGAGAAGAGATCACCATATTGTTGTTACATAACATTTTTTCTTGCATGAGCAAGCTTTCTATGACCTTACGATTTGATGAAAAGTGAAACATCTTACACTTAAAAAATTCCCATCGACAATTGCATCAATGGAATTAAGGAAGTGTTGGTCCTATTTTCATTGGTTACCTACCAATCTTTTCAAAGTCTTAACTTTTAGACATTTTGTTTCCATGGCTTATGTTTGTTAGGGATTTACTTTTCATGTTATTTTCTTAAACTTCTTGTTACCCTATCTTCATTATTTGCTTTTACAAACACTTGGTTAATTTAGGAATTCATATAGTTGCATAGTTAAAACTGCATTCATTAAAAAAAAAATACAAAAATATATTTCTTTTTGTGTGATTTTTCTTTTGAGATAACAAGTAGATTCAAAATCTTATCTGAAATTGGTCAGAACCAGCAAAGGCCTCCCTATAAAGAAATATATTTATCTTCTACTAAGCAGATTCTGGTAAGTCACAAGATCAACTAGAACCTTGGAGTTGATCCCATATTAGCTTTTCAAGAGAGGAGTTTGAAAGGATTCCTACTATTAAGCATCATGCAAAAGAGCATCTCAACCAATGTATCAAGCGATATGACTTGAAAATAAAGCATATTTTTTTCCCTGACCAATCTATCCTCATCTCAATCAACAAGGCACTAAAATAGTCCACATTCAACATTCCCATAAAAGAGTAGTATTGTGATATTGACTCTAGCTCTTCTGCATCTATATTCAAAGAGAAAAAGACCTTCAAATGGGAAGAAATGTAAAGAACATGGTTTCAAACTCCTTGCTTGAATAGGAGAAAAATGGCCAAGACCCTATTCAGCACAAATTTGAAGAGAGATAGTGGATATTCTTGCTCTATTTCTCAAAATCAAAGGAAAAGAGGAGATCTTAGAGCTCATCGAGCATCATTTCTTCCTAGTGCAAGATATATATGTTGAATGTATGAAGATTGACTAGGCATAGATCATTTGTGATGAGCTTTCCTCATGGATTAATTCATCCAAAGGATTTAAGCAATTTCACATGTCCTCATATCTAATTTATGCCTTGCCTACTCACCACTTGTGGCCCAACCTTCCTAGGATCCAGAACTATGATGAATACATGAAGGTATATGAGTTATACCCACATATATACCTGCAAATAAGTTTTGAGGTGTATGTGGCAATAAATGATGCCTTCACAATGAGGCTATGCCAAGAATTGCAAGGATGCCCTCAAAGGAGATTTTCACCTAAAGAAATCTCAACTATTAGCTAGTTAAGATACTCAATCATCCAATATCTAAGCTTCTCATATTTGTGGAAAGGTGCCTTTCATGGTTTTCCCAAGAGGTTTCCTATGTGCCTAGAGGACAAGGTGGTTCTATTAGAGTTATGTTGACAAATTCTTGAAGTGAACACCTTGTATTCAAACATGAAGATAATAGCCAAGATTCCCTTCCCCATAGCACTTGTACCCTATTCCTATGCTTCCAAATCCAATGCCCAAAATATGGTTAAGAATTTTGAGAAATAAATAAAATTGGTGGACTATGAGGTACTTAGGTCTCAATATGATTCAGTTAACTTTGTAAGGATCACTTGAAGTTAGGATATGCCTATAAGCATGTTCCTAATATTGAGAACTTCTAGGCTAGGTGTCTCAATGAATACCAGAATAGGGAAATTTTTTTGTCATGACTAGGAATTGATGAGATTAAGTTATATAATGATATTGTTGATGTTTCTAACCTTGCAGATGATGGAGCCTACATGCACCCCACATGCTATGAGAAGATAAAAGGCACACCAATTTTGTCTACCCCATCTATAAGTCCTATCATAGACACCATGGAGGTCCTTGTGCATGGAATAAGCAAAAGAATAGATAAGTTGGTAGAGTGGACATGAGCGAGGAAGAAGAGACTGAGACCACTGGTTCTATAGGTGGAGTATCTTTCGGAGTTGTCTAGTCAACTACATTAGCCACCACCTTAGCTACTACTTCAACATCTACGAGCCCATTATAGTCTACTAGTTGGGGTGGAGACAAGTTTCTATAGAATAATGTACCAATCACTCCTACCTACAAAGATGGCTCTCTTCTAGACACTAAAAAAGTTTAGGAGAAGGAAGGAGATAAGGACAAGGAGAAAGAACAACAAAAATTAGTGGCCAAGCCCACCTCCCTTGTTAAAGTCATCAATTTGGATACTGATACCAACCCCATGGATGGCCAAGAACAAGACATATCTTAGTAAGGGGATACTTTGGCCATCTCCATGACTAAGGTCGATGCCTTCCTTGTTGCTTCCAAGAGCAAAAAAACTCCCCTAGCACTGAGGAAGTTATTTGATCCTATTGTTGTTGTCACAAAAGTTTGCACCCTTTCCTGAAGTTTGACCTAGACATAATCTTGTGAAATATGAAAATAATCTCCATGTTGTGGAACTTGAACTATGAGATTAAGTCTTCATATAAGGTCAGCTTCCTTATAACCAAGATGTATCTAACTACTCCTTGAGGGAGGAAAGGGAGAAGGAGATGAAGGAAAGTAAACTTCTAAAAGGGAAAGGGGATGATGAACTTAATTGAAATGGTTAGAACTCTCCCCTTATATGCACAATAAATCAATGAAAAACCCAAATACATAGGTCCTAACTATATTCCGCCCCCAAAGAATCACATAGAGGTCAACAACTAATAAAAACATTGAAAGGAAGAAAAATTCCCAATAAAACCCTTATCAATAGATTAAATAGAACATGTACAATCAATGGAAACATAAAAGAAACATTCAAGGAGAGGCAAGATAAATGCACAAACTAATGAATGAAAAGAAGAGGAAAGAAACCAACTATTTAATTAATGGAAGGCAAGGACTATAGTTGCAGAGCATAAGGCTACTACAAGTAAACACAAAAAAATACAGAAGAACCTTTAAAACATATTTACAAGTGCATTTTATATAGTTTAGGAAGAACTCAATATCTTGTTGAAACCCTAAACTCAACCACCAAGTTCAAGTTATAAAAGAGAAATAACTATTGATCAAAGAAAGATTTGATTAGATAAATGTTCCAACATTGAAAAATATGATCTTTACATGCACACTTAGTCTCTAAAGAGATAAAAGTGGCAACCATAACTACTCTGGCTGGTAGGTGGATAACAATGGCAGTAGAGGAATGCCTTCTACATTTATCAAGCATTGAGAACACCAAAAAGATGGTTGTAGGATATCAAAGGATTTTTTTGCCATCAATGAGCTTCTTTAATAGTGTTCACAACAATGCTAGGTCAGTTGTGTCATCAAGACAATTGAGTTCAGTAGTCAACCTTGCCATGTAGCCTTATATCTTTGAAGGGTTCTGTCAGATCATCCTCTTTTTTCTAACCACCATGTCAAGCTTGTGATGATGCACTTCGTCTTTTTCTTTTCTTTGCAACCTTATTTCTTCATTGATTACATGGCCTTGTGGAACTATGACCTCTTCATTCTAAGCTTTACTGGTACTTCACAGTTGTCCATCACTTCAAATCACTAACCACTGTGACCAAACAATGACCATGAAAATGACTTCTTGCATATTTAAAATAATTTAAAACTTAACATTTCATTTACCTACAATGATTTGATTCCTTAGTTATTAACCATGTTGCCTCCTCATAAATCCTAGACATAAATCTTGCTTTAACTATGTCATGTCACAATCACTATCCTTGATGAATGCTATCTTGTTTCATAGCTTCGCAACCCAAGAACCAAACTATTACTAAAACCTTGCAAAGCTAAAATTACTTGACCTTAACTATCATGATTTCTTGTCCCACCCTCATGGCTCAAAACTCTAACTCAACATTTAACCCCATGAAGATGTGATCAAAGAATCTCACCACTTTGGAACCTTAACCCTGAGTTACCTCTAATACCTTGTAAAGTTATGATGGTCCAAATTTTGACTTCCATGTTAACCCTCTGCACCATCACAACTTGAATTTTGCTAAGCTAGAATTGATCTATGATCATGCAATCTTGTACCTTTACCTTTTTGGTGAATATGACACATGTAATTACATCACTTTCTTGCTTTAGATATCCTTTGCACATCTTCCAAAAGTGAGAATACAATAAGCATTTATCTACTTCTAGAGCAATGGTTGTGATTGATCATGGGCCTTTGAGACATTTATTCCATTAATGCTCCATGAACTCTCAAAATGCTGACATGTGGCCACCACTATGTCACCAACACTGGGTCCCACTGAAAATGGACTTACGAAAAACGTGTGACAAATACATGATTTAATTTAAATGAATATGGTGTAGGGGTCAACACTTAGATTGAATGAATCTAACAAGGGGACCAAACTTAAGTGACACATGGGTAATTTGACCCTTTAAAAAGGTATTACAAAATTATATTATTGAAGGGGGTAAATAGGGTTTTGGTTAGGATTTAACCACATGCCTAGCATACCATGCAAACTTGACACCATGAATAGATATATCCAATTAGATTTCAATTATGGCAACAAGGGAAGAGGGGAGGGAGGAGGGGGAGGGGGGTGTGTGGTGGGGGGTGGGGGGTGGGGGTGCACGCTAAATTGGCTAACAATTACCTTAAAGTCTACTATCAATATGCTCTCTACTAAGTCATGGCTTGAGGAGACCATTGATAGGAAGAAGAGGAGACATGAAGAAGTGACTCCATTGAAGGACTTGATCACACAAGCTACCTCTTCTCAGCCATCCAAGACAGTGAAGAAGTAGAGAATAATTGCTGCATTGGCCACTGATTCGACTACTAGACACATGATGGTAGAGATTGTTGAGCAACAAAAGGAAGCAAAATTCAAAGATCTGTCCAAAGCTAACTTCCATATCATAATGGTGGATCTTGGTATCCCTGTACATGACTCCATGGTGAACATTTGGAAGTCTACCAATGAGAATATTGAATATAAGTTGGAAGAGCTTAGAGTAGAAATGGAGGTCCTTAAGGCCTCAAATAGAGAATTGATGGAATACATTAGGTCTTCACTCAAGAGAACTTGATCAAGCCAATTTGACCTAATTATAGAGGAGAAAAAAAATCTACTCATAAAGTTGTAGCAAGAGACACAATTTGGGAAGGTTGGTTGAACATGGGTGGACCAGATGAAGGCTCAAGGTCCCCCAATAATTGAAAATTTGGGAAGTCTAGTGTTAGATGCTCACAAGCTAAGGGAGCAAGCTTCCAATCATCAGACCCTCATACAAAAGGAAATAGATAGACTAATAGAGTAGTTGGCCCTACTATAAGATGTTATTGACATGAATATCAATGTTTCCATTACCCATGGGATCCTCAAGATGGGAAGGAGTGTCATTATTTCACTAGAAACAATCATTGGAATATATTATAGAGATCTCTATGAGGTTTGAAAACAAGCTCAAGGATGTACATGACCTAGTGTAGAATGTCATTGAGAAATTATTTCAATATTTGAAGATTTTTCATATAGTGTCCTATGTCTACTAATGGTAAGCTTGTGGATTTTGAGAGGATGAAGTCAAAGTTCTTGGCATTTTTTGATGAAGCTATTGATCTACTCAACTTACAAATTTCAAAGATCCAAGAACCCTTAGCAAAAAACTTAATCATAATAAGAGAATCAAAGAAGTTCTAGTCAAGGGTAGCTCTAATTGATGAATTAACTAAGATGGACAACTACTGGATGATGAGAGTTGATAAAACCATCATTTCAAATGTTGAGGAACTAGATAAAGTAATTGATGCTATCAAATCTTTCAGAGCCAAAGAAATTACTTCTCAAAAGGCATGATGTTATGATGTTCCTCCAAATATTTGGTATTCTCTCTCTCCTTTCTTTTTGTAGTCATTCATGGCTTTTTTCTATCTCTATAATGGACAATGATTCAAGCTTGTCCTATTTTTATGTTGTTCTATTCAGAAATGCTCTATGATACAATCATCTATTGTAATCGACAATTTTGAGAAGGCTTATATATGTAACCTTTTGGGAAATTAATGAGATTGAAAAAATTACTTTTGGGCAACCCCCTATAGTTAGGACTATTGTGTGTGACTCTGAGTCCAATTTTAACTCTGTTGTTCATTTAGTTTTAGTATAGTTTGTGGAATGAATGTTTTATTGTTAAAAATTGAATGAATACAAATGAGCTTAGTTTTATTTCCTTCATTCAATAGATTGTATGTCTTACTTTCTTTAGGATAACCATATTTTTCTTCCTTTTGTTGTACATTGTAGTTTATGTGTGGTGTGTAGTTCATTGCATGAGGAGGCCAAAAATTAGTCAATGGAGTGGCTAAAAGATAGACAATTTGGATATTTTTAAAGCACCAATTAACTTTGTAATCTAGGAATTTCCCATTTTTCCATCTTTTCTTTTTCTCTTGCTATCGTAGTTGGATATGCATGTTTCCATTTCTTGCATTAAAGTTAGAATAGATTGCATGTTGTGATTTTGTCCCCATTTTCACTTGCCTAGGTTGTTTAAAGTGTTGAATAATCTAGTATTTGCCTCTTTTGCTCTCTAGTTAAGAGCATACCCCCAAAACCTATTTTTTTTAAAAATTGCAAATCTTGTATTTAAATTAGAGTTAAATGTCAATTCAAGGTTCTTTGAAATATTACTAAACTGACCCATTATGTTGTTAACTTCTTTGTCCTTCATAAGCCATTGGTAGTTTTTGAGTCAACATATAAACCAAAAAGATAGAGGACAAACTATTAACCAACACTATTTGGTGACCTTTCTGGGGAGATAACTCATATGTCCTAAGTTTTCTTAGTAAGTCTATCTATGGCTTTACTAAGTAACTTAGAGCTTATCTCTGTGGCACTCAAATTGTTGATTCATGCATAACAACTCATAAGGAGAAATGGTATTTCCTTATGAAGGAAAAATCCATGTAGTACAACCTAATCATCACTTCTTGGATGAACAAGAGGACATAATAAATCAATTGAATACTCTTTCCTAGAGAAGTTGAAAGTCCCTTGGCCAATATAGAAGAGTAAGCTTCTCCTCGAAAGAGAGGAGTCCAATGTTGAATATTGGGAAGGAGTTTTATGGGAAAGAAGATTAAGAGAAGGACACCTATTGTGAACTAAGATAGTTCATTATGGATGCTAAATATACTCACAATGTTCATGGTAAAGGGAAAGTGGACTCTGTGTTCAAAGAAATGCAGAAAGCTAAGTTCCCCATATTTGAAAATCTTCTAAGAAGAGGGAGAGCCCACTCACAGGATCTAGTGTTTCAAGGTATCCGTGGAGCTCTTTTTTTTCCATTCCATCTTATTTCTTAGATACATAGTTATTCCTCTTCTCCTCCTATTTTCCCCACTTAGCTCCCATCATTGTGTAACACCCTCACTCTTACCAAAGTATTTTCCCCTACTGATATCACTTTTCAGCCCATACTAGTAATCATCCTTGCCTCATTAGTTGTTCCTTGGGTTAATGTTATTGGCCCTCTACAACTTGTTGCCAATAATGACCTACCTAGAGCTTCATGAAAGAATTTTCCCATTTTCAATGTTCATGGGAAGGTCTCTACCTACTAACGCATTACAACTTTCTTTTTCACATGCAATATTGTTTTTTCTCAACATGAAGATGTAGCAGTGAGGATGTCCATGGAAACTCTAGTTAAGAATGCAACTGATTGGTTTTAGCATCTCCTGGTGGGATGCATCATGACTTGGGAGAACATGCGAAATTGATTTGAAGCACACTACAAGAGTAAAAAAGATGAACACACTCTATTGACTCAACTTACCTAGATAAAGAAGGAACCTAGTGTTCCTACGAGAGAATTCATTGCCAAGTTTAATAAGTTGGTCAATAGGATCCCTACTACAAGAAGACCTACTATAGACAACTAGAAAATGTTATTCATTAGCTCCATGGCCCTTGGAATATGTTTTCAAATTAGATGCATGCATATGGCTGATTTGTAGGTTGCTCAAACCCTGACAATCAAATTAGAGGATGATCTGGTAGCAACCCAAAAATGGAAAAGAGTAGTTCAAAGTGGAACCTCAACAAGCTTTACCATTGGTAAAACTAATAACACTAAGGTGATACTTTAGAAGCTATCTAAAAAAATGATTTCCATGAAAATATAGATATGAAAACCTATTTCCTCATTCTAGCAACCATATCAAGACAATCCCTTGAGGCCACATGAAGGCAGACCATTGCAATTTCCATCCACTCAGCAAAAGCTTTCTATTGAGGCACATCCCAAGAAGAAAAATATGTGCATATTTCACCTAAGATTTGATCGTAATGGTGATTCCTATCCAAAAATGAATAGGTATAAACAACTCGCTACTAGTAATGAGCTAACAATTAAGTACCCTAGAAGTGAAGGCAATTCTGCTACCCATGGTGACTCTAGAACATTCTTTTTGGAGTATGAATTAGATTTGGAGATTGGAGGTGATTGCTTCACCACCTTGGATGGAATTTAGATGACAATGGCTATAATAAGTGATAGAGAGAAGAATCTAGTGAACTCTATTTCTACCTAGAATATAGCCACTAGCCCTTCACCAGTTGTAGTTGGAGCATCCACTTACTCATCCTAGAGGAAAGAGTAGACAAGGTTCGAGCCAAATGGTAAGCCTCACTCCTCATTTGACATAATACAATATTGCAAAGATTCTCACATCTACATGTCTCCCCTTGATTATCTCAAAACTTGTCCTTCTAAATTGCAAAAGTTAGCGAATTATTGTAAAGGTGATGCTAATGCCAAAATGTAGCCTAATGTCAATTCTACAATTAGTAATGACCAACCTCAATTGGATAGTAGATCTTGTCTTTCCTATTCTCTTCAAAGAGGAAGAAGCATCAATCTTTGCTACCTCCCCTAGATAGAAACCTGATCCATTTTATGTGTCCTTATACGTAAATAGTCATAAGCTTAGTAACTACATAATAGATTATGGAGCTTCTAATAATGCCATGCCCTCTTTTTTTTCTCATGCCTTTTGCTTGACCTTACCTAGAAATGTAGATACTTCTATTCCATGGATGCAAAGAAAGTCCCTCTATTAGAACAAGAAAAAAGATGCACAAGTAGCATTGGCCACACACCCTACAAAGAGAATGAAGTTAACCATCTTGGTAGTAGCTATTATGGCTAGCTACAGTATGCTTTTGAGTAGAATTTTTTGTAGGGACATGGGAGGGGAAATCAAGATGGATTGGTCTAATGTCATAATCCCTATGGGAAAAAAGAAAATCAAGTTGGAACCTAAGGAGAAGGCCAAATTCATTATCTTCAAGTCAGATGATCCTAATGCATGGAGCCTATATCAAGAGATGGAGTTTAGGAACTAAATGATGTTCTCTAACTTTAGTCATTTAGAAGAACAATTAGAACATTCTACTAACCCAAATATTTGGACCCTAGAGTTCGATGGTAGTTGTGCTATTGTTGGGTCTAGAGTTGGCCTAGTTCTTGTATCCTAGGATGTAGATGTAACTCAACTTGCATACAAGCTACAATTCAAAAACACCAACAACACAATAGAGTATGAAGGCTTGTTGTTAGGTATTAATGCTACAAAGTAGAGAGGAGTGAAAGTATTAAGAGCTCAAGGAGATGTAGAGCTTATAGTAAAATAAATTCAAGCTTAGTATACTATGAAGAATGTAAGGCTTAGAAATTACAGAATTAGAGTCTAGGATGAGATTGACAACCTGGATGTCTTCTTGATACAAGTTGTTTCAAGGGAATATTTATTAGCTACCTCATCCTTGCTCTTACTTTTTGCATCTAGACTTTACATAAAGTAGTACAAAGTTGTAGTCTTATTTAGTCCCAATGTTCTTGACCAAATGTTGAGACATGTAAAGTTTTCAAAGATGATAAACCAATTTGGTCTTTCTTGGTAGTCTCCAAACCTTTTAGTGATTAATACTTCTAAAGAAGTGAAAATACCTACAAATATTTTTCCCCTGACACCAAGAAAGAGCTTGAGCTTGGAGTTGAGAAACTCAAAGGTAATAAGATTCCTAGACTTCTCATTTCCCTTGAAAAATTGTTTGATAGGCATGATGCATTTATTAGAAGGGAAAGGGGAAGGAAAGGTGGAACTTCTATAGAATATGAAGGAATGAACATTGGCACCAAATATAAACCCAAAATGGCTAATGTTGGTAGCAGATACTCAACTAAACAAAATGCTAAGGCCAAGGGATTATTTTCAGAATACCAAGATGTATTTCCTTGAGGATATAAGGACCTAAAGACCTTTAGGAATGGTGAATTCAAGCACAAAATCCCCCTCAAGTTTGAAGTCACTCCTTTTAGATAGAAGTAGTGTAAGTTTAGCCCAATGGTCTCAGACACCATCTTTAGAGAAGTTTATAGGATCCTAGAAGAAAGAATCATCTACCCCATACACTATTCAAAATGGATGGCCAATATTGTCCTTGTCCAAAAAAAGAATGGGGAGATTAGAATTTGTGTGGATTTTAGGAATTTGAATCAAACATCTCTAAAGGAAAACTACACCTTGCCCAACATGAATCATCTACTAGAAATAGTGGTTGGCTCCAAAATGATGTCCATGTTAGATGGATTTTTAGGTTTCAACCCAATTAAGGTAGACCTAGAAGATTCATTCAAGACAATGTTCACCACCCTTTAGGCTCATCAATGTTGGAGCCACCTTTTAAAGGGCCATGAACTCCTCCTTTTTTGATCTCAAGGATAAAATCATCATCATATACCTAGATGATCTAACAGTCTTCTCTGAGAAAAGAGAAAATTACCTAAGGGACCTAGAGATAGTGTTGAGAAGATGTAGGGAGCATTGGATTTTACACAATTCCAAGAAGTTAGTCTTCTATATTAGAAAAGGAAAATTGCTAGGTCATATAGTTTCCCAGGAAGGCATCACGATTGACCCAGAACATGTTGGAGGTATATAACGACTAAATTTTTTGAGAAGAAAATCTAGAGTCAAATCATTCTTTGGATAGGTGAACTTTTTGAGGTGCTTTATCCCTAATTTTTTTGAAATCATCAAATGCATAGTTGATATGATGAAGCAAAGTCAAAGCTTAAAATGGAATGATTTTGGAAGAAAGGATATTGACCAAATCAATGATGCCATAGCCAAAGCACCCATTCTGGTCCACCTAGATTACACTAAGGTGTTCATATTATATTGCTATGCCTCATCCCACACACTATCTACAATACTCATGTAGGAAAATAAGGAAAGCATTCAAGCATTAATTTCTTTCATGAGTACTCCTCTAAAAGAGCATGAGTTAAGATACTCTCAAACAGATAAGCATGCCTATATAGTGGTAAGATCACTCAATAATTTCATATTCTATGTCTTACACTTGCATATTGTGGTTTATGTACCCAACTCAATTGCTAAAAGTATATTAACCTATCAAGAGGTAGGTTGTAACACTAGAGGCACATGGATAGAAAAGGTGAAAGAATATGAAATTGGCCTAAAGACAACAAAGTTGGTGCATGGGAATGGTTTGTGCAAGATAATTGTAGAAAATTGAGATTCAAGTCTAGATGATGAATCTTAAAGAGTGCTAATGGTTTTTCTCCAAGACTAGTAGTTCTCAAAAATTTCCTATTTTCTCACTTATGAGGATTACCCAGATGAACTAACATAAAAATAGAAAAGAGAACTCATGATTAAATTAGCTAAGTATGTCATTTATGATGACCAACTATATAGGAGGGAAATAGATGGAACCTTCTTGAGATACGTGGACAAGCCCAAGTAAGAAAGATTCCTTCAATCTTTCTGCAATGAGACCTGTGGTGGGCATTTCTCATCTATATTCATAGCATACAAGATTTTAAGGCAATGCTACTACTGGTCTGGCATATTAAAAGATGCATATAGGTGGGTGGCCAAATGTGACAAGTGTAGGATGTTCTCTAGCAAGCCTTAATTGGTTTCTCTGCCTCTAAAGCTAGTTGTAATAAAAGGCCTCCTTCAGCAGTGAGGAATTAACTTTATTGGACCAATCAATCCTCCCTCTTCTTCTAGTCATTTGTATATCATCACTGCTATAGATTACTTCACCAAGTGGGTGGAATCCAAGCCTACTAAGAAAACTACTTCTAAAGTAGTCTATGAATTCATCAAATAGAACATTTTGGTAAGATTTTGGGTGCCATTGAACCTTGTCATGGATACTGCTACTTACTTTTCTTCCATAGAGATCATTGAGTTCTGCTATGACAACAACATAAACCTTAGTCATTCATCAGATTACTTCCCTCAAGGGAATGGTCAAGCAGAATAAAGTAATAAGAACTTGATCAATATTATAAAGAAGTTGGTTTCTAAGAACTAGAAGGACGGGCACAAGAGATTGCATTAATCTCTATGGGTAGATAGAGTGACACCCAAGAAGGAAATTGTGATTTCTCCATTTAGTTGGTATACAAAGTTAAAGATAGTCTTCCGCTCCCATTAGAGTGTTCCATCTGTAAACTACAACAAGTGATCAAGGATTCAATTTTCCAAAATGGTTTGGAGAAGTGCATTATGTACCTAACTATACTAAAGAAGGAGTGTGAAATCTTGTTTGATCATATTATGGAGCATTAGAAGCATCTAGAGAAATTCTTTGACAAGAAGTTCAAACCAAGGAAAATTAGCGAGCGTGATTCGATCATGTTGTGGGATAAGAGGCATGAACCCAAAGGTATGCATCATAAGTTTGATTCCCTTTGGAAGGGCCATTTCAAGATTATGCAAGCAAACCAAAATAATTCTTTCATTCTGGTGTATCCCTCTGAAGATATTTTTCCATTTTCCTAATGGCTAGGATCTAAAGTTTTATCAATTTCATAATTGAAATTAGGTAGTACCTGCAATTAGTGCTAGTCTAGGTAGGTTTTCTTTGTGTCTTTCCTTTCTTTATTTTCCTTCTTTCCTAGGTTTGTTTTCCTTTCTATTGCATGTGTATTTTAGTTTCCCATTGTAGTTTTTCATCCCAACTGTGCAAAACTGAAGATTTTTGGGTCCCTTCTCAGACATTTGCAATGCCTAAATCTCTAGTCAGAGCCAACTATTGCCAAGTTTTTTTCCTACCATTGTAAAACTTAAAATCATTGGTATTTAAGTGAGTTTTTGTGAAAGTGTGATATCTAAGTATCCTTTAGGTTACTTACTTATCATCTTTCCCAAGTACCTCATTTTCTATATTTTATTGGTATCCTTATTACCTTTACCCATCATTCTATGTGGGGTTTTTTGTTTTTCTGATGTGCAAGGGGTCCAAGAGATCTAGGTATGGTTGGGATATGTTTGGACATCTTCTCAATGAGAAACAGGTTGTTTTTGTTTAACTATCTACTATCTTGCCTCAACATCCTTTTTCCTATTAATCCAGAGCAGTTGAACTAATTTTCCTCTTTGGTAAACTTACTCAAGTGTGTATCCAAAGGATGAAGTCATGACACTGATTAACAAGATGTGTATATGATTATGTCATGAAGGAAATAATCATGAAGCCATGGACCAAAGATATAAAGAAGGCCATTCAGGTTGCTGAGGTAAACTCTACTTTCATGAAGAAAAGAAGGTATTTGGGTTTTTTTGTTGTGCATTAAAGAAGCAAAGGTGTTTTGTTCTACTTCTGAAGCTACAATGATTTTTGTGAAATGAAAGCCTCTATATACAAACAGTAAAAGAATGATGTTGAATGAGCTATTTCAAGATTTTAATCAATGAGGCATGATCAAGATTTAGCTTTGAAGCCATCAGATTGAGGTTAAAGGGTAAGATGTTGTTTTCTTTACTTCATTCCAGGAAATATTGTTGAGAAAGGGGTTTTCCATTCCTAGGTAATAAAAAACACCACTTTCTTTGAAATATTTGAAAATAGAAAGACAAGCCATGTTAAAGTGTGAATATTCTTTAGAGATGTTCAAAAGAGACTTTCAGAAAAGTCAATAGTGAGAATGAGACCCCAATATAAAGGAAAGGAAGTGTTAAATGATTAAGGTGGAAAATGAAAGAATGAAGTGCACAAGCTAACAAAGGACCACTCCCCATGTTGCAATTTTGAATAGAAGGAAAGTGGGTTTTGAGAAAATCTAATTTTCTCTCTCTCCCTCGTAGAGCTTAAGAACTTGTTTTGTTAAGTGATTTTTAGTAATATCACTTAACTCTAAGTAAAGTAATAGAGCTTCTAGAGATACAAGTTATTATGTGAAAATTAATAGAACATTTAAATAACTGTTGATCATGGAATTAAAAGAAAATTCTACCATTATAATTGTTGGCCAAACTTAATTTCATTCACATGGTTCCAATGTTCTAATTCCCATACTTACTTCATCAGAATTGCCTGAAATTGATTTCTTTAGGTGTATTAAAATTGCTATTTATTAAGAACTATATATATGAAATCATAATGAATGGTAATAAAAAATTTTGTTTATGATAAGTTAATAGGCCTAGAGAGTGAATTAAAAGAGCTAACAAATATTTCATTTAAATTCTATAATTTTGGTGATCTCCATAGGAGACCCAATTCTCAGCCAATTCTGTCAATCACTCAAAATCTTAAAGAAACCGGACTACTTAAGACGAGTTTTCTAATGTTAGTACATGTTCCAAAGCTTGTGAGGGAATGTATTGAGAGATATGACTTGTAAAAATTATATTATGTTCCCTAACCAATCTATCCCCATCTTGATAAAAAAGGAACTAATGTAGTTCACATTTGCAGACATTCCCATTAAATAGGAGTATTATGATATTGACTTTGGCTCTTTTGCATCTATGTTAAATGAGAAGAAGACCCTCTGATAGGAATACATGCATAGAACATGGTTTCAAATTCCTTGAAGAAGAGAATAATTCCCAAGACCCTATTCAAAATAAATTTGAAGAGAGAGATAGTAGATATTCTTGCTCTACTACTTAGACCTAAATGAAAAGAGGAGATCTTAGAGCTCACTAAGAACCATTTCTTCCTAGTGGAAGCTATCTATGCTAAAGGTATATAGATTGATTGGGAGTGAATCATTTGTGATAAGCTTTCCTCATGGATGAATTTGGCTAGAGGATTTAAACAATTTTACATGTCCTTCTATTTAATTTTTGCCTTGGCTACTAACCACTTGCAGCCCAACAATCCTAGCATCTAGAAATATGATGAGTGCATAAAGGTATATGATTTATATCTACATCTATAGCATCAAATAAGTTTCAAGGAGTATGTGGTAGTAAACAATGCCTTCATAATGAGGTTATGTTAGGAATTGCAAGGATGCCCTGAAAGGAGATTCTCAGTAGAAGAAATATTGATGATTAGCCAATTTAGATGTTCGTTCATCCAATATCTAAGCTTCTCATAACTATGGATAATTTCCTTTAATGGTTTTCCCAAGAGGTTACTCTTCTGACAACATTTTTCACCCTCACATGATGTTTGACCTAAACGCAACCTTGTGAAACATGGAAACAATGTCCAATTTGTGGGACTTGAACTATGAGATTGAGTCTCTAGAGTAGGTCAACTTCCTTACAATCAAGATCAAGATGCACCTAACTAATAATTTGAAGGAAAAGTGATAAGGAAATGTAGGAAAGTAAATTTTTCAAAGGGAAAGGGGGTGTCACACCTAATTGAAACAGTTACAACTTTTCCTTTATATGCATAATACATCAATGAAAAGCCCACATACATAGGTCTTAACTCTTTCTACTTCCAAAGAATCACATGAAATTTAGAAACTAATAAAAACATTGAAAGGAAGAAATTTTTACATTACAACCCTTATTAGTAGATTAAACACAATATGCAAAATCCATGGAAATAGAAAAGAAAAATTCAAGGAGAGGCAAGGTACACACACAAACTAATGAATTGAAAGAAGAGGTAAGAAACCAATTATTTCATTATTGTAAAGAAATGAATATAGTTTCAAAGCACAAGGATACTATAATTAAACATAAAAAATTTGAGAAGAACCCTTAAAAAATATTTACAAATAACTTTTATAGAGTTCAAATAGAAGTCAAACATCTTGCTGAAACCCTAAAGTCAACCACCAAGTTAAAATTTCAAAAGAGCAATAACTATTGATTAGAGAATGATATGATTAGATGCACATCCCAATGCAAGAAATATGATCTCTACATGTGAACTTTGGCCTCGAAGAGATAGAAATAGAGGTCATAACTACTCTGACCAATAGATGGATAACCATGGTAGTGGTAGAATGAAATTTGTATTTATCAGGCATCGAGAAAACCAAAAGGGTGGTTATAGGTGATCAAAGGATTTTTTCACCATTAATGAAAACATTCTATAGGTTGAAACAATGCCACATCACCCAAAAAAATTGGGGAATAAGAAATCAAATTGCCACACAGTCCTTTATCATTAAAATACCTTGCTAACTTATCACCCAGCATTGAAAAAGTTTCCTGCCTAGACAGTTTGGACATGTGGCACAATCTTATTCTTTATAAACCATTGAGAACACCCATAGGCCATAGATCTTCATCATCCCTTACACATTATGGATGTTGATATTTTAATTTTTCATTATATCTCCATCATTGATCTTTGGCTTAAAATCCCTTGTACAAAAATATTCCACTTAAGTTCACCAGGACACATGGCCACATTTTGGGCATTTGATGTTTTTCTTCTTTTGATCCATCAAGACCTCTTGGGACATAGACACCTATCCAGCCTACAACATGTTAAAATCATGTTGACTTTTAGTCATTCTCTCTTTCTTTATCACATGAACACACACATCTTTGGATCAAGAAGGATCCAACAACAGAGATCTCATTTCAAGAGTTCATTGTACTTTCTCTTTTTGATGCCCTTCAAACTCCCATAATGTTGACACCTATCCACCACATGAAATTATCACTTCCAGGTCCAACTAAAAATGGGTTTAGGGAAAATATAAAGGTCGACATGTGTTGATTTAAATGCTTAGGGCATGGGGTCAACACTTAGAGTGAACGAACCTAACAAGAGGACCTAACTAAAGTGACATATAGGTAATTTGACCCTTCAAAAAGGTAACACACATTTATAACATGAAGTGGACAATTAGGGTTCAAGTTAGGTTTTAGCCACATGCCTGACACATTATCCAAACTTGATGCCATGAATAGATATTGTTAACCAGGTTTCAATGATGACAACAAGGGAAAAAGGGGGGGTAAGATGGCTAACATTTCTAATGACTCAAAGGGGGTGCTTTCTAGCTAAGCATAGGATAAGTGGGCTTAAGAAATCCTTTGGGCTATAGAATCACAAAAAAATGAGCCTTGTTCTGCAAATGACTAGAAAAAATTGCAACTTCTGTAACTAGCAAAATTTGAAACCTACTATTTCATAGAGAAATAGCCTATGTTCATGCACTTCTTGAAAAGAAGAAAACACCTAATCTACTATTTACAAATTTCTATAGGGATGGAAGGTCAAACAAACCCATTAACAAGTTTGTTGAAGTAGCTTCCCTTCCTCACTAGCTAATTTTTTCTTTCATGCATTTGGGCAACTGAAAATAATAGCAAGCATGACAAGCATGTTGCTGCAACATGAAGCACCTTCACAATGCTGAAAATGATGAAGCTTTCCAACACTGGGAAACCATGGGCTTGAGCAAGATCAACTTTCTCCTTCTGGTGAAAATATTCTTCATGCTCTGAGGTAAGCATGACTGGGGCAACTTGGTATTTTTTTTAGAGCTAGGTGCTTGATAGGGCATCCTCTTGATGGTGCAGGGTGAAAGGAATCATCATTGACCACTTGGTTGTGTTCTACAACCTTTGAATCCTCTTAGCTAATAGGGGATAACTTTGATGGTATGGCTAGTAGTATGTTCTCCACTAGCCTATGTGAATCCTTGCAAGCCAGGGGCTACATTTCTTGCACTTATACAGGCTCTTGTGATGTGAGAGGGAGGGATGGTTGTGTCTCTTTTGTCTCTAATGTAGCACTCGTCATTCTAATAAACCTTTCTTATAGTTCCTTCTCACATCATTCCCTTTATGTTGCTAATTTCCTTGTAAGAATTGCTTCAAGCTCTTATTATTGGGCCTCTAGCCTCTTTGAAAACTCTGCCTCAAGCTTCCTTGAGAGCTCTACCTCAAGCCATACTCATTGTGCTTCTAGCTTCTACAAAAAGGTTTCTCACTCTGGAGTGTGTGATGGTTCATGAGCAGCAACTGATACCTCTTGAACTTGGGGTAGCAAAGGCAAGGCCTTATCTTCCACCATATCATGGGAGACCTCCCATTGTAACATGTGGTATGGATTTTCTTCCTTTTTTAGTAGGCCCTCAAGTTCCACCCTAGGATCAAAAGACAAATTTTGTTCTTTAAGAACATGAACAAACTCATCCTCATTTTTCTATTTCTTCTCCACCCTTGGTAGCAACTCAAAATCAAGCTAGGCTCTTGATCATTGTAGCAAGGAATAGAAATTTGGGGAGGCTTACTCCTTCTGAAGCTAGAAAACTTGCTTTTGGGTGGCTTTTCTTTAGATGGATTTGAAAATGTTTCATGTAATTGAGCCTTTGGCTCTTGTGTTTTTTTTGTAGACTAGGAGGGCTTCTCTATTTGAAGTTAGTAAATTTTCTCCTTGGAGGCTCTTGTACTTCAACTACTTGCACTTGGGCAAGCTTGAGCCTTGTCTCTTCTTCTACAATAGCCAATATTCTTGTAAGATCCTCCTTAAAATGCCTATCTTAACCCTTCCTCCTATTGTTGGAGATGTTAGGATTAAACCTCAGATAGAAATAATAGTTACATGAAAATATATAAACAATACCAAAAAATAGTAGATTGCATAAAAGTGAACACAAGACACAAAGATTTAATGTGTTTCACCCAATCCCTAGGCTACATCCACCAATAACAAGTCTAATATTATTATTATCTAGTGATTACAATCCATAATCCTTACATCTCAATACCACTGCAAGATGCTACAAAATCACCATTACATTATGAAATCCCTAACCCTAAGCCTTTTTTATATAAGCTTTTTCCACTGACAAAATTAGGGCTAGAGTAAGTCATTCAATAGGAAAAATAGCAGCAAATGACTTTTACAATATAAGGACATTTTTGGCTTTGAGGGTGCTACCCCTGAAAACCCCTATGGGGGCACTACCCTAGGACCCCATAGGGGTGCTGCCCCTTGATCCCATCTTGTTGGTGCTACTCCAAAACTCCCATAGAAATAATATGGGGAGAAAACCATGTCAAATAAACCTCTAAGTCTGATTAGGCTGGATATCACAACAATCTTTCACTTGGAGATTGATCAAACTCCACAAAAATAACCTCCCACTTGGAGACTAATCATAGCACTACTAAACCTATAGCTCCTACTAGAATATATCAAACAACCTTAGATTTTGCTATTCTTTTATTATGTTCAGTCTAGAAGACCAACAAAAGCTAAAGAGGAGTTCAACTTCTCCCTTGTCATTACCTTTGTAAACATATCCATTGGATTGTCATCTATATGTATCTTCTCTAGCTTTAACTATCCATCATCCAAAATTGACCAAATGAAATGGTATTGCAACTGTATGTGTTTTGTCTTTAAATGCAAAGTTGAATTCTTTGCAAGATGAATGAAACTCTAACTATCTATAAACAAATAATTATCCTTCTAAGGGTATCCTAATTCTTCCAAGAAGAACTAAAGCCATATCATCTCCTTGGCTACCTATTCAATAGCAACATGCTTTGCCTCTGTAGTGGATAAAGCATTAACCTTCTATAACCTAGAAACCAAACTCACAACTACCCTACCAACAATAAATACATAACCTATAGTACTCCTCCTAGTATCACTATCCCCTACGAAATATGAGTCAACATATCCCTATAAATCAACAATAGAGATGCCAAAGTGTAAACACTTATTGGATGTGCCTTTCAAATATCTAAGAATCCATTTAACTACATTCCAATGCTTAATTTCTAGATGAATCATATACCTGCTAACAACTCCCATTGCATGTGCAATATCTGGTGTAGTACATACCACAGCATACATCAAGCTTCCTATAGCTGAAGCATAAGGTACCTTAGACATCTTATCCTCCTCTTCCTGTGTGACACATCTCCTTAGTCAACTTCAAATGACTAGTTAAAGGTGTGCTGATAGCTTTAGCATTCTCCATAGAGAAACATTGCAACACCTTTGCAATATAATCAACCTGAGATAATGCCAATTTCTTGTTCTTCCTATCTCTACAAATCTTGATACCAAGAATTTTTTTTGCTACCTCTAAATCCTTCATAGAAAATGCATGTGCTAATTTTTCCTTTGACCCCTTAATGTGATCCATGTTAGACCCAGTTACAAGCATATCATCAACATATAAACATAAAATAATGTAGCTGCTATCATCTAACCTCTTAAAATAAACACAATGATTTGAGTGACACTTACTATATCCATGCTCATGCATAAACTTGTCAAATTTTAGATACCATTGTGGAGGTACTTGCTTCAAGCCATATAAACTTTTTTTCAATCTACACACTAAGTTCTCCTTACCTTTGACCTCAAATCCCTATGGCTATGCCATATATATCTCTTCATCCAAATCACCATGAAGGAAGGCTATTTTAACATTAAGCTACTCCAAATGAAAATCTTTAGTAGCCATAATACTTAAAATAGTGCGAACAGAAGTCATTTAAACAACATGAGAAAATATCTCATCAAAATAATGTCTTCTTTTGTGAAAATTCTTTTACCACTAACCTAGCTTTAAATATTTTCTTACCTCCATCCTCTTCCTTAAACTTGTAAACCCATTTATTTTGTAAATCCCTTTTACCTACATGAAACTTGCATAATCCCATGTCTTATTTTTCAGAAAATAGTCCATTTCTTCTTTCATTGTAGACTCTTACTAAATCTTTGTATCCACCTGCACAACTTCATCATAACTTTTAGATTCACCAGAATTAGTAAGTAAAATAGAATATTAGGAAGGGGGAAATATTTATGGAGGTCTACTTAGCTTTGTTGACCATCTAACATTTATTGGTGTGTGTGGTATTTGTTGTTGCAGTTGTTGCACATCATGAGGAATTTCTAAAACATCATCCTTAGGAGTATCATCTAGCACTACATAATCATTTTCTTTCTTCTCATGTTGCTGCAATAGATCTTTGTACAAGACTTTCTCATTAAATATGACATTTGTACTTTTCATAATTTTATGATTTACAAAATCCAAAAGCCTATAACCAAATTCATTAATGTCATATCCAATAAATACACATTTCTTTGACTTAGCTTCTAGCTCAGTCTATTTTCAGAATCTATATGAATAAATGCTTCACAACTAAAGGTACTGAGAAAAGAATACCACAGCCCAAAGGAGTAGTGAGATCTCTATTAACCAAATATACAACAGTATTGATAGCCTCCACCCACATGTGTAAGGACAACCCTACATGCAACCTCATGCTCGTTGCATGTTCCATTATAGCCATGTTCATGCATTCAACCACTCCTTTTTTCTATGGAGTCCTTGGAACAATTTTCTATCTATGAATACTATTACTAGAGCAATAATCTTCAAATTCATGACTGCAATACTCACTGCCATTATTAGATTTGAGACATTTTAGTTTCTTAATAGTCTTATTTTCAACCAAGAATTTCTATTTCTTAAAAGTTTGAAATAAAAGAGATTTTTTTCTAAGGAAATAAACCCATATTTTTCTAGTTTCATCATCAATAAATCTAATATAATAATGAGAGCCACCAAGGGAAGATACCTGAGCTGGTCCCCATACATCTATATGCACAAGCTCTAATTTTTCACTTTTGTTTTCCTTCCCAGTCACACAACTTTCATAGAAATCCATATTAACACATTTTAGACTTGGTAAAACTTGCTTTGAATGAAGTATTTTCATACCTTTATCACTCATGTGCCGAATTCTATTGTGTCACAATACTATATCAGAATCTATAGCATCGATTTGTTCTCCTTGCTCAACTATAGCAAGTGTTATTGAACATTATTTTTTCTTTGAAGAAATCAAAGTTGAAGGAATGGTATGACTTGTGCAAAGAGATAAGGTGCTTACTTTCACACCTTTTTCTACTACAAGGGAATCTTTTGAAACCTTCCAATTTTTATCATTAAAAGTAACCACATAACTCTTATCACCGAGTTGCCCTGCTGAAATTAAATTCCTATTCAACTTTGAAACATGTCTTACCTTGTGTAGTAGCCAATGATTTCATTTCTATAACTTAATCTTAACTTTACCATTTCCAAAAATTTGATAGGGTTCATTATCCCCCAAATAAAGAAGCCCAAAATCCCCTCAGACATAATCAATAAAATAACCTCTATGAGGTGCAACATGAAATGAAGCACCATAATCTAAAACCATGAGTCATTAATACTTTCTAAAGAAAGAAAAAAAGCATCCTCTTCAGATTTGTTACTTACCACATTTTCCTCCTTGTTCCCTTGTGATTTATCTCCTTCATTGTTCTTTTGAGTCTAACAAGCTTTCTTCTTATGCCTTGATTTACCATAGTACCAACAATCTCTCAGTCCTCTAGATTGAAACCTCTTCCCCTTGGACTTTCCTCTTGATTTCCCATGATTTTCAAAACTATTTCCTCTCACAATCATTCTTTCTCTACTTTGTGTGTTCAAAGAACTTCTTGATGTAGATCCACTTGAAGATTTCCTATGAGTTTCCTCACTCAAATTAACACCGACCACATCATCATATTTTAGAGTATTAGATCTAGAAATTGAATTACTCACAATCATTACAATAGATCTAGAAAAAAATTACTCACAGCCATTTCCAAGCCATTCCAACTTTCAGGCAAGGAACATAGAATCAAGAGAGCCCTAATTTCTTCATTAATATTAATACTAATAGAAGATAATTGACTAGTAATAATATTAAGCTCATTTAAATGACCTACAAAAAATCCACCTTCTGTCATCTTCATATTAAATAAATGCTTCATGAGAAATACGTTGTTTGAAGAAAAGTGCTTTTCATATTGTTTCACTACGATTTCAATCAACTCTTCCATTGTCTTTGATTTTATAATAGTAAATGTCACTGATGGTTCCAAGCATAATTGAATGCTTCTAATTGCCTTTCTATCTAAAATCTCCTAGTCCTCATTTGTCATAGTTCCTTGGTTCTTAGTTTTTCCTTCCAATGACTTCCATAAATCCTTCTAATAAAGATAGTCCTCTATTTAAATCTTCCATAACTAAAAGTTTTTCCCATTAAACTTGTCAACTCTTAGCTTACCCTCATCTATCATTTCTCCCACTCAATAGTGAGGTCTTCCTATAGAGGATTTCTAAAAAAAAAAATGACAATGGTCTGGCTCTGGTACCACTTGTTAGGATTAAACCTCAAACATAAATAATAGTTAGATGCAAATATATAACCAATACTAGAGAACAGTAGATCACATAAAAGAGAACACAAGAGACCAAGAATTAATGTGGTTTACCCAATCCCTATGCTACATCCACCAACAACAAGTCCAATATTATTATTATCCAGTGATTACAATATGCAATCCTTTATAGCTCAATACCATTGCAAGAAGCTACAATATCACCATTACAGTATGAAATCCCTAACTCTAAGCCCTTTTTATGCAATCTTTTGTCACTTACAAAATTAGGGCTAGAATAAGTCATCCAATAAGAAAAATAGTAGCTAATGCACTACCCCTTGACCTCATATTGGGGGCGCTACCCCCAAACCCCCATAGAAATAATATTGAGAGAAAACCATGCCAAATAAACCTCTGAGTCTGATTAGCCTCCATATCACAATAGGAGATAAGCATGGCATGCCATCTTCTCCTACTACCTCTCAATCTCTTGTTGCAACACATGTTCTTCAATTGCTGGCTGCTCATTTATTGTCTTTGATGTGGGAAAATATGTATCCACTTATTTATTAACAACAAAGAAGGGACACTAGTCATTTTTGAGCTCACCATCATTGATATTTGGAGGTGGCTGAGCTATAGGCTGAGGTTCAGGATAGCTTGAAATAGAAATCTGAGGAGAGTTTCCTTGTTTGAAGATAGAGAACTTCCTCCTTGAAGGCTCTTTCACTTCAGGTTCTTGCATTTGGGCAATTTTGAGCTTTGCCTCCTCCTCAAACTTCTTTATTTGTCTCTCCCTCTCCTGCAACTAGAAGAGATCCTCCTTAACCTTATTGAAAATATCATAGGTTTCCTCTACCATGCTATAAACATGAGGATAATTTTCCCACATCTCCAAGTCACTATGCATAGCTTCTAGCCAAGAACACATGAGAAACATTATGAAAGAAAAGTTCCCACTGTCTAAAAATTCATAACAATCATGAATTTCTTCAAAAATCATTCCCAAGCAAGAAAAGATAAGGTTCAAACCATCTATATGGTTGCAAAGATCCTCTTGCTTGGCCTTGGGATCATTATAAGGTTCTATGGGAAGTTGAGTAGACTAATCATTTTGTTGGAAATTTATTTAGTGTTCCCCTTGGGATTTGTGACAAGGGCTTAACTGCCTCCTATGTACTATAAGATGAGTGATTGTAATGAGCATTGATAGATTGGTCTTTTGGTTGAAAGCCAACCCCAGTCTAACAATTGGTATAAGAGCTTTAGGTCCCTAAAGATAAAGTTTAACAACTTTGGGAGATCCATGGCAAACATATTTATAAACAATAGTCCAAAGTTTGATGGAAAAAATTATGATAGCTAGAAAGAAAAGATGAAGACACATCTATTGTGTATGGGTCCAAGATAATGCATCTTGAAAAAAATAGAAAAGATAATTATTGCAGAAATTTTGTTGGAGACTTGTACTTAGGATGAGGGAGAACTTTTTATGTGTGACATGAGAGCTAGAGAAGCACTATTGTCTACACTTCTTGACATCGATTACAACTTGGGAAAATCACTCGCTACTTCTCATAAGATTTGGAAAGCTTTTTATAATAGTTTTGAGGGTGATGAAAATTCTAAGAAATTGAGGTTACAAAATTGGATTTGTTTATTTCAAGATGTTAAAATGATGAAAGATGAGTCTATAAGAACATATGTAGGTAGGATATCAAAAAATTACTATAGGTATTAGATCTTAAGGGGGAACCAAGGAAGTTGATGAGGTGATCTAGAAGATATTGAAGAGCTTAACACCACAATTTAAGCAAGAAGTTCAAATGATATAGTTGTTGATCTCTTATACCAAAGATTTCATGAAGGAGATGTTACTTGGGAGACTTGAAGCAGTTGAGAATGAGCTTAGATAGTTTGGAGAATTGGTGAGAATAGAAACAACTTTTAGTGCCCTAAATATTTGACCTAGTTTATCAAGGAGCACAATTGCTAGAGTAGACTTTGCTAGTAGTAGTAGATCTGACGATGACAGAAATATAGAAGAATGAGTTGCCCTTCTAGTAAGAAAAGAAAAGGTGTAAGAAATTTTTTAAATGTTAGACTTGTAATAAGTTTGGTTATTATGCATCTAAGTGTCCTAAAAGAGAGAAAAAGTATGAAGGAATATTCAAACCTACAAGAGATAGAGATTTTTTGTGTGCAAAAGAAGAAGATGATTCTAATGAACAAGCAGTAAGTGCTAGTGATGATGAAATAGGATTTGTAGCTATTAAAAAAGAAAGTCCAGAGAAAATGGCTTTGGTATCACAGGTTGAAAATAAATTTGATTAGATAATTGATAGTGGTTGTTCACATCATATGAATGGTAATATGAACAAGTTTTTTGACTTCAAAATTCATGATGGAGGAATTGTCAGAGTTGGAAACAATGTAGCATGCCACGTTAAAGGTATTGGATCTATAAATCTTGATGGTAAGATTAACACTAAGGATTTATATTTTCTTGATGGTTTCAAACACAATATTCTAAGTGTTGGACAACTAGTGGATAAAGGCTATGAGTTATAGTTCATAGAGAAGACATGCATGATAAAAGAAAAAGATGGATAGTTAATTGGAATAGGAACCCAATCTAGAGGTAATGTATTTTAGCTAAACCCAACTGAAATGACATGTTTGATTGCTAAGGTAGATGATAGTTGGTAATGACATAAGATATTTTTTCATATAAACTTTGACAACATTATGAAAAATAGTAGTATGATTGTAGTTAGAAATTTGCCTAAGATTATTAAACCTACTAACACAATTCACAAGGAGTGTGTATTGGCAAAGCATACGATAACTTCATTCCCCAACAAGAAGTTTACTACTACACCAAAGTTGGAGATTGTACATATAGATCTTAGTGGCCCTACAAAAACTAAAGGATTATATGATGAAAGGTAATTCATGATTTTAGTTGATGACTTTTCTACAATGATGTGGGTTGCATTTCTTAAAAATAAATTTGAGGCATTTGATAAGTTCAAGATATTCAAAAATAGAGTTGAGAAAGAATCAAGCATGAAGATTAAATTTTTAAGATCAAATAGAGGATAAGATTTTACTTCAAATGAGTTTAACATCTTTTGTGAAGCTAATAGAATCAAAAGATAGTCATCAACTTCAAGAACCCCTAAACAAAATGGCATTGTAGAAAAAATAAATAGGTTAGTCATAGAAGCAATAAGAGATATGTTAGCTAAGAATGTTGTATCCAAAATATTTTGGAGAGAAGCTATGAATACAACAGTCTACACTATGAACAAAGTGAAAGTCAAGAAAGACAAAAACAAGACCCCCTATGAATTGTGGTTTGGCCATTCACATATAGTTAAGTATTTCAAAAAATTTGGTAGAAAATGTTATCTCAAAAGAGATGATGAAGTTGGTAAATTTGGTGGTAGAAGTGATGAAGGTATTTTTCTTGGTTATTCATTGAAAAAAAGAGCTTACAGATGTTATAATCTAAGAATTAAGACTATTATTCAAAGTGAAAATGTAAGAGTTGATGAGAAATTTAAGATACAAGAAAGAGTAGTTGATTACAATTCTAATGATGAGAATGTTGTTAATAAACTAAGGAATGATGAAGCATTATTTGAGACTAACAATGAGAATAAAGAAGAGAAAATGTATGAACAAAGCTCAAAACCTTCAAAAGAGCTCAAAGTTGAGATGATATCTCATGCTTCTAGTAATAATATGACAAAGAATCATCCACCAGAGCGGATCATCAGAAGCAGAGATAAAGGTGTGATGACAAGAAGTAGAATCAATGAATAACTATATCTGATATCTCAAGTTGAACCAAAGAGTGCAGATGAAGCATGTAAAGATGACTATTGGAAGCAAGGTATGAAAGAAGAATTGGATCAGATAGTGAAGAATGAGACATGGAAATCAGTCCCTAGACTAGTAGACAAGAATGTGATAGGAACAAAATGAGTATTTAGGAACAAGATGAATTGACAAGGTGAAATTGTGAGGAACAAAGTAAGATTGGTATGTAAAGGTTACTCACTACAAGAAGGAATAAACTATGACAAAACCTATGCTCTTGTGGCAAGAATATAAGCAGTAAGATTATTCATAGCCTATTCAATACATAAGAAATTCAAAGTGTATCAAATGAATGTCAAGATAGTATTTCTGAATGGAGAACTTGAAGAAGAGGTATACATAGAACAAACTGAAGGTTTCGATGTTAAGGATTTAGTATGAAGATTGAGGAAAGCATTGTATGGCTTGAAGCAAGCATCTAGAACTTGGTATGAAAGGTTGGACAAGCATTTGTCAAATCTTGAATTTACAAAAGGTATGGTAGACAATAATATATATTGGAAAGAAATAGATGATAGATTGATATTTTGGTAATATTTTTTGATGATGTCATATTTGGAAGAGATGATGATGAAAGTGACAAGTTTGAAGAAGAAATGAAGAAGGAATTTGAAATGAGTATGATAGGAGAGATGAAATACTTCCTAAGATTATAGATTGTGTAGGGAAAAGAAGGAATTTTTATTTCTTAGAATGAGTATTTGAAAGATATACTAAAAAGGCTTGGTTTCAAAATATGTAAACTAGTCAGAACACCTATGGTAACTGGACATTAGTTTTCTACAAAGGATGAGACTATTGGAAATATATATAATAGGCTAAGTTACTAAGAGGGGAGGGGTGAATTAGTAATTAAGAAAACTTAATCCTTACTTACCAATTAATCCTTCATGTGTATTATGATCTAATTGCATGCATGAGAAACTAAAAAGATTAAACATTCATAACACTTTGAAACACAATTTAGTGACCCAGAAACCTTCCAAATAGAAAGTAAAATTGGGGTGGGGATGATACCCACAAGCTTTAGTACTGCAGTATAAAGTTTGTCTATTAAGGCTTACAATGATCACTTCTGATGATCTTCCCTGTTAGGAGCTATAAGGCCTTCTAGGTCCACCTTGCAAAAGGATTTACAAACATACAATAAAGTATGCACTTGGTAAAAAGATTTACAAAAGACTCTTAAGTCTACCTTGTGAAAGGATTTAATTGATCCACCTATTAGGATGAAACAATGGTTGATTGTCAATCTACAACTTGGTTTGCTAAATGAGATTCCTCTAAGTGTAATGATCACCTTGCTATGATAGATAAATCCTTCCTACTACTTATACTACTTGTAGCCTTGTATTTCTCACTTTTTCTCTTCTCTACTCGGTACATTTCTTCCATACTATATTTTGGATGTGATACAATACATTTCATATATACCAATCCAATTTACAAATCAACAAAGTTGGCTACAATAGAAGTTTACACAAAATACACAAAGTCGGCCCAAACTGTAGGAACTCAAGTTTTGAAGACTAGCTTAGTGAGGTTCTGATACTTGACATCCATAGTCAATGCTTGACATCATCATGCATTTGGTAGATGTAGAAGCTCGGTCCATACCAATCACTTTCGAGTAGTCTGAACTAGGTCTACACTGGTGACTCGATGAATACTATGAAACTTGGCATATAAACTGAATCACTTGATTCATACTATGTGGCTCAATAAATGCTATCACTACGAGCTCAGTATAAACTAAATCACTTGGTTAACATTGAGTGGCTCACTCAATATTGGATTCACATTACTATAACTACAAACTCGGTAAGCACTACATAACTCAGTTTGCACTAAGGAACTTGGTAAACCTTATTAAGTTCAGTGTACATTGCTGATCACCATTATGGTAGAAACTCCTTGACAGAAACAAAATATTGTCCTTTGGATTGGGTAGCAATTGTAGAACTCAACAGAGACTAAAATGCTTGGTTAACTGTACAATATGCTTAGTAGATACTTATAATCTAAATAAGTGTGTGTCACTAATAATAAACATGACTGTAATGTCAACAATCTCCCCCTTTGGCATTAGTGACAAAAAAAGCTTATCAGTCAAAACTGAATTTCAAGAACACTATTTATGCATCACCTTGTGTCTCCAACTCAATAGAGTACTCTATTTTTTATTGGATTTTTTAAAATTATTTTTGTAGAAGATGTATCTTTGAGTATTTGTACATATAATGCTCCCCCATACATATATACAATATACTTTACATATTTTCTCATCGAATATATACATTTTCTCTTCTTATATGTATACTTCCTCTATAATATACATCTCCTATACAATATATATCTTTTCTACAATATACATCTTCTCCCCCCTTTTGACATTAATACCAAAATGTGACAAGAAATCTGAATGTACCTTTAAAATCAATGCCATTGTCATGTCCCAATTTTCTTGCAACACCTTGCATGTGTGCAATGCAACTTGAACTTGTGCAGAAAGTTCTATCATGTGGTCTGCAATAGAGAAGTTATTATCATGGATTAGCATTTTGGCATGTACAATATGTTTCTATCGTGCATCCATGTTTGGAAGAATCATGCTCCAAATACCCACCAATGTAGCTCTTATTCTATCTTCTTCTCTTAGCAATTATGCCTGCATATCAGTTAGGAATTTAATCTTTGAATATTGGGTAAAGCTGTAACTAGTCAAGTTGTAGTTGGTGTGCACTTGCTTGCAAATCTTCATCAATCTTTGACAATTTGTCTCTTATTTCCTTGGTGAAATTTGATGTATCATAGAGTTTACTAAATAATGAAGTTACATTATTTCAGGAGGTCTCCAATGAGCCTAGAATAGTGGATAGATCTACTCAATGAATAGCAATATTTTGAGCAATAAGTTCCAAAACTTTATTCCCAAATTTCTTCTTAGCTCTCTACAACAATTTATCCTGTTCATTCAAATCTTCATTTAATTTTTGGACTGCCTCTACTAACTGAATCAAAATTGGTTGAGAAGTGTCAACCTCTATGTTTAGTGCCTCTACTAGGATATTCTTTGCATCTTCAATTATTTGAAACTCTTTATTTCTTTCTTCTCTAAGCCTTTGCTTCTTAGCTCTCTTTTGAAGAAGTTCTCCAAATGTTTGCATTTGATTAGGGGTAAGATTGGAGATGTCCCAATTTGGGATAACAATCTCCTCATCAAGATCAACTTCTTCTTCTTTCTCTTTATCTTTACTCAAAAAATTTGTACTTAGTTGAGGCTTGGTCTCAACTATCCTTTTACTTATTGTTTGCATGCTAGGAATAGAAATAATGGTAGAGATAGTAGGACTAGCTGAAGAAATAGATGCTACACTTATTGTTGAAATACCAATTGAACTACCTAGTGTAACCAAAATTTATGTAGAGAGAAGTGCTAACTGCTTGGTAGATGAAGTGCTTGACACTTCTATCAATGAAGTACTAAGCTAAATAGGTGCAAAAATTGATTGAGTGTTTGTACTTATAGTGCTTGACATAATAAATTCTATAGTAGCTTTCTCTGGGCTTGATGTTTTCAATGTTTCACTCAAAGAATGCTATGACCGCTACTATAATTCTCTCAGGGTTGGTCTCCTCTATGTTTTGAACATTAGGTAAATCTTCCTTAGTAGCTTCCTGTCCCTATTTGTCTTCCTCATCATCTACAGTGTCATAATGTGTCACTTCTTCATTATCAATTTCCTCATCTTTTTCATGTTCATCCTTGTCACTAACATGAACTACAAAATCACTTTGCTTGTGAAGATTGAAAATGTTTTTTCCAAGTGTTGGTGGCATTCCTTACCACATGTGCAATGCCATCTATCAATAGAGGACAAGTGTTGAATCTTAAGGTAATCTTTTCTTCATTCTTCTTTTACTTCCTTATCATTCATACTTGGCATGAGTTTCCTTAGGGTCTTCTCATATATTTCTTTAGTAGTTTTCATAGCATTCTCCCATTTTGGCTTAATCTTCTCCATTAAAAAATTTTCTAAACAAGCTAGTTTGGGGAATATTTCCACTTACCTATTTTAGACATTATCATGTTTTCTACTTGCTTATGTTCCTCTGAAGTCCTAGTCTCATATTTTAGTGATTCAAAAATTTTTATGCTAGCTCCTGAGTCCATTTCCTTCAACCTCTCATGAAAGGTGGGTGGAGGTCTTCTAAAGATCACATCTCCTCCTTCTTTATGAAGTCTCTTCCTAGATGCCTTCCTCATGAATACACTAGTAGATGGTTTGGAAAGTCTGGTTATTATCACCTTACCTTTCTTCTTTATTGTCTCTTCTTCCTCTCATTTTTCTTCACCTTCCTCAATGTCTTCTTCTTTTCCTTCAATCAATAGAAGAGTGGAGTTGGTTTTCAATTTTGCAATTCTCTTCTTCCCTTTGTTAACTTCTTGAGGGAGTTTTATCTAAATTTCTATCCTAGCCTTTGTTTCATCATAGGTGCCAAAATATATAGCTTTAGGGTCAACAAGCTCATTAACTAGTGTTTCAATAATGTCATTTGTTTCATCAATGTTAACCTCATAACCTAGAGGCTTAACCCATACAATTCTCAGTCTAACTGCATGAATATATACTTTGTCACTATCAACCATGAAACAAACATCATCTTTGTAATCATCAACTAGTTTCTTGGGAATCCTAAATCTTTTATTCATTTTATCTTTGAATGCATCAAAGTAATTGTAAATAATACTCACATAGGTTTCTCCCATTTTAGCTATATATTTGATGTACTCTAATAAAGAATAGGTACATCCTTCATATGACTATACCTTTAGATGGGAAGAAATTTTGCACATAGAAAAAAAAAGAGTCAAGAGTGAACCAAACTTACAAGGATTATTCTTTGAAATTCTTATACTCTCCATGTTTTTATTGAACTAGTTCAACATGGTGACATATTATTCTTGACCACTTTGTATGTGAGATCAACTACTTCGCATGATACACTGTTAAGTTTGCTCGAGCTATATATCTTCTATACAATTACATGAATTCTAAACTTTTGTTCCATATCTATAACACAGCTTATTTTCATTCCCCTTCCATCCCACTTGGAAAGGGTTTTCTTTACAAGTTCAACTCGACTTAGAGTTTTGGTCATTTTAGCTTTCACCAACATAGGAAGACCGGTGATCCTATGAATCATCTTCTTGGTTATCAAAATATTTTTTTCTAATCATAAATAACCATTATGCACACAACTAAGAATGAATCTTATCAATTTAATTTTGAAATCTCGTGGCATATGTAGAATATGATTAAACCTTTCACTTCAAGGTGTTGATACTTAGGTTTTAACACACTATTCAAATAGATTTTTTCTATGGTTTCATGCATCTCAAATGTTCAAATATATTGAATTAGATAATGAAAATGGGAATAAATTTCATTGATCAACAATACCTTTGGTGTTTTTTACTATTGTGCTCCACTCGGATCTAGGGCTTTCGAGATGGCAGGACACAACTTAAAGTCTAGTGCATTCCATTCCATGCTTTGAACTAACATATCAAATCCTCTCTTTGATTTGCTACCAATGGATTCCATTTCACTTGGTAGGGTTTTGAGAAAACATGAAAATCTCCAACAGTGATTTATTTGGATTGGTCAAATGCACAGAAATCACTTTGCATAAATAGCTTTGTAAAATTCATGGTGACAAATGAATTTGATTTCTCCCTTTTATAAAAGTTTCTCATTTTGATCACCATAAATGCTTTGTATGATTTTTCACTCAAGTGATAGACTGTCATCCACCTCACTTGTATTGAATGCTCAGTAGAGTCATCCATGACTCGATTTCCATACAAAACTTAGTTACTCTCGACCTTGCTCGACAGGGTCTTGTGATCTGACATTGCTCGATAAAAATTGATACCTAACCTTATTCGGTAATGACTGGCATCTTTGAATACTTAGTGATCCCTTTGCATCTTGAATGCTAGTATGGATCTTTCATTCTATTGATTGGAATTGGTCTGAGATTTATTCTTCAAAATCCTAGTTCCAATTCTCCTTGAGAGATGAAGTGGAAATACTTGAGTCACCTAATTCTTGAGTGACATGTTCATCACTACTTGGACTTTCATTTTCAAAATATTTTGGAATCCATTGTTGTCTCATCTGCTTTATGATGTTATCAAATTTTTCCTTCCTTTCATCTTCAATTATTCCTTTATTCATATAGTTCTTAGCAAGATGACAAAGTTTTGTATAGATCAAACATCTTTTGGTGGTGTCTCTTGTCCTCATGTGATCTTTACGCAATTCATTCCAATGCGTCCAAATTCTCCACAATAATGACATATGACCAAGTGTTATAGTCCCAACCAAATATAGCTTTTACAATAAGTTCTACTTGGTTTAGTATCTTAGTTTTGCATTTTGATGATTTATGCCCATGTTTCTTGCATTTGTGACATTTTCCTTCAAATTTAGGTTTCTCTTTGCATTTATTAGCTCTATGACCATGTTGATTACAATTGTAGCATTTTCCATTGAATTTAGCTTTTCCATTTCTCCAACATTTGTTTGATGTATGTTTAATCTTACCATAGTGAATACAAGTAGGTCTTTGATTCTTTTGAGCTCCTTGCTTGGATGATTCACATTTTTTTATATATCCAATTCCTACTTTACCTTTTTATCTGAAATGACTTTTCTTATTCAAATGATTCATGTCTACTTGAGATTTCATCACACTCTCATTGGTTTGCTTTTTAGCATTTAGATCATTTAACAACCTTTCATTTTTTGATCTTAGATTCATGATTTCTTCATTTGTATTGGTGAGCTAATTAATGAAGTCTGCTTGTTGAAGGGATAAATGTTGAATTTCATTATTCTTTCCTTCTATTTATTCTTTTATCTTTTTTTCTTCTTCCTTGACTTCACATAGTCTTAGCAACTAAATTTTTTGCTCTCTTCTTAGTTTTCTGACTTCTTTTTGAAGTGAACCATTCCTTTCTAATAGTTATTTGATTGCTTCATTGGCTTCATTTGAATTACTTGTTGAATGGATGTCTTCAATTATTTCTTCAATATAGAGATGGCCATTCATCTAGATTGCAAGATCTTTTCTTCTTTTCAGATATTGAAGAGTTTCTCCTTTTCTTTCTTGAGTTGTGCAATAGCCATTTCCAAATCTAGGTTCTCATTGTTGATAGCCTTGTCAAGTCTAAACACCTCCATAGCCTTTGAGCTTTGCTCAAGCTATTAAAATTTTCTTTGAGAACCACAAAGCTCTGATACTGATTGTTGGAAATACATATAATAGGCTAAGTTACTAAGAGGGGAGGGGTGAATCAGCAACTAAGAAAACTTAATCCTTATTTACCAATTTATCCTTCATGTGTATTCTAATCTAATTGCATGCATGAGAAACTAAAAACATTAAACATTCATAACACTTTGACACACAATTTGGTGACCCAAAAAAATTCCAAATAGAGAGTAAAACTAGGGTGGGGATGATACCCAAAAACTTTATTATTGTAGTATAAAGTTGGCCTATTAAGGCTTACAATGATCACTTGTCATGATCTATCCTGTTAGGAGCTATAAGGACTACTAGGTCCACATTGCAAAAGGATTTAAAAACATACAATAAAGCATGCACTCAATAAAGATATTTACAAAATACTATTAAGTCTACCTTATGAAAGGATTTAACTGATCCATCTGTTAGGATGAAATAGTGGTTGATCTCTATTTTGCAACTTGGTTTGCTGAATGAGATTCCTTTGAGTGTAATGATCACCTTGCTATGATAGATAAATATTTGCTACTCCTTATACTTCTTATAGCCTTTTATTTCACACTTATACTCTTTTTTTCTTGTTACATTACATCTATACTATATTTTGGATCTGATACAATACATTACATATTTACCAATCTAATTTATAAATCAACAAAGTTGACTAGAATACAAGTTTACACAAAATACACAAAGTCAACCCAAACTGTAGGAACTTGGGTTTTGAAGACTACCTTGGTGAGGTTCTAATACTCGACATCCATAGTCAATGCTCGACATCATCATGCATTTGATAGACATAGAAGCTTTGTTCATATTGATCACTTTCAAGTAGTCTAGACTTGGTCTGCACTAGTGGCTTGATGAATACTGTGAAATTTGACATATAAACTTAATCACTTGATGTGTACTACATGGCTTGGTAAATGCTATCACTATGAGCTTGGTATAAACTAAATCACTTGGTTAACACTAAGTGGCTTGGTCAACACTAGATTTGCATTACTATAACTGCAAACTCGGTAAGGACTGGATAACTTAGTTTGCACTTAGGAACTTGGTAAACCTTATGAAGCTTGGTTTACATTGTTGATCACCATTATGGTAGAAACTGCTTGGCACAAATTGAATACTATCCTTTGGATTTGGTAGCAACTATAGAACTTGGTAGAGACTAAAATTCTTGGTTAACTATACAATACACTTGATACATACTTACAATTTGAATAAGTGTGTCTCACTAATAACAAACATGATTATAATGTCAATAGAGACACCTACTATTAAGTAGAAGAAGTACAGATCTATGGTTGGAGGGTTGCAATATTTGACTCACATAAGACTGAATATGGGAAATGTAATTGGAATTGTTGCAATATTTCAATTTGATCCTAGAGAAGCACATTATGTAGCAGTCAACATGATATTTAGATACCTTAAAGGAACACCAAAGTTTAGATTGTGGTATGATAGATTTAATGATTTCACTTTATATTCTTATACTAATGTTGATTGGGTAGGCAATATGGATGATAGAAAGAGCACTAGTGGTGGAGCCTTCTTTCTTGGAGGAAGATTGGTTTATTGGTTGAGCAAGAAGAAGGATTGTAGCTCACAGAGTACAACAAAAGCTTAATATGTTGCAACAATAAACAATTGTAATCAAATTTTTGGATGAAGAATATGTAGAAAGATATAAGGATAGAATTAAATGAACCTATTATCATACATTGTGATAACACAAACATAGTAAACATGTCTAAGAATCCAGTGTTGCATTCTAAGACTAAGCACATTTCTATCAAGTATCACATGTTGAGAGGGAAAGTTGAAAAAAAGGAAATTAGATTGGAATATGTAAGCACCAAAGAGAAGATTGCTGATATTTTCATCAAGCCTCTTCTGAAAGAGACTTTTGAGTATTTGTGAGGTATGCTAGGGGTTATGCCCCTTCCTACATTAGAATAGATGATACAAGAGTGCATCAGTCCAGTGTAATAGAGAACTATTATTTGTGTGGACTAAATGTTGATGCTTCATATATGGTGGAGTATCTATGATGGATAGAGTCATCTAGGACTCTTTTTGGATGTTATTTTGAATAGTGTCTTTTGACACTTGAGAAAGTCAGAGATAGTTGTTGTAGAGATTGATGGTTGCTGCAACCTTTGACATTGATGTCAATGGTGGAGAGATTACATCATGAAAAATAGTTTGATATGGAATACATTGAAGGGAGAGATTGTAGTTGATATAGAGTAAATTAAGGTATATCAATGGGGGAGAATTATTGATGAAGAGGATTTGAAAAGAAAGGTTAGGAGTCTTTTACAATCAGTATTTTTGAAATTGGATGTTTTTCATCTATGTTGCCATCAATGCCAAAGGGGGAGATTGTTGGAAGCATGAATGTTGATGATACTTCTATGGGAGAGTATTGTAGAATCATGATTAGATCATTATCATGATGATATGTTACATTCATGATTATGTTTGTCATTGATGTCAACATAGCAATTTTTTATGGTATTTGACAAAAGAACAATGGTAAAGATAAAGTTGGTATAGATAGATAGTTGAGAATTTTCACTAAGAAAGGTTTAAGGGAGATAATACTAAGTTTCTAGTATATAAATCTAACCTCAAAAGCACAAGATATTAAGTTTGGAAGAAGTTATGCAAGTTTTGGTGAAGACTATTTTGAGATAGAGTTTATAGAAGCATGTTCTGGTAAACTTGTTATATCTCTTAGCAGAGTTGTTATTTTGAGAAGCTGAAGTTAAGATGTGTAAAAGACATGTTGGAGATGACATGAATAAGCTCACTCATCATAATGTTTTTGATAAGAAAAATAGGTTTTCAAGAGAGTTTGAAACCCTTTACATATGAAGAAATTTTCAAAGAAGCCCAAACCAAACAACAGTCCAAAGGTGATACAGGTCACCCAACAAGATACAGTGACTAGGGTGGCATCGCATATAGCATAGTACTCATTAGCCACACAAATAGGTTTTGAACAAGCACCTAAAACCCACAACAAGTTTTGAAGGGTGCCTAAAACCCTATACAAAATAACAACTCAAGGTGAAACATTTCACCAAACAAAAGGTGACCAAGGTGGCAACACATAATAAAACAGAACACTACAGCCACAAAAATTGGTTTTGACTAGGCTCTTGAAACCCCATGGAGAGGCATACTACAAAGAAAAATAGGCCAAAAGAGCTAGGGGATAGTACAAAGAACAACATGTCAAAAGCTAGGAGTGCCAAAAAATGGATAGCCACATCAAACTTTCTCTTTTGAATCCTTCTTTTTAGACCGTAATGCTATATCAAAAGAGGGTTTGGATGGCTTGACCATTTTTTCTTTTACTGTGGTCCATCCATCCTCCACCAAACCAGTAGTCTTCTACCACTGAAAATCAGCACCATCACAGCTAGTACCTAAAATCGTTGAAGCCAAGGAAAAGGCCACAGAAGAGGAAGTGACAACAGAAGCCTGAGATGAAACAACAACACTGGAAACACCAAAAAATGGGACAATAGAATCTAGAGATGGACCAGTAGAAATTAGGTTAGCAAAATCTAGAGATGAACCAGTTGCCACCACAAAAGGAGCTAAAGCAGGGGACAAACAAATAGAAACTACAACAAAATCCACACCAGAAACTAGGATATTAGAATCCAAGGACGGACTAGCTACCATCATAGAAGAAGCCATAAGAGGATCCTTCATCAAGATGCATGGAGAAGATAGTCTATCAAAGATAGTAGTAGAATCCACCACCAAAGTATCTTGCAAAGAATCACCATTCCTTGTAGAAGGGACCTTCTAGCCATCCTCCATAGAGGGGACCTTGTAGACCATGTAGTGATCTTCTAAGACCCCCTTCCACCAAGAAGGGGGCATTTAGGTCTAGATTTACCAGAACAACTTGTAGCTAGGTGGCCAGTCATATGGCATTTCTTGCAACAAAAGGGGATACCCTCATAGTCAAGAAAAAGATTCCAAGATCCAAGAGGAGAAGCCAAGGAAATCATTTCTGGGAGTCCCTTAGAAATGTCAATCTCTACCAAAATGTGAGCATACATCATTCGATACACGTATGAATCATTATCAACCATGAGAAAGTCTCCAAGGGCATTCCCCACCTCCTCTAAGACAAGATCTACCCAAAGGTGAAGGGGGAGATTCAACAACCTAACCCACAAAGGGGACTTATTAAAAGATTCTGTCAATGGGTTGAAATCTTTATGCCAAGGCTTAGCCATCAAGGGAAATTTCTCTCCCCAAGAGAAACTTTGGTAGAGGATGGCATTTCCATCTTCAATAGATAAAAATTTCATAATGAAAAAACCCCTAGCCATAGGGTAAATATGGGTAGTCTTCAAAATGATGGGCTCCCAAACATGGGTAATCCATGCATGCAAATCCCACAAAGATTACCAAAAACCTTTAAAATGAAAGATAATAGCTTTGGCTGAGAAATTAGCTATATATGTAGAGATCACATCAAAAGTAGTAGGTTTAAAATATTTTTTTTCTTGGATTACATAGCACAATCGGTGCCCTTGAACACACAATATCATGAAACCCTGAATGCATAGACTAGCCACCAATACATGCCTCATAGGTGGCCACATCAGCATAGGAAATGGCCGAACCACTCATAGCAATATTCCCACCTGTAGCAAGAGAATCCCTAGCCTGAAAGTAGAAGCCAAAGAGGGTACCATAAAGCCTGATGTAGGAATAGAAACTAGAAGCAAAAGATGAACACCAAATCTGAAGTCGACACTGGAGCAAAAGCCAGCCACTAAGGCCGAACATAGGAGCCAGATGCAGGAGCTAAAGCTAGATGCAAAAGTTGGACATAGGAAACCCTAAATTGCAACCACCATAAAGCCAGACATGGGAGTTGAAGTTAGATACTGAAGTTGGATGTAGGAGCCAGACGAGGGAGCCAAAACGGAATGCAAAAAACCCTAAATCATAGCTTCCATAAAACCAGATGCAAGAACTGAAGTGGGATGCCAAAGTCGAAGAGTTACCACATTTTCCTCCTATTCATCATAATGTTACACATATATAAAGTTATTCAATTTACAAGGTGAAAGATTAATGTTATCGCCAAGTGTAATGTTTTCATAATGAGGTCCTATAATAATTAATTGAGAAGGTGTAAAAGCTGACTCGAGGAATTATTTTATGGATTTGGTATAAAGGAAGGAAATTTTCCTATGTTATGAATGATTGAATATGTGATGAGTGAATGATTACAAGAATCATAGAGAGTTGAATGTGAAGATAAGAAAAGCATAGAAAAGTTGGAGAGAACTTCATTGCTGAGGTTTTATTTTGAGATCTGGAGTTTGATATTTGGATATGAGGTTTGCAACCTAGTCTACAAGGTCTAACAGTGATTGTTTTGGTTGACAAGATAGAATAAAGAAGTCAAAGAATAGTAGAAATAATTATTCTACAAGGAATATTTGAAAGATTACTTGGACAGTGAGTTCAATGGTTTTTTCCCAGAAGTTGTTTGGATAGTGGGTCCTTCTACCTACTACAACTCCTAATGGGGTTGGCACAACTCCTAATAGGGTTAGAATCTCCTAACAAGGATTCGAAGTCTCCTAACATGGACTCATATGTACTAAATGTTGTAATAGACTCCTAACAAGTTCCATCCTCTAACAAGGAAGATTTATATTAGTACATCATCTTATGGACATCATTCCCACTAGGGTTTTCCCTTTGATGAAGGGTTTCCCTAGTTAACAAATCTAGTGTAATTGTGTATGTGCATCTTAGTATGGTTTTTGTTCACTTTGATTGAATGGTTAAGATTATTTGAGGTTGATAAATGTTTTAATTATTGGATAACTGATTCACACCCCCCCTCTTAGTTATCTTGGCGGACTATTGTTTCTAACAATTGGTATCAAAGCTTGGTCATAGGATTAAATCCCTAGAACCTTGGGTAACGCTAAGGGGGAGATTGGTGGAAATTTGTTTAGTACTCCCCTTAGGATTCATGAAAAGGTCTTAACCACCTCCTATGTACTATAAGTTGAGTGGTTGTAATTAGCATTTATAGATCAATCTTTTGGTGCAACGACAACCCCACTCTAACACATTTGATATTGTAGGGGGGACCAGACCTTATGATTAATCAACATATGGGCTTGATTTTTTCCTCCTCTCTTGATGCTCCTAGAGCTCTTTATGCTCCTTAAACTCTTGGACTAAAATTTACTTGTTGGGGGAAACCTTAACACATTCATGGCCAAAATTCATATGATGGGTTGGAGTAAAACCAGTCTCCTGGTGATCTAGGTAATCAAGCTGGTCATAACCAACCTATGGTTGATATAGGGGATAGGAGGGTTGAGGAATAACCTCTTCATAATATGGGGGAAAGTGGGAGGTATATCTATGAATGGGATCCATGATAAATCATTTAAGCAAACAACTTCATAGAAATTATGAAAAAACATAAAAAATCAGAAACATACCAGCACGTGTCTATTGAAACCAATACATGCATAGGGTCACCATGGTGTTAGATGAATGCTGCCAAAGGCTAATGACACTAATAAAAACACCCAATTTCTTAACGAATGGATCTTCAAAAATGACTAACTAGTGGACTTATAAATTTGAATCTATTCCACCGAGCATGCCAAAAATTATTGTCACAAAAGTTTTCACCCTTGCCCAAAGTTCAACCTAAAGGAAACCTTGCAAAACATGTAAACAATCTCCAAGCTTCCTATTGCTTCAAACCAAATTCACATATAAGGGTGAGTTGGTGAGTTGATATTCTATACAACATATTTCTTTTTTGCTTGCATGGATTCCATATCCTCCCTCTCTAATTAATTAATGTAACCATTAACTAACCTTATAGCAGCAAAGATCCAAAAAAGCCAACACCCAAGTACAAATTCTAACCATTAGCTGTCGGAGAAAAATGAATTGAGCTTTCAAAATCTGCCTATAATTCTTTCAAAATTAGGGTACTCTTCTCATGTATGTGGACCTTGTTGAACATAGGTGTCCCATAGGCATGCTTCATGTATAAACCCAAAGTTAAAGGGGTAAAATTGATTCCTTAACAGAGATCCATGCAAGTAGTCAAGCAATAAAGCATGTTACATTACAGATCACCATTTTTGCACTTTCAAATATACACATAAGAAATCATTGAGGACATTCTAATCTCACAACATGGCAATGTTTGTCAATACCTTGGGTTGGTTTGAACAAAACCCTGATTTCCTCACAATATATATTTGACCCTCCTTGTTGTTGAAAGCATCTTGATTTCAATTACAAGTCCAGAGTGCATGAGTTTCATTTTTCACCTCAAGAATTCCAAGCCCAAAACCTCTCTCTTTGTATGCACTAAAGTTAGGCTACCTATCCCAAAAATAGTTCCCCACTGTTGGACCAAATATAAAATTATAGGCACATAGATCTCCCATAAAGGTTTCTAGTGTGGAAGAAGGTTTAGGGAAATCTCTTGGATCATCGGCATGACTTATGGCTATTTTTTCCCTATTACCACCATCTCCAATAGTTATGTACATAGGTGCAAATGGCTCCAATGTATAGTTGAAAACTCGGTTTGATCTCTCATAAGCATGAACTATGACTTTGCTGATATATGCCATGAACAATGACTTTGTGGGCATAACAAGGATTCAAATATCTAGAAGAAGCAAATAGCACACTTGACAACAAAAAACCTCTCTTGTGTAGCTTTATTGAAAGTGAGAAATCTACTCCTAAACTATACAAATGATGGCCCTAGGCCACCAAACTTCAACACAATATTTTACGTCTATCATATATCTAATTTTCATTTGAACTTTCATGAGGTAAGTTGGAAATGTTTCTTCTATCAGTTTCACCAATTACATTAGCATTATGAATCAACTCATTTCACAAAATTGAATCTACACCTTCACTTTCATAATGCATATAGAAACTATGGTCACTCTCTACAACTTGCTCATTATGAAAGTACTAATCAGCATGCTCACAAATATCAGACTCAAACTAAAATTCTTTTTCAATGAATAAATCATGCATGCTACCACTCTTGAATATGAAAGCTTCATATTGAACAAGGGGAAAAAGGTCACACATACCTTGAGATTGTGTATCCTTATGCATAACTAGATGGTATTCAGATGAGCAATTAGATTTATACTCACAAATGTCATCAATGCTAGAATTTGAAACTAATCCAAATTCCTCAAATGGCTCTTTGAAATTAACAAATGGATTAGTTATCACATTAGAGTATCCATCATAAAACTCATTACAAGATGCATGTTTATTTTCAATAAAAAAATCATCAAACACCTTGTTATCAATCTCATGAGATGCAACATCATCATTCTCACTGTCACATCTAGAAGAAAAACAATTTGATCTCTTATAGTAGTAAGACAATGTATCATCATTAAGATCATCTTCAAATAAATCTAAACATTCCATGTGCTCTTCAAAAAGTGGGTTGACAACTCCATGCAAAGCTCTTTTGTAGGCATTATGACAAGTGATATGCTGATCAACATCAAATTCCTCACCATACAACGAATAAGTGAAAACTTTGAAACCATTTCTAATGTCACTATCATGAACACTTTTAGCATATGAAGAAGATAAATTAGAATCATCACAAGAAGACACATCATTCACTTCATCAATGAAGCATGTAGAATATAAATCAACATTACTTGTATTGTCTTCATTAAGATGATTCAAATGTCTTGCAAATCAATCATCTTTCATCTTATCAATAGGTTCTAATGCATTAACCTTAGAATCATTTTCATATTGTTGATTACTACTACATGCATCTTCAAGACATTCATCTACACAATTAGGTAATCCATCCTTATAAATAATCTATTTGTCTTCATATTGTGTGGACAACTCTTCTTCACAACTTTCAACCTCAAGCTGATTTGCATGATTCTGAAATGGAACTTCATTTTCAGATTTATAACAAGAATTCATACCTTTACTAGCATAAGAGCACTCACTTCCATCATTTATTTATTCTTCCCATTTTGCATTAGATTCATATGAAGATAAACATGAACTATCATTGTCCTCTTCTTGATTCAAGAAACAAATCTCACCATTGTCTTTAGATGATGATTCTCCATAATATGTTAGATCAACAACTTTATCAGATCACTTCCACCTTCTTCATCCTAATATTGAGATGAACATCTTTCATGTTCAAATTTTATAACATTCTCAACATAATTCAATCTATCAATAAGAGAAATCATTTCTTGCACGTTTGACTGATCAAGTGAATCCTCCTTATCATCCACTACTGAAATATTACAAACATGTGCACTCTGTTCATCAAGAATAGAATCATCTCTTCCTTGAAAATAAGAAACTTCATCTTCACATGTCTTTAATTCTGAACTTTCAACAACATTATCTACCATAGTAGGCATACCTACTTGTTGATCTAAATTTGAGCACTCTACATGACATAGATTTCTTCTTTGAACCTCATCTTGCCGGCAAACACAGCTAGAGAAATCAATCCTGGTTAATGTTTATTTTATATTATTTTCAATCTCCATCCCTATCATGAATGCCTAATGAAAAGTCTTAAGTTTTTTACCTCTTAAGAGGTAACTCATTTTTTATCAAATGCATCAAGATAAACCACCAAACACATTGTATCATTTGGCTTACCATTTTTCAGAATCTCACTTACAACCTTTGCAAATCTGATATTAAATTCAAGAACTAATTCATCATTCCTGATTTGTATCTTCAAGAACTTATCAAAATAATCAGAGATGCATACTATTTCCTTGAACTGCTTCATGAAGGCTATATGTAATTCATCCCAAGATAAATTAGAACATGTCGATAGAAAGGAAAACCAATGCTAAAGTTTGAACAAACAACTTCATATGCACATCTTCATGAGTAATTTCAAAATCACCAATCAAATCATTGATTAGCTAAACTTGATGACTGGCTGAATTTTCATGTTTTACTCCAAATGTAGGAAAATAATTTCTAAGATTATATGACATAGTATTTGAAAAACCATGAATGCCATCAAGAGCTAATGACATCTATCTCTAGGTAGAAATAGATCTAGAATTCTTATATATGAACTGCATACTAGGTGAGAAGAAATATTCCATTTCTCACAAACTTAAAAATTATTCACCATAATTACTTCCATAATTTATTACTTGTAGCAAATCTGAATTTTTTTTACCAATTCAAACTCTAAACATACTTCAAAATGTAAAAACACTTGATGAATCTATCTTGCACAAAGTATGTTGAGAAGTATGAAACCATTCTCCTATTTAGTGCTGAAAATCACTTGATGGAGAACACATACGCATACCACTTTCCTTCATGAAAATCTGCAACATCATGAAAAATAAAATTCCTCAAGTGTTGATGCTAAAAATATTGATATGTTGATTTGGTACTGGTGCTGACATGAACTTCCTCACACCACATATGAAACCATTATAGAGCTGCCACCTCCTTGAAGTGGAAAATTAAAATCACTATTGTGATTCATTTTTAATATTCAAATTTCTTATGATAGTAGATCAAACAAAACACTTCAAAACTTATTAGTGAAGAACAATTATATTCTCTCTTCTTGCCTAAAACTTATCATAACTTTTAGATCTACATAACTAAGTTGAAAACCTTTTGAAAGCAATTACATAAAACCAATTTGCAGTGGTACAAAGATCTTTTAGAGAGTCACCACTCATAATTGTGAGAAATATTTAAAAACATGATTCATAGCATGAAAATTTTGAACTAATACTTTCAACTTATGGGACTTGCAAATCATCAAAAAATTTGAAGAGAGAAAATATCTTTGAACAATTCTGACTTTAAATTTAAAATAGTACTTTGAAAACAATGCCTAGCTGAATTTATTGAAAATAAAACTTAGTAGCAATGCAATCTACATTCATTCCTTCAAAGCTACTGCTATCCTAAACAAAACATCACTAGAGTGCATGGAATTTGAGTAAGAAAACTAGATGTAGTATTTAAAATGCTACAAAGAAAAAGCATAAGAAACTATACTACTTCCTACATCATTGCATACAACTCAAAATATGGAAGTAAACACATAAGTAGTGATGAAATGAAATCAAAAAGAGTTTAAACTATTCAAAACAACACTAATGTTAACCTCTTAAAATCACCAAGTTGTTGATGATTTCATTATTGTGGGATGTGGTTGCTCACATTCCTGTAGCATAGCAATGCGTTGAAGATTTCCCCTTGAAATGACGAGAGGGTTCTTATTTTATAGGAAATGAGATGAAATAGATGGTTGAGATTCAATTTAAGATGAAGGGCTAGGATCTCTTAGGATCGATGAGGTGTTCATGAGGTGGAGGCCAAGTGGACTTCATCTGGATTAGGGTTTTGACCATTCAAAGGGGGAAAGATGCTCACACGTGTGAGCAACCTTTGATGTGATGGGTCAATGACATGTGCAAGAGGGTTGGAGGATCAAGGTTTCTCACACATGTGTGAGACACCTTTGAAAGTGATGGGTCAATCATAGGTGTAAGAGGGCTAGAGACTCAAGGTTTCTCACACATGTGTGAGACACCTTTGGTTCACATGTGAAAGGGGAAAAATGTGTAAGTGTGTAAGAGTCACATGTCACATGTGACTAGGGTTTGCTAATCCTTTGATTAGTATTGTGTAAATGATTAAGGATATGATTAGATGAGAAACTAGGATTAATTAGTGGATAAGTGGATTGACTAGGTTAGAAAGATGGGTTAGGTTAGGCAAGTGAGGTTAGGTGAGGGTTAAAGTTAGGGGCCATGTGCTCAAATAGAATTAAATTTAAAATTTAATTCCAAGTGGGATTAAAAGGGATTAATTAAGTAAAATAAGTAATTTACGTTATTAAAGTGAAGGATTAAGATGCAAGTGGGATGAGGGGGAATAGGCTAGGATTAAATAAATGTAAATTTATTTAATTAAAGGTAGGATAAGACTAAATTTAAATAAATAATAAATATCTATTTAATTGGTCAATATAAGGGTATTTGTGTTAGTGTCTACATTTTTCCCCTCTTCAATATAGCAGTAGTAATGTTATATCAAAGAAAAATAAAATATAGTAGATGTAAGGATAAGACTAGTAGCATGATGCCCCAATAATGGAAGGATGAGGAAGGATGACAAGGGTGGAATGGTATGCCCCCTAAAGAGGACATGTGGGTTAGGAGAACATGAATGTTCTCTCAAAATGGATGGGAGTATAGAAGGGAGTGGAAAATGATAAGGTTGATAAAGTTATGCTGCAAAGGTGTGAACAACCTAAGTTTGATATTGTATTCAACACTATGCACCAAGGTATGAGGAACCAAGATGACAATGTGTCAAGTACATGATAAAAAGGTGTCTAATACAACCATATACATTATGAAACCATGATATGGAAGACCATGATTCCTTGGGACAATAAGATGCGAAGACCATGATAAATGCAAACAATACTAATACATACAAGTAACAAGAAATCATGCACAATAAACAAAAAACAAACCAAAATTTTGCCCCTAGTCAAGCTGAAAACCAATTAATGGATTGATTGATGATGATTGATTGAGGATAACAAAGTTAATGGTAAGTACAATGCACATCCAAGGACTGGGAAGGAAACATCCCATGATGATGTTCAAATATGGTCGATAGATTATCAGTTGATTGGGTAAAATTGATGAATTGATTAAGGATTGATGTACAAGATTGCAAGATTGGATTGATTGGATTAGTATTGATTGCACATTGATTGATATTTTTTGATATTTTTTTCAATTTTTTCAATTTTTTAATTTTATGGACATTTTGGTGAATAGATTGAATTGAAATGCAATTGGAAGAATGATTTTGATAGGATGAATAATGATTGGAGTAGAATATGAATTGATTTGACGTGAAAGAATTAGAAGGGAAAATTGATTGAATTGAATTGGAAGAAGTAAAAAGTGATGGAAGATGGAATAGATTAGAACCAATGACATGGGAGCACCAAGGAATGCTAAATGATTGGGAAGGGTGGGGGGACTTTGATGGATGGGATGATACATGGATGAAATGAAGGTTGAAGAAATATGGGGGACCAAAGGATATGGTATCATAAAATGGGGAGCCAAGGACCATGTGTCAAAGGAGTTCCAATGCCCCATACCAAGGATAGGAAAATGAAAGGAAATATGGTGGGAAAGGATGCATGGAAATGGAAAGATGGTGTGAACACTATTGTATGGAGGAAATGAAGGCATGTTTATTTCCGAAGCATGTATGAACATTTTGTGTGTCTCTAGTTTTGATCATGAGCATAGGCCTAAAAGTGGAATGAATAAGGGATATGAGAGGAAGGGTATGAAATAGGGATAATGATATGAAGAGTATGGATGAAATACAAGACATGAAATGGATGAAATGAATGAAATAACCAAGACCAAGGAAATATGAAAGAAGGATGGAAGTATGTAGAAGTATGGGTGGAGGATAGAGGAAATGAATCTAACATGGATGAGGGATACACGATATGGATAGGATGTCATATCAAATATGTGAACTGATGGTGGAAGTATGTAGGATAGTGTGTGGATAATGTGCAAGGGATATGTCAAGTGAGCATGGATGGATGGAAGGAAAAGGATAGCCAAGATCAAAGATGGAAAAGGATGATTGATGGTATATGGAAATATGGAAGGAGCTTGCCTCCAGTGTAGAGTGCAAGTGGAAGGATAAGTGAATGGTTGCATAAGTGGATTTGGAAGATATTAGATACAAAAGAAGGACTCAAGCATCTAGATGCACAGATGATATCCCTTGATATTATTTCTCCTTCTTTTTTAATTTTCAAGGAATTTTGACTATTTTCTCATAGATTTTGGTAGGATAGTGAAAAGAAGGATGAAATGGGTTGGGAAATGAAGGTCAAGAACTTTTGAAAAAGTTTGGATTAAGGGGGTGAAGTGGTTGGGAGGAAGACATGGTTGATGGATGCTAGGTTGGAAGACTTGTGAATGAGTGGATGAAGTAGGTGGAAAGATCATCATTGGCATACACCTTGAAGTGTGATGGATAGGAGGAAATTTTGGAGGATATGTAGGAGAAAGTTTGAATTTTGGGATATAGGGACCCAAAATGGATGAAGGAGATGATGGATTTAGGATGGTGGATTTTGGGACATAAGGACCCAAAATAGAGTTGGTAAATGGAAGCTTGGATGATTTATGAAGGAAGGAAGCCTTTGGATTAGCGAAATTGGATGCCATTTTGGACTTTTCTTTGAGATTCACTGCTTCATTGAGTAGCTTTGGGATCCACATGATTTTTGCATTTTTTATTTTCAGCCTTTGTGGATTTCTGATTTTTTTTTGGATCATATTTTTCTTTTCTTGAACATGTCTTTTAGAGGTGACATGTTGATCCTTGGATTTTTGTGGATATTTGGCTTGATTTACTTTATCTTTGGCATTCAATTTGCTTCCATTGGCCATGGTAGGGTTGTATGAGGATAAATGGTATGGAGAGCTTATGGATGGTGAACATTGGAAGGAATTCAAGGATGTGTTCCTTTGTTGATCTTTAATAGGTATATGAGTGGATGAAGTGGAAGAATTGGATATGATGGATGGATGTATGTAAGGACCTATAATGGATGGAAGGGATGAAGGGTTTGTCTTTGGAACATAAGGACCCAAAATGGATGCAAATGAGGAAGGAAGAAGATTATGGATATAAGGTTCCAAAATGGACCTGGAATATGGATGGTGGGAACATTTGGGTTTGGATGGAGGAATTTTAGATTTTGAAGGAGTGGAAGGTGTACCAACATCTTGAGACATTATTTATTCAATAGGATATTCATTATTTTTAATACAAGATGCAAGTCCATGTATATGGGGTTCATCAGTGGATTGGATAGGTGTGATAGGATCATGTGGAGGATTCGGATCACGAGGGGGATTATAAGGGATAATGGGATCTTGAGATGGATTGGGGTCATGAAAGGTAAATGAAGAGGTACTTTGATCTTGACTTAAAAGAGGATCATGTGGTGGAATGGAAGGAATTATTAGATCATCTACTGGTATAGGATCATATAATGGAGTGGAGGGAATGGAACCATGAGATGAAGTGATTTGATCTTGACATGGTGGAATCATAGTGGATGAAGTGGAAGGAAAATATTCATGAAGTGGAGGATCAACAGATGATAACTCATGCGATGGAGGGGAATCAATGATGTGTGCAACACATGGAATGTCTTGATCTTGATTAGGAAGAGGATCATGAGATGGATTAAGATGGATAACTATATTTTGAGGGATAGGGGAATTATGGGATGGGGAATTGCTCAAATCTAAAGGAGAGAAGGAATCCATTATGGCATGCTTTGGAACAAGTTCTTTAGATGACATTGGGTGTATGACTTTGGGTGATTGGATCACTTCATTTTTAGTTTTGTATTTAGACAAGCTTTCTACCAATGATTGTGGGACAAAGACATACTTATTACCAAGTGGTTATGATGTTGATTTTGGAAGATTAGGTTTATGTTTCAATTGGGCATGAGGTAGGGGATTGGGATGATGGTTTTGGACATTAAGCTCAAAGTATGGGGAATTACATGGAGGATTCAGGTTGGATGGGACATGAGGATTATGGTCTTCGAAACATGGGGGAAGAGGACATATGTCATGAAAGGTAGACTTTTTCTTTTGATTTTCTAAGCTCAAGATAGAATTATTCAGTTCCTCAATTTCTTTAGTAATGAAATTTTTCTTTGAGGAATTGTGTGGGCTATGAATGGAATCATATGTGGCTAAAGGATAATGAGATGGATTTCCCTTGTCAAAGGTAGAAGAATAAGGAATATGAGATGGATTAGGATTGGACATGCAATTTTGAGGATTGATTTGATATGGGGTTTTTGCTAGAGGTGTGACTCCATATTTCCTTTGGAAGTCCCCAACCATTTGGCTAAGCCAATTTTTATCCATTGAGATTAGACAAGGAGTGGTGAGAGATTTGATGGTGGATGAAATATGAACTTGGGACTAGGAGAAATTTTGGACTTTGTGTTTGATTTGACTTGATATTGATATTGATTTGATTTGGTTTGATATTGGATGAAGGTTTGAGATAACCTTGATAAGATTTGGGTCATTCAAGATAACTAGGATTATGATGGTGCTCCTATGTCTAAAGTTGAAGATTTTATGAAAATTTAATTAAGAATTGATTAGAAAGGAATGACTTCAATAAGGGATTGGATTGAGGATCATTAGAATGAATCATTGAATGAGGGAATTGGATCTTCATGTAGATTATGAATCATGACTAGGATGAAGATTAGGAATTTGATTGAATGATTAAGAAGATGACAAAATGATTAGGATGGCTCAAATTTTGAAGAGTGTGATGAAATGGATGACTAGAAGAAGTTATGTAGAATTGATGTGGGCAACTTGACTAGGAGGACTTAAGACAAGACTTGTTTTTGTTGTTTTTGAGATTTTTTTTTTTGAATTTTGAAATTTTACAATTTTTTGGATTTTTTTGAAACATAACATGCAAAGAATAGGTTTTTGAACACTTAGCATGTCGAACACACCAACAATCCTATAAGGGTTTGACTAGGATATACAAGATCAACTAGGGGTGTCCTCAGTATATGTAAGGTACATGAGGTCCAAGTCTATAGATGAATGAAAATAATGCCACATAGCCAAGATGAGACAGTAACCCAAATCTCCACCTTCACTTTCCAAAGGCATAAATTTCTTTGGGGCTTAGCCAAGAGTAACAAGATTATGCTTCCAAGAGAGGGATCTTTCGATTCACCTCCTGATATTTATACTCCACCAGAATGCTAGAGTTGAGGCCATCCCAAGGGGTAATGAAATCCCCAAGTAGGCCTCTTAAAAAGATGTGTAAAACAAGACCATTTATTTCTTGTGCACTCAAGATCACCTGAAGGTGCGAGAGGAGAGAATACGTAAGTGGCCTCGAGGTTTAAAAGACTTGTTCTTTTCCAATGAAGCTTTAGAGTTTGTAATCTATTCTTAAAGACACTCGTGTTTAAGCATGCATTGTTCTTTCCAACTTGATAGTGTCGTCAACATAATGAAAAGCAAGGATTCATCAACAAAAGTAAATCAATCGTCAACATAAGAAAATTTCTAAAAATGAAATCAATTCCATTAAGTCATTCAAGATTGAGTGAATTCATTTTAAGCACCAAATCCAAGTGTTTCATAGCAAGCTTCTTTCTCCCTTAGTCATTCAAGATTGTGTGCACTATCTAACCATTCATTCCAATAAAAGCATGTCAATTTTCTTTAAGGCATTCAAGATTGTAGTTGACTACCCTATACATGCATTCCAATGAAAATCTTGTTCATTCATTAAGGCATTCAAGAGTGTGTTTGAATTTTGAATTTAATTTCAACATGCATTCAAAGACAAGTGTTTAAGCATTCAAGTTCATTCCAAAAAATTTTAAGAAAAAACTTGCAAGAAATATGGTTAGTGATTTCTAGAACTCTCCAACCTTCAATGCACGAGTTAGAAAATATCCTTGCAAAACCACAAGTTAAGGCATTGAAATTGTATAACAAACATGAAATAACCTTGCAATGAAAATGTTAACAAAAAACTTTTCGCTTTGATAGAAATAAAAGGTATCTAAACACTATCAAAATCTAACAAAACCAACATTATCATGACAGGCTCAGAATAAGCTTTCTAGTGATATTTTTTTTTTTCAAAAATGGAGTTTAGATGCTCGAGTTATGAGAAAAAAAATTTAATGCTACTTCTTATGGTCTAGAAGAGCATGTGGAAGGCTTATGTAGTGATGATGTCAACAACATGTGAGCTTAAATTTGATGACTATATGGATGTCACAATAATTTTTTATTTTTTTAAATGACCTACTGACATGGTAGGCCTAATAGGCATTGACTATGTATTGTTTGCTAACATGGAAATTATAGATGTGGCAGGTGGCCAGATGTCATTTTTTTAATTTCTTTTCTTTTTAAAAAAATGTGGCAAAAGCCGCATGTGGGCTCATAGGATGAAGGGCCACGTGGCTTGAACCCTAAGTGGGTGCCATGTGGCAAAACTTGAGAAGGCTAAATCAGGCGGCAAATTTGTGGTGGTCCACTGGTGGGGGTAGAGTGCAGGAGGGTTTGGAAGTGGAGCCTGTGGAGGGTAGCAGAGGCAGGGGAGCAAGAGGAGCAAGGAAGCACGGGTAGAGGGAGTAGGGAAGGCTTGGAAATGGTGAAGAGAGGTGCAAGAGAGTTGCAGGTGGGTGGGTAGAGGGAGCAGAGGAGGAAGTTGGAGAAGGATGCGAGAGGAAGGAAAAGGTTCCAAGAGGTGAGGAAGGGCTGAGCAATGCCAGGCCGAGAGTAGCAGAGCAGTTGCAGGGAGGGTTGAGCGATGTAGGTAGTGAGGAGGTGGGCATGGGAAAAGGAAAAAGTAGGGCTACAAAAGGAAGCAACGACTAGGTAGAGGTAGACCATAGGCTACAACTGTAGGTGCAAGGCCACAGGTTGTGTTATGGTGGCTCTTGCAGGTGTTATCGGTAGTGGTGCTTGTAGGTGCCAAACCTACCCAAAAAGAAATTGGTTTTTTTTTTGTTTTTTTTTATATTTTTTTGATTTTTTTTGTTTTTGATTTAAAAAAAAAAAATTCTAATACATATGAAATATGAATATATATATATATATATAGTTTTTTCTATTTAGACTTTGATAATGTTTTTCTTATTTACAATTTGTATATATATATTATATAAATATATATGATATTATATATATATTTATATTTTTAATATATATAGAAATGATAAAAAATAAATAAAATAAAACAAGATTTTTATCTACTTATTTAACAACAAATATAGCTTTTTTTTTGAATAAATAATAAAATATAGTCAATGTATACACACTCCTGCAACTTGAAAAAATGATAAAACGAGCAATATGTTAGAGTGTTATATGTTGAAATACTACTATTGTGTGCTTTAAGCACAACGGTGAGCTTTTCTGGCTTGCTTCAAGGCTCTTCATGAAACTTGATCTCCAAGTGCTTCTTCAACCTACAAGTTTGGAAACTCACAAATAAACTCAAAAACACATTAGATGCTTAGTTTGAACCCGTGAAGTGGGTCACAACAGGTGTGCCAAAATGTAGTATATAAAATGCTACAAAGAAGAAGCATAAGAAACTATACTACTTCCTACATCATTACATACACCTCAAAATGTGGAAGTAAACATGTAAATAGTGATGGCATTAAATCAAAAAGAGTTTAAACTATTCAAAACAACACTAATGCAAACCTCCTAAAATTACCAAGTTGTTGATGATTTCATCATTATGGGATGTGGTTTCTCACATTCCTACAACATAACAATGGGTTGAAGATTGCCCCTTGAACTAAGGAGAGGGTTCTTATTTTATAGGAAATGAGATGAAATAGATGATTGAGATTCAATGTAAGATGAAGGGCTAGGAACACTTAGGATCGATGAAGTGTCCATTAGGTCGAGGCCAAGTGGACTCCATGTGGATTATGTTTTTGAACATTCAAAAGGGGAAAGGTGCTCACACTGTTGGAAATGAGAATAGGGTAATTGAGAGGGGGAGGGGGTGAATGAGTTACTACAAAACTTTCCACAGTCCCTAAGATGTCTGAATATACTCTTAATATAAAATGATGAAACTTGATAAAGCAGTAAATGATGAATATTAAGAACTGATATGTTATCATGCACAAAGTAATTCAGCAATTAAGAACAAAAGAGACACCAATTTTAATGTGGAAACCCAATATGGGAAAAACCACCTGATGGGGACACAACCCAAGAACAGAATGGACACAATAGAAAAGGGAGATTGTATTAACTAAGGAAATAAGCTAGTACAAATAGCACAGAGAAAATAAACTTCAAAACATGCCCTAAGGGCTTACAATAGCATAAATCTGGAGATAATTTCTCCTTTCAGTGCCTCCTCTCAAACTCTACTCCGAACTGCCTTTTACAATGCCAAAAATCTCCTTAAATAGACCCCAGAGGGTCAAGGACTAGGAATACATTCTAGAAAGTGCTAGTAGGCATCCACCAACCAAATAGAAGGTTTTAGAAGCTATGGTAGAAGTTGGCACAAATCTAGAAGAATCTAGAAATGGTAATCAAACTTTCGGGAGGCATAACTTTTGAACCGTAGCTTCGATTGACGAACCGTTTACATTTCTGGAAAGCTCTCGAAGCACTCTATAGCCCTATGGACCAGATTTGCTTGTCCCCCATTTTTAGCCCTTTTCGAGGTCATTTAATGCCCCTAACCTGACTTTGAAGCATTCTTAGGAGGTCTCCAAAACTCAAAAAATTGTAATAACTTTCAAACCGTGGGGCCTTTTGACTTGATTCTTTTTCTGGAATGCTCTAAATCACAATTACATTCATCTGGCCAATTCACACCTTCTAGGTCACCAAAATGATGGCCAAATTGCATGCTCCTATTTTTTTGGGATTTTCTAGCACACTGATAGTTGAACTGTGAGAGTTGGAACCTTTATTTGACCCAAATGGGTATCCAAAAATGTAAAGACATGAAACAGAAACTAAGTCTAAGTACATTTTTTGGGTGACACAGGATTGCCCTTATACCTTTGGATGCTCCTGCATCACCACCAATGTAACTAGATACTACTTTTCACTCTTCTAAAGTGAGCCCTATTAGGAGCCAACCCTGTTAAAGGTTACAAAAACACACTATTAGGTGTGACCATGTTAAAGGATTTAATCACCCAGTTAGGAGTGGCCTTACTAGAGGTCTTTAGAACAATTCAATTGAACTATCACCTTGTTAGAGGATTTATTGAATGGCTGTTAAACCAACTCTGTTAAGAGATTTTGAATTCACTGTTACAATGGTTAGAAAGAAACAATGAAGTGACCTGATATAAAGTACAACTTATCTTTGCTGATTATAGATCTCTGTTATGCTTGGTTGGATCCTCACTGATCAAATGCAACTTTATAGCTCCTTCAACACATTTGATCCTTCATCAGACTTTGCTCAACATTTTCCTTATCATTTCATACTATAATTCACATTCATAACTTCTTTTTCACAATCTGACACACTTTAATTCATAACTTGAATGACCATATATACCTTTTAGATTATCTTAGTTAGCTCGAATTACTGACTAAACAAACAATTACAATAGTCGGCTAAAAGTAATTAATTTGTAAATTCCTATACTGGCCAACCCTGCATGATAAGCTTTATTCAGAACATAATTCCTGTGTTAACTGACTGATCTCGGTTAATACAGTGAACTTCGTGACAATCCTTCAATCATCAGAAGAACTTGGTAAGTACTAAGTTTTCAGAGATAACCGAGTGAGCTCGGTGGAAACTATCCTTTGGAGACCGAGTGAAGCTCGTTTAATACTGACTTCTTCATGATTTCTTTGATGACCAAGTGAGCTCAGTGGAAACTATGCTTTGGAGACCAAGTGAAGCTCATTTAATACTAACTTCTTCATGATTTCTTTGATGATCGAGTGAGCTCGATGAACACTATCTTCTCCATGATTCCTTTAATGACCGAGTGAGCTCGGTTGGCACTGTAAATTGCATTGCAGACTATCTAAGCTCAGTGAACTTGAGACTAATAACTGATATGACATTTGTGTGACTTCAAGGACAACATTATCCAAAAATCTCCCTTTTTGGCATTGATGGCAACACAAAATGTCATAAGAGAATGAAATTTTGAAAACAAGTCTAACAAGATAACAGACTTCTCCCTCTTTCAATAATCTCCCTCTATTAAGGGACTTCATGGGAAACTTTTCAAATCTCACAAATTTCACAAGGATATGACAATAAATCTCTCCCTCTTTGACAACACATGCCAAAGACGATAGAAGTTAAGTGAATTGTAATGTACCTTTAGCACTAATTCATATGCAATGATTTTTGATTAAACTGCATCAACAGATAGATCTTTAATCTTGTATGCATTGATGCATCAGTCGAACTCATTTTTAGTGGACTTTAGATAGGGGAATGACCCCTAACTTACCTCTGAGATACAAAAATGCATCCTTAGGTAAAGGCTTTGTGAATATGCCAGCAATTTGTTCCTTTGTATGGACATATTCCAATCTAATCTCCTTGTCTTGCACCAATTCTCTGACAAAATAATATTTTATTGCAATATGCTTGGTCTTGGAATGCATCACTGGATTCTTAGATATGTTGATTGCACTAGTATTGTCACAAAACATGACAACTGGTTCTTTGATCTCCATCTTCATTCCTTGCAATAACTACTTAAACCAAATAATATTTGAATAGTTTACTGCTACAGCAACATACTCTGCCTCTACTGTAGATTGGGATGTACAATTCTACTTTTTGCTTGTCCAAGAAGCCAATCTTTTTCCAAGAAAGAATGCTCCTCCACTTGTGTTTTTTCTATCATCAAGGTTTCCTGCCCAATCAGCATCAGTAAACACTTTCAAATCCAAATTACCTCCAAATTTGTACCATAAGCCATAATCTTCAATTCCTTTCAAATATCTCATTATTCTTTTGATTGCCATCAGGTGAGTTTCTCTTGGCTTTGCTGAAAATCTTGCAACAATACCAACTGTAAGGGCAATATCTGGCTTGGTATGAACTACGTATTGCAATTTTCCAATCATAGATCTATACAATGTTTGATCTACCTCTTTGGATTCATCATCTTTGGTAAGTTTCAATCCAGTACACATAGGAGTTCCAACAGGTTTACAGTCCTCCATACCTAACTTTTTCAATATCTCCTTGATGTATTTTGATTGAGTGATGTAGATGCCATTCTTATTTTGTTGAATTTGAAGACCAACAAAGAATTTTATTTCACGAAACATACACATTTCAAATTCCTTGTTCATTTTTTCTAAAAATTCTTTGCAAAGATCATCATGCCCTGTGAAAATAGTATCATCTACAAATATTTTTTCCAAGACAATCTTATTATTTGGTCCTTCCTTTATATACAAGCTACTATTATCATTAGTTCTTTGAAAACTAATCTAAATAAGATAGTTATGTAATATTTCATACCATGCTCTAGGGGCTTGTTTAAGACCATACAATGCCTTGTGTAATTTGCAGACCATGTTCTTTTTATCTGGATCAACAAAACCTTTAGGTTGTTCTATGTAAACCTCTTCATCTAGTATTCCATTGAGGAACGCTGACTTGACATCCATTTGATAAACTTTGAATCCTTTGTGAGTAGCATATGCAAGTAAGGTTCTGACTCCTTCTAATCTTGCAATAGGAGCAAAGGTTTCTCCATAATCTATGCCTTCTTCTTGAGAGTATCCTTTGCATACCAATCTGGCTTTGTTTCTGGATACTTTACCATCTTCGGTCAACTTGTTTCTAAATACCCACTTGGTTCCAATTACATTCTTATTTTTAGGCCTGGTTACTAGAGTCCATATCTTGTTCTTCTCTATCTATTCTATTTCTTCGTTCATTGCCTCAATCCAACTATCATTTGTCAATGCATCTTTAATGCTCCTAGGTTCAAAATAAGCAAGTAAACAAGTATTTTTCAGCTTGCTTCTTGTCACGGTTCCTTCAGACTTGTCTCTAATGATTTGATCTGGTGCATGATGTCTTCTGACATATTTAGCTAATACAAGTTCTTTGCCTCTTGAATGAGTTTCATTGCTATCTCCTTGTGCTTCAATTTCATGTTCAGGCTGTTTTGGCTTGGTAAGAATTGGCTCGAGCGCTTTAGACTTGGTAGATACTTGCTCGGAAATTTCTGAATGTTGTTGAGGCTCAGTTTGAACCTTTTGTAGCTTGCTTATTGATGACTTAGAAGTTGAGGATTCTTGAGTGAACAGTATGCTTGGTATAGTATCTAGTTCAATGTAAACAAATCTTCTATAATCTTTAGGTACCTTTTTCCTTTCTTCTTCAGATTTGTCTGCAAACTCATCAACTTTCACATGTGCACTTTCTATGACTTTTTGAGTGGATAGATTTAAACATCTATATGCTTTTCTTTTGCAAGAATATCCTAAAAATATTCCTTCATCACCTTTTACATCAAATTTTCCTTTTCTAGATTCTTTCAAAATATAACATTTGCTTCCAAATACTTTCAAATAACTTACATTGGGTTTGTAGCCATACCATTATTCATAGGGATTTTTGAATGAGTCCTTCTTCAACTGTACTCGGTTTAAGGTATGAACTGCAGTTGCTGATGGCTTCCTTCCAGTATTTGATAGCAACCTTCTTTTCTATCATTAGGGTTCTTGCACAATCCATGATCTATCTATTTCTTCTTTCAGCTATTCCATTTTGTTCAAGAGTTCCTAGTGCTGAGACCTATCTTTTAATACCTTTTTCAATGCAGAAGTTGTTGAATTCATGTGAGATGCATTCACCACCTCTATTTGACCTTAAACATTTTAGTCTTTTTCTTGTTTCTTTTTCTACTCTTGCCAAATACCATTTGAATTTCTCAAATGCTTCTGATTTATTCCTTAGATACATGATAGTCATCATTCTTGAGTAGTCATCAACAAAGAGAATAAAAAACTTTTCTCTAGTATAGCTTTCTATTCCAATGGGTCCACATAAATCAGTATGCACAATTTCTAAGATATCTTCAAACTGATAGTTCTTACTTTTAAAACTAGTCTTTCCCATTTTACCAATCTGACAATTCTTGCATAGACCAACCTTAGGTTTCTTAATGTTAGGAATGCCTCTCACTTTCTTGAATTTTCTTATTTTTACCAGATTATCAAAATTGACATGGCACAACCTTTTATGCCATAACTAGCTTTCTTCAATTTGAGCAATAAAACATGAGCATTCACCAAGTTCTAGATAGAACAAGTTACCTTTAGTTTGGGTGCTAGATCCTATCAGCTTTCCTTGCTCATTCAACAGTCTTGCCTTTCCATGCATGAATTCCACCTTGAATCCAGTATTGAGTAACTGTGCCACACTTAGGAAATTATGTTTAAGACCTTCAACCCAATAGGCATTATTACATACAAGTTCTTTGGTTAGACAGATTCTTCCTCTTCCTTTTATGAAACAAGGTTCATTATTACCAAACCTTACACTGCCACCATCATAGTCTTCAAAGTGACCAAACTTAGTTTTATCACTAGTCATATGATGTGAGCAACCACTATCTATAATCCATGTATCATTCTTACTTATATGAGAAACAAGTGCCATTTTATCTTCCTCATCACTATCTGAATCATCTTTAACGACAATATAAACAATTTCATCCTCACTATTATTAGAATCTTTAGAATTTTCAGCCATGAAGCATGATTTCTTACCTTTGTTCTTTAATGATTTGAATTCTTTCTTGCCATTCCATTTCTTTTCATCATGGTTTTTCTTGTTTGGACACCTTGCTGCAATATGACCAATTTCTTCACAAGAAAAATAGATTAGAGGAACTTTACCTTTGTATTTTCCTCTACCTCTAGAATATTTTTTTACTAGTAGAGCTTCAATCACTTTGAGGTCATTGTATGAACTTTGGCTTGATTCATTTTCACTTTCTGACTGAGATTCCTTCTCCTTTTTGTTTTTCTCCTTGAGTGAGAGCTTAGCTTGAAATGCTAATTCAATTTTCTTGGAGGCTGGAACATAGTTGTCAAAGTTATCTAGTTCAAATACAATTAGTCTTCCAACTATGGCCTCAAGATTTATTTGATGATTTGCTTCACACCTTCTTTCTTGAATTGAAGAAACTCTGATTGCATAAACGGGAAGCAAGGTTCTGAGAACTTTTCTTATAATTGTTTCTCCTTTGATATCACCTCCAGATGCTCTGATTGCACTCACACATGCTTTAACTCTTTCAAAATACTTTGCAATGTCTTCATCCTCTCTCATCCTCATTTGATCAAATTGTCCTCTTAGACTTTCTACTTTTGCTCTTCTCACATTATCATCTCTTCCATAGATCTCTTTTAGCTTGTTCCACATCTCAAAGGTAGTTTTGCAGTCCTTAATGTCATCAAATTCTTCATAACTAGGAGTGGATGCTATGTCTATCATCATATTGTTGTGAGTCTTCTTTTCAGCAATGTGATTGACAGACAATGTGCCAAGAGGTTCTTCATATTTTTCTTCAAGGTATTTTAGTCCAGTATCACCAACAATAGCCAGATAAAGTCTCATCAATCCTTGCCATGCAGAGAAGTTATCTCTGTTGAGTTTTGGAATTTCTCTTTTGTAAGACATCTTGATCTTTGGCTTAGATCCTTGAAATCTCTTCTTGCAAGCACCAAAAGCTCTGATAACAATTGTTGGAAATGAGAATAGAGTAACTGAGAGGGGGAGGGGGTGAATCAGTTACTACAAAACTTTCCATAGTCCCTAAGATGTCTGAATATACTCTTAATATAAAATGCTGAAACTTGATAAAGCAGTAAATGATGAATATTAAGAACTGATATGTTATCATGCACAAAGTAATTCAGCAATTAAGAACACAAGAGACACCAATTTTAACGTGGAAACCCAATATGGGAAAAATCACCAATGTAACTAGATACTATTTTTCACTCTTCTGAAGTGAGCCCTGTTAGGAGCCAACCTTGTTAAAGGTTACAAAAACACACTGTTAGGTGTGACCCTGTTAAAGGATTTAATCACCCTATTAGGAGTGGCCTTGCTAGAGGTCTTTAAAAAAATTCAACTGAATTGTCACCTTGTTAGAGGATTTATTGAATGGCTGTTAAACCAACTCTATTAAGAGATTTTGAATTCACTGTTACAATGGTTAGGAAGCAACAATGAAGTGACTTGATATAAAGTACAACTTATCTTTGCTGATTACAAATCTCTATTATGCTTGGCTGGATCCTCACTGATCAAATGCAACTTTACAGCTCCTTCAACACATCTAATCCTTCATCAGACTTTGCTCAACATTCGCCTTATTATTTCATACTATAATTTGCATTCATAACTTCTTTTTCACAATCTCATAGAATTTAATTCATAACTTGAATGACCATATATACCTTTCAGATTATCTTAGTCAGCTTGAATTACTGACTAAACAAACAATTACAACAGTCGGCTAAAAGTAATTAGTTTGCAAATTCCTATACTGGCTGACTCTACATGGTAAGCTTTATTCAAAAAATAATTCTTGTGTTAACTGACTAAGCTCGGTTAATACAGAAAACTTTGTGACAATCCTTCAATTGCCGAGAGAACTCAATAAGTACTGAGTTTCCTGAGATAACCAAGTGAGCTCGGTGGAAACTATCCTTTGGAGACCGAGTGAAGCTCAGTTAATACTGACTTCTTCATGATTTCTTTGATGACTGAGTGAGCTCGGTGGAAACTATGCTTTGGAGACTGAGTGAAGCTTGATTAATACTGACTTCTTCATGATTTCTTTGATGACTGAGTGAGCTCGGTGAACACTGTCTTCTCCATGATTCCTTTAATGACCGAGTGAGCTCGGTTGGCACTGTAAATTGCATTGCAGACTGTCTGAGCTCAATGAACTTGAGACTAATGACTGATATGACATTTGTGTGACATCAAGGACAACATTATCCAACACACACATGTGTGAGCAACCTTTGATGTGATGGGTCAATGAAATGTGCAAGAGGGTTGCAGGATCAAGGTTTCTCACACATGTGTTAGACACCTTTGAAAGCAATGGGTCAATGATAGGTGTAAGAGGGCTGGAGGCTAAAGGTTTCTCACACATGTGTGAGACACCTTTGGTTCACATGTAAAGGGGGACAAATGTGTGAGTGTGTAACAGTCACATCTCACATGTGACTAGGGTTTGCTAATCCTTTGATTAAGATTGTGCAAATGATTAAGGATATGATTTGATGAGATTAGTGGATAAGAAGATTGACTAGGTTAGAAGGATGGGTTAGGTTAGGGAAGTGAGGTTAGGTGAGGGTTAAAGTTAAGATCCATGTGCTCAAATAGAATTAAACTTAATATTTGATTTCAAGTGGGATTAAAAGGGATTAATTAAGTTAAATAAGTAATTTACTTAATTAAAGTGAAGGATTAAGATGCAAGTGGGATGAAGGGGAATAGGCTAGCATTAAATAAATGTAAATTTATTTAATTAAAGGTATGATAAGAATAAAATTAAATAAATAATAAATATCTATTTAATTGGTTAGGATAAGGGTATTTGTGCTTAATTGGACAATTTTAGGTATCTACACTGGAAAACACATCAGATAACTTACTACTGCAACTTTTTTCATGCACTTCTCCTGCTGTATTTAATCTTCTTTTCTCAAATTATAAATGTTTGTCTATCATTCAAATTCAATAAAGTTCCATAGGAGAGTTGCCATTTTGTTGGCTCCTAATTTAACAGTTTCAAAATTAACCAAGTAACCAGACCAATACATTGAAGGCTAGAAAATTCCTATAATGGATGCAGTCAATTGCCATTTTGGGCCAACTATAAGGCATAACTCCTTCTTCACTTCAGGCTCTACATAACCTAGGCGGGTGAACCTTGAGGTTCTAATATATGGTACTAGTGCAATTAACCTTATAATCTGAACCTATTAATAATAAATGAAACCCTTAAATGTCTTCTGATACTTGTGCAAGAACATAGGAATGAAATAGCTACACTTCATAACCTATGAACCCATATGCTAAGTGAGGGTTAATTCCTTTCATTCCACTACAAAACATGAAAAACTAAATTTATTTGATTAAAATAATTTGTGCAAATGACCTTCATATCAGCTTGCATTTGATTTAGTGATTAATGCCTTATCCATTGCAACATAGAGTCATTACTAGCAGGATGACCTAACTTGATTGCCTTACAATAAATTTTGTCAACTAAAATTCCCAAATTTCATTCTTACTAGTATCCCCTCCATACACCCAAAAACCCTATCAAATTATTGATGCATTTACTTAATTCCTTGAATTAAAAGCAACAAGAGATCTGATAACAACTCATCCAAGCTATCTTAAATTAAATGAACCTTACTCACTCAATTACAAAGTCAATAACATATGAAGAATTAGGAGACAAAATAAAAGGACATCTAGTTAATTCATTCTAAATCCCTTTTTGTATTTATCCTTGGAAAGACTGAATACATTAAACTAGTAATACTGAATGAAACTCAAGATATGTCACATGATTTGTCATCAATTTCCATTATCTTAGAGAACAACACATGGAATAAAATGAAAATTTGCATGAGTGGATGTGTGGCCTTCACTGCTAGAGCTCTACTCAATTAGATAGGAAGTAGAAACAACAATAATGTAGTATCAGCAATGAGAAAACTTCTCCAAAAACTAGAACCCCTACGATGAGAAAGAAAGAAAAAGATATAGAGGAAAAATAGAATCCCAAATCTAATTTGAAGATGACATGTGTCCACTTGAATCTCCATTCTTTGCTATTGTAGAACATCTCTCATCTTTCTATACATGAGATCTGATTTGGTTTTCATCAGTGTTTTGTAACAAACTTGAGATATACCCTGTTCAATGATGAAAACCATTCTATTTGCCAAAATATCTAAAAGCATCATGAAATTATAATAATTCTTTAATTCATCTAATTTGAACATGAAAAAACTCACCCATAACTACTGTCATGTTTCCTTTTATGTTTATTCAGTTCATCATTTTACTAGAAATCGGGTCTAAACTACCCCAACTGCATGAAACTAAAAATCGGGTACCTGAGACAAAACCTTGCATAACTCAAACTAGTTAATACCTATGCAAAAAAAAACTCCAGAATCATAAAATTCATCTTCTCTTGGTTTCGACAATATATAATATGCCTATATGGACTTATAAAAAATGCCCAGAATCTTATTTTGTAAAATGGGCTCCTGTTATGGCCTCAAAACTACATTGTTGCATATATTTGATTTTTCATAAAGTTTAAACTAAAGGGTTAATTTAAAATTTATTTAAAATTGAATAGACACATGAATTTGAGAAGGAATATTAATAAAAACTATTTTTCAATGCAATTTTGAAATTCCCTACAAAAGTTCATTTGGGTCAAACCTAGTTGACTAGTTTTGACACATGTTATGGCCTGATTGGCTGATTGTTGCTTCATCATCAAATCCCTACCATCTAGGAAAGTTTTGGCATCATCTCATTGGTTGCCTCCTTTTCCACATCATCACACCATGTCACCATGCCATGTCATCAGTCACTATGTCGCTATCCCAGTCAACATTTTGCCACATCATTTTAACATAATGACCTTGGGACATATGTCATTTTCTACCATGTCAACACCTTGGGAAGTGTGCCACATTTCAAGCCTCCACTACATGTCAATTTCTTACTCATCCACCTCTTTGCCAACTATCCAACTCATTGCCACATGTCAACTACTGGTTGGTTGACAGGTCCACATGTTATGCTGACATCACCAGTCGCCATGTCACATGGTTACCCTCCTTGCAACTCTCCTTTGGTGACATAGTGACCATCGTCGGATCCTGCCACATGTCACCATCTTGTGCCTCCAAAATCTGATTGCCACATCATAGCCTCCTCAAAATTTGTGCCACATGGCACCTTATTATTTGTTGGAGCTTGTCTCATCACTAATCCACATGGGCACCTAGATTTGTATGTCCATCCAAAATAACCCCTCTTGACCTACCACTTATCTAGGCCCCACTTGCATTTGGTTTGCCTCTGAAAAGGAATTTTCTTAAATACAACAAGCATATTGTGTGTAGGTGTATTTAAAAACTAAAATGCTTCATTCCCAGTGAATGCGAGATAAAGAATATGAATTTTTCCTTCAAGAAAACATAGGCCTCTCAACTTTCACATTTTTCTTTTTTATTTAAAATGACTTCTGGCATCTTCAAACCAAATTTGCATATAAGGGTGAGTTGGTGAGTTGATATTCTACACAACATATTTTTTTTTGGCTTGCATGGATGCCATATCCTCCATTTCTAATTAATTAATGTAACCATTAACTAATCTCATAGCAACCAAGATCTAGAAAGGCTAGCGCCCAAGTGTAGATTCTAACCATTAGTGTCAGAGAAACATGAATTGAGCTTTCAAAAGCCACCTATAATTCCTTTAGAATCAGGGTGCTCTTCTCATGTATGTGGACCTCGTTGAATATGGGTGCCCCCTTGACATGCTTCATGTAAAAACCCAAAGTTAAAAGGGAAAAATTGATTCCTTAATAGAGATCCATGCAAGTAGTCAAGAAAGACCATGTTATGTTTCATATCACCCTTTTTGCACTTTCAAAGATACACACAAGAAATCATTCAGGACATTCCAATCCTACAACATGGCAATGTTTGTCATCACCTTGGGTTGGTTTGAACAAAAACCCAACTGCCTCACAATATGTATCTAATCCCGCTTGCTGTTGTAAGCATCTTGATTTTGATGCCAAGTAAATAATGCATGAGTTTCATTTTTCACCTCAAGAATTCCATGCCCAAAACTACTGTCTCTATATGTGCTAAAGTCAAGCTACTTATCGCAACAAGAGTTCCCCACTGCTGGACCAAATGTAAAATTATAGGCACATAGAACTCCCATAAAGGTGTCTAGTGTGGAAGAAGGTTCAGGGCAATTTCTTGGATCATTAGCATGACTTATAGCTAATTTTTCCCTATTACCACCACCTCCAATAGTTATGTACACAGGTACACATGGATCCAATGTATAGTTCAAAACTCTATTTGATCTCCCATAAGCATGACTTGCAGCTTTGCTGATATATGCCATCTTTCCCTTGCTATGTTTTTAATTAAATCTACTACTTTGCTGTTATAGGAGAGGTGATTTGGTCTAGCAAGATGTCACATAGCAAGATAATTTTAGATTCCTCTTGCTAGGCAGTGGGTCCCTCCTCACCGTATGCTCTCCAAGTCCCTCATGCTTGCCAATACCCAACATATTTTACTCACTTCTTTGGCACAATCATAAGGAATCTAAGGTGCATCCCTTTCCTATTGTCCTTCAGTAGTATCCTCAAAACTAGACATTTCTTTCTTCTCATGAGAGCTTTCTATGTTTAATTTATTTCTCTTTCACCCATTCTCATTATGTTCCCTCTATTCTTTGTAAGTTTTGAAGTTTCTTTCTTTGCTTTGTACAATAATTTAACCCTCTCTTTACTCTCCTTTTCTTTCCCCACTTTAGCAACAACTTTAATACCACTCTCTAGTTCTCTCTCAATGAAATCTTCCACATCTACTAGATCAAATTTTCCTTTTATAGGATGTGGATCCATTCCCTCTCCACATGACTTATGCCCCTTTTCTTAGGCTACCTTGACTTTGTCTTTATTAACTTCTCATAAGCCAATCCATGTTTTCTTCCCTTTACTATTCTCACATAGAAACTTTTGTACACTATCATTTCTTGTTCTATTATTATCCTCTTCCACAATAAAATGCAGCATATTCCTCCTTGGTGATCTCCTCCAGATTGGTTTCTGTTTGTTAATAAGACTCCATTTGTGAGAGACTTCCTTAACTTTCTTCTCATAAATTTCTTCAATCTTTCCTTTCCCTTTTACTTTGTGTAGGGTCGACATGTCTGTTCAGCCTTGCAAAGAAATTATGTGACACTCTAAGTAATTATTATGATTAAAAGAAACCATTATAATACTTTCATCAAAATTTCAATCTGTAATGTCTAGTCACTCTGTAAAAATTAGTCAAGCCCAAAGTGGGTTCGGCTAAAAAAAATTTTGTTTTCAAATGACTGATATCTCAAATTGATCTATAGATCATCTGATAATGATTGGAATCAATCTACATCATTTCTTCAACTTTTTTAAAACTTAGTCCATCCTTTTCTACAACTTGTGAATTTCGTGCCAAGAGGTCCTTTGACTGGCCTTAAAAATTGACCCAAACACCTAACCAGGCTCTGAGATAAACCCAACTAATTCTTTTTTTTTCATACTATTACCCCATCAAATCTCCTCTCATGAGGAATTCTCAGTCAAAATATATTGACTATCAAAGTTTCCCTCTCATAATTTCCTACAAGGAAACAAATTAGAAAACCATAAAATGCATTTGGATTTAGTTTGAAAAACTAGGCAAACTAACACTTGGGAGAATGAAAACTAGGGAACTGATTCACTGTCATGAGAAAAAGATAAATCTATGATTAGGGCTCATGAAAAATAATAGGATGAAAATGATGAGGGGTCAAAGTTTGCTGCTCAAATTTGTAGACTGGAAACACTAGCAGAAAAGTAGTTTTTGCAAATAGAATAGACTTGAGAAAATGTGCAAACGGATTCATCAAGATTTGAAAATTGGAACACTTAAAGTATTTTTAGAGTAAAAAATAGTGTTACAATCCATTCAATCTCATCTATCATTAATTTTGAGATATGTCATCACGAATAGGGGTACTAACCAATCTGCATTTACTGACACCAATAAAAAGTTACAAATTGCATTTGGAATCACATCCAAAAACTGATCAAATAGATTCATCATAATCTCAAAATTTAAAAATAGTAATTATCTAACCTCTAAAATGCAATGAAAAAGGAATTTTATCATTTTGATAAATTGAGTCAAAGCTATGACAAGTCAAATAGGACCTCCTATTATTTTGAACAATTCACATAAGCATGACAACAATAAATGACCAACTTTGAGGGATTCAAAACCTCATCAAATGGATTTGAAATGAATCAAAATCTAAAACATAGGTTCATTGGTACGGAAAATAAACACTCTCAAAGTGGTGAGTCATGAAACATTACTGGGCACAAGATATTCAATTGCAAACTAGGCCTTTTGTTGTTGTTTGACACATAGGTAAAAATGCAGATTTGGGCATTGCTTAAAATGGGACTTCACAAAATGACTCAGAACATAAATTTATCTTCATTGAATGCATGGACATACTTAATTCATGGTTTTATAAACATTAAATACCTCTTAAGTCTCACAAGTACAACCAGGTATGTATGCATCAACAAGCACTTATAGGGCCTTATTTTCTCAATGGACTCAAAATCGGGGCTTCATTTTTGAGTCCCAACAATGTCTCTATTTGGGCATGCATGTCCCTTGTAGTAATGGCAAGGATTCATATATTTGGAGGAAGTAGATCACACACTTGACAACAAAAAGCCTCTCTTGCACAACTTTATTGAAAGCAAGAAATCTACTCCTAAATTGTACAAATGATGGCCCCAAAACACTGAACTTCAAGAAAAGATTTTACCTCTATAATATATCTAATTTTCATTTAAACTTTCATGATTTAAGCTGGAAATTTTTCTTCTATTAGTTTCACCAATTAGATTAGCATTATGAATCAACTCACTTGGCAAAATTGAATCCACACGTTCACTTTCATAACACATATAAAAATTATGATCTAGAACTTGCTCATTATGAAACTACTAATCAGCATGGTCACAAATATTAGACTCAAACTAAAATTCTTTTTCAAAAACTGAATCATTCATATTACCACTCTTGAATATGAAAGCTTAATATTCAATAGGGGAAAAAGGTCACACATACCTTGAGATTGTGTATTCTTATGCATAACTGGATGGTATTCAGATGAGAAATTATATTTATACTCACAAATATCATCAATTTCAAAATTTGAAACTAATATGGAGTCCTAAAATTTTTCTTTGAAATCAGCAAATGGATTAGTCATCACATTAGAGTATTCATCATAAAACTCATTACAAGATGCATGTTGATTTTCAATAAAAACTTCATCAAAAACCTTGTTATCAATCTCATGGAATGCAACATAATCATTCTCACTATCACATCTAGGAGAAAAACTATCCAATCTCTTATAGCAATAAGACAATGTATCGCCATTAAGATCATCTTCAACTAAATCTAAACATTTCATGTGCTCTTCAAAAAGCAAGTTGACAACTCCATGCAAAGCTCTTTTGTAAGCATTATGACAAGTGATGTGCTGATCAACATCATGTTCCTCACCATACAATGGATTTGTGAAAGCTTTGAAACCATTTCTAACATCATTGTCATGGACACTTTTAGCTTATGAAGAAGATAAATTAGAATTGGCACAAGAAGACGCATCATTCACTTCATCAACAAAGCATATAGAATATAAATCAACATTACTTGCATTATCTTCATTAAGATGATTCAAATGTCTTGCAAACCAATCATCTTTCATCTTATCAATAGGTGTTGATGCATTAACCTTAGAGTCATTTTCATATTGTTGGTTACTACTGCATGCATCTTCAAGAAATTCATCTACACAATTAGGTAATCCATCATTATAAATAATCTCATTTTCTTCATATTGTAGGGACAACTCTTCTTCACAACTTTCAACCTCAAGTTGATTTGCATGATTCTAGAATCAAAATTTATTTTCAGATTTAGAACATGAATCCATTCCTTTACACACATAAAAGTACTCACTTTTTTCAATGCTTTCTTCTTCCCAATTTGCATCGGATTCATATGAAGATGAAAATATACTATCATTTTCCTCTTCTTGATTTGAGCAACAACTCTCATCATTGTCCTCACATGATGCTTCTCCATAATATGTCAAATCAACAACTTTATCTTCATAACTTGAAGGATCGCTTCCAACTTCTTCATCCTCATATTGAGATGAACATTTTTCAACTTTGAATTTTATAACATTCTTAACATAATGCAATCTATCAATAAGAGAAATCATTTCTTGCATGTCTAACTGATCAAGTGAATCCTCCTTATCATCCATTGCTGAAATATTACAAACATGTGCACTCTATTTGTCAAGAATAGAATCATTTGTTCCTTGAAACCAAGAAACATCATCTACACATGTCTTTAATTCTAAATTTTCAACAAAATTATCTACCACAGTAGGGGTATCTACTTGTTGATCTAAATTTGAACACTCTACATGACATAGATTTCTTCTTTGAACCTCATCTTGCTGGCAAACACTTCTAGAGAAATAACTCCTAGTTAATCCATATTCCATGTTATTTTCAATCTCCATTGGTGTCATGAATTCCCTATGAAAAGTCTTAGGTGCTTTGTTTCTTAGGAGGTAACTCATTTTTTATCAAATGTGTCAAGATAAACCACCAAACACATTTGATCATCTAGCTTACCATTTTTAGGAATCTCACTCACAACCTTTGCAAATCTGATATTAAATTTAGGAACTAATTCATCATTCTTGAATTGGATCTTCAAGAACTTATCAAAATAATTAGAGATGCTTAGTCTTTCCTTGAATTTCTTCATGAAGGCTAAATGTGATTCATCCCAAAATGAAATAGAACTTACTGATAGAAAGGAAATCCAATCTCTAGCATTACCTTCTAAATTTTGAAAAAACAACTTCAAATGCATGTCTTCATGAGCAATTTCAAAATCACCAATCAAAACACTAAATATTTGAACATGATGACTGGCTAAATTTTCATGGTTTCCTCCAAATTAGGCAAATACTTTCTAAGATTATATGGCATAGTATTTGAGAAACCATGAATGCTACAAAAAACTAATGGCATGCATCTTTTGGTAGAAATAGATCTAGAATTCTTATCCATGAACTACATACTAGGTGAGAAGAAATTTTCCATTTCTCACAAACTTAAAACTTATTCACCATAATTACTTCCAGAATTTATTACTTGTAGAAGATCTAAAAAATTTCTACCAATTCAAACTCTGAACATACTTCAAAATATAAAAACACTTGCTGAATCTATCTTTCACAAAGTATTTTGAGATGTATGAAACCATTCTCCTATTTAGTGCTGAAAATCACTTGATGGAGAACATATATGTATACCACTTTCTTTCATGACAAGAACAATATCATGAAAAATAAAATACCTTAAGTGTTGATGCTGAAAACATTGATATGTTGATTTGGCACTGGTGTTGACATGAACTTCCTCACACCACATATGAAATCATTATAGAGCCACCACCTCCTTGAAGAGAAAAATTAAATTATAGTTGTGATTCATTTTTAACATTCAAATTTCTTATGATAGCAGATCAAACACAACAGTTAAAAACTTATCAGTCAAGAACCAATATATTCTCTCTTCTTGCCTAAATCTTATCATAACTTTCAAATTTGGATAACCAAGCTGAAAAACTTTTGGAAGTAGTTATATAAAACCAATTTGCACTCGTACATAGATCTTTTAGAGAGTTTCCACTCACAATTGTGAGAAAGATTTTAAAAACATGACTCATAGCATGACAAATCTAAACTAATACTTTCAACTTATGGGACTTGCAGATCATCAAACACTTTGAAGAGAAAAAATATCTTTGAAGAATTTTGAGTCTAAATTTATAACAGTAGTTTGAAAATAACAACAGACCAAATTGATTGAAAATAAAACATAGCAACAATATTATCAACATTCAATCCTTCAAAGCTATTGTTGTCCTGAACAAAGAATCATTGGAGTACATGACATTTGAGTAAGAAAACTGGAAAACACATTATATAACTTACTACTACAAATTTTTTCATGCACATCTCCTATTGTATTAAATCTTCTTTTCTCAAATTCTCAACATTTGTCTATCATTCAAATTCAATATAGTTCTCTAGTAGAGTCACCATTTTTTGTCCTCCTAATTTAACAGTTTTAAAATTAACCAAGAAACCAGACCAATACATCTAAGGCTAGAAAATTTATATGATGGATGCACTCGATTGCCATCTTGGGCCAACTATAAGGCATAACTCCTTCTTTAGTTTAGGCTCTATAAAACCTAGGGTGGTTAACCTTGAGGTTCTAATATATGGTACCAATGCAATTAAACATATAATCTGAACCTATTAACAATATATGAGACCCTTATGTCTTCTGATACTTATGTAATAAAATAGGAATGAAATAGCTATAATTCATAACCTATGAACCCATAAGCTAAGTGAGGGGTAATTCCTTTCAAACCACTAAAAAACATGAAAAACTAAATTTATTTGATTAAAAAGAGTTGTGCAAATGACCTTCATATCAGCTTGCATCTAATTTAGTGATCAATGCTTTATCCATTGCAACATAGAGTCATTACCAGTAGGATGACCTAACTTGATTGCCTTACAATTAAGTTTGTCAATTGAAATCCCCAAATTTCATTCTTACTAGTATCCCCTTCATACACTTAGAAACCCTATCAAATCATTAAAGCATCTACTTAATTCTGTGAATTGAAAGCAACAAAAAATTTGATACATAACTCATCCAAGTTGTCTTAAATCAAATGAACCTTATTAACTCAATTACAAAGTCAATAGCATATGAAGAATTAGAAGACATAATAAGAGAACATAGATAATTCATTGTAAATCCCTTTTTGTATTTATCCTTGGAAAGACTGAATACATTAAACTAGTAATATTGAATGAAACTCAAGATATGTCACATGATCTGTCATCAATTTCCATTATCTCAGAGAATCAACACATGAAATGAAAATTTTCACAAGAGTGGATGTGTGGCCTTCACTCCTAGAGCTCTGCTCAATTAGATAGCAAGTAAGACCAACAACAACCTTGTTGTAGTTTTAAAATGAACTAAAACTACTAAGCAACAAAATGATTAATACCAAGATGATAGTATGCACACAATCTAAAGACTAGCCAATTCTTGTTAACAATTGCATGTGCAAAGCATTTGGGCCCAACTTCAACAAAACCAAGAGTGGTTTTATACTCTTCTAGTTCTACAAAACCAGGGTGCATATACCCAGGGATGATTCAAGACTGGGAAAAATGTATTAGGATTATTTTTAGTTTCATTCTAATTCTCATCTCAAATCCTCAAACACATACACAATTCTTGATAACTTGATGAACACATCCCATATAATAGATATGGCCAAAATTCTTCTATAGATCTACAAATGTTCCTTAACAATAGTGGCTAACTGAAGTTAAAACATTCCATGCAGACAAGTACTGGCCAGCTTTGAAGATCTACAAGAAATAAAAGTAAAATTTGATTTGATGCCGCATTTTGACAACCATTTGTGACATACTTCTCCTTTAGCTGAATCAATTTGATCAGTGCCTAATCCATTGGGGTTCAGAGTCTATAGAAAATTCTTAGATTTAACTTGTTGCCTTACAACAAATTTTGTCAGCAATTCTTATCAAAATTTATCATTCAAAACCCTTTCCACTACTAAAGAAACCTTATAAAATTCACCAAAGCTTTTATTTAATCCATTGAATTAACAGTAGTGATAAAAAAGTATACAACCTAACTAGATTACATTCAATTGCACAAGCCTTTACTTATACAATCTCAAGATAACCAAGTAATTAAAAGGAGACAAGATTTAGAAAGAAATGATATGGGGACAATTCACAATTTGTATTTATTTTCTTTGAAAATTGTATACCATTTACAATAGACTTAGAGTGACCTTCAGAAAGAAACATAGATCATTCTACATTTAGGTATTCTCAGGGAATTGATAGAGAAAATACATCATAAACTTGCTTTCAAAAATTTGGACCAAAGATAGACTAAGCATATCACTTAGAAAAAATAGAATTCAGACCATTCTCTAGCCTTGGAATCTCACTTATATAGTGTGAGATGCAACAAGCTTCAGGCTAAAAGAAAGTGATAGGTGTCTTCTAAAAGATACTTACATACATCTATCACAAAAGACAAAAGCAAATAACAAAAAGGCTATTACATCGAACATTCCTTGGTGGGTCCCTTTCTGTTACACTTCTCAATTGTTGAAACAATAAATTATGATCTGATTCTTCAGTTATTCTTCATCCTCAAAGTAAATGGCCATGAGGTTTGAAAGTGATGTATCCTCTTGGTATCCTCTATTACACTTTCATGCTACATTCTAAAGTTTGAAATTTACCCATCAATTTTCCATGAATCAGACGGCTTTGTTTCAAAAGAAAAAAGCCTTTTAAAACTTTGGGATTCTCGGACATGCGTTGGAAGCCCGCTTGCCTGCATTATTTAAAGACCTCGCATTTTCATAATGTGGGAATGTGGGCACCGTCAATTTTACCCTGATCAATAGTGAACCAAGATTTCTTTATTTCGCAGCCCACTAGATCAACTTGACCAATGAAAACTTACCCCTTTGTCCATGTGCTCTGACAGTAATTAAATTAATTAAAGTTTTCGTCCCCACGACATCGTTGCTTCCAACTTGGCACACCTGTCACCTTCCATCCATGAGCATGTTTTTTTTCATTTAATATTTTCCAGCGTGGCATGACTCGACGCATTTCCTAAAACTTGCTCCAGGTCCCACCATGCCCACTTGCCCACATTATTTAAAATTCAAGTAGCTTGATAATGCGGGAAAGCACAATCCATCAATCTTTCTTTAATCAACGGTGATCAGAATCTTGCAATGAATGTGCACTTATTTAGTTGAACTGACCTATGAAATGCTATCTCTTCACCCCATGTCATCTGACAATTGCCACGAAGGACACACCAGTATTACCTTTCTACAAAAGGCGGGCCCATATGTCACCATTGCCACGCATCGTGAGCTTGCTTCCTTGCATTATTTAAAGACCTTGTAACTTGATAATGCAGGAATGCGGTAATCGTAGATCTTGCTTTAATCAATGGTTGATGAATATTGATCATAAAGTAAAGTTTTCATTAGTTTGAACAACCAATGACAGCGCAAAAAACTAAAATGTGCACAGGGTACTGACAAATTTGCAAAAAGTGTCCTGACCCATTTTGACATTCAAGACCTTATGCGGCGCACTGAATCTAAAAATCATCATGGGCTATGTTTCACAAACCCATTTCCCCACATTATTTAAAACTCTTGCAACTTCATAATGTGGGAATGCATGAACCCTTGATCTCAAGAAAATCAATGATGTTGAAGAACATTTCAACTTGGCATCCTTTTAAAAAAAGAATATCACAATTAAAAGCACATGAAAGGTTTATGACAATGATTAAAAGGTATTCTGATGCAAACAAAACATTAGGATAAAATGTCCCACCAAAATATTTGAAACAATACTTCTTAAAAATTTGAAAACTAGGGCAGCACAAAACAAAGGTATAAGGTTTTTTCACACACTTAGGGCCTTTTTATGGATAGTTTACGAGCCAAACCCTGATAATTTAAAAGGAAAATACCACCCATAGAATAGGGCATAATTAGGATAACCTAATAATTTTCAATATTTGATAAGATAAAACCCTAATCTGCAAGAATCAAAGACTTAACTAATTTTTCACCCAAATAATAGAAGCTTTTCTATACTATGAAAAATCATACCAATAGTGGCTCTATCTGGGGATGATAGACTAGTTGGGTCTATGCAAGAATTCAAAATCTATGGAAGAGCAGACCACACACCTAGTTCAAATCTGACAACTTCTTTAGAGAGCACAAAACAACACACCAGAACAAGAAACCAAACTGTACAAGGAAGCTCACAAGAACAAGAATTTACAAATATATACAAGAAAAAAAAATCCCTAAACTACTGCTCATGGAAATGATAAGTATTTTTAAGAAAAATACCTCTTTAAGAACTATCCATGAACTGGCGAATATTGTCTGACAAATCTTTGAGTACATAAGAATCCTCACCCCAAGTAGTTTCAATCAAATAAGGGCCTAACCAGATAGGATCAAACTTGCCATGTTTCCCTTTATCTTCAATTCTAGAATTCCACATTAAGACTAGATCTCCATCTTCAAATTTTCTGTTTACCATTCTTCTATCATAGAGTGTCTTAACTTGCAGTTGCAACTTTTGGTTCTTAAGGGAAACTTCTCTTATAGTTTCTGTCAGTCCTACTAGTTCATCCAACCTTTCTTGCATTTCATCTATAGTATCTTCATCATACAACTAAATGTAATTGTAGAGTCCTATTAAGTTGTTTTGAGGCATTCGTGCTTGAATCCCATACACTATATCAAATGGAGCTACACCAATAGCTTTCTTCACAGTTACCTTGTCAGCCCATACTGCTAACTGTAGCTTGGAATCCCATGCTTTCTTGTTATCATCCAAGGTTCTTTTAATGACTTTTAACAGGCTTTTATTGGTGGATTCAGGTTGTCCATTTCCTTCTGGATGATAAGGAGAGGATGATGACCTTGTTATTCCATATTTATCACAAAATTTAATGAACTCCTTAGACCTAAAGCACATAGCATTGTCTATTACAATTTTCTAAGGACAACCAAATCTAGAGATAATATTATTTAGTAGGAAATTATTGACAACTTTACTTGTTGCATTTCTTATGGGGGTAGCCTCTACCCATTTTGTAAAGTAGTCAGTAGCCACTAGAATCCAAGAGTATCTAGTGCTAGACTTGGGGAAAATCTCTCATATAAAATCCATACCCCATTGTTGAAAGGTGCTTGAACCTCCACTGGCTTCAATGGAGTATTACCTGAGAACTTCAGTTTTCTAGAAAACCTCTAACAATGGTCACATTTTCTAATCATAATCTGGGTATTCTTGAAAAGGGAAGGCCAACAAAATCTAGTCCTCATTATTTTATGTGTAGTAGTTTTGGTCATATAGTGTCCCCCACACACTCCAACATGCATTTCCTTCAAGACCTCTTTTGTCTTTTCTTGATCAACACATTTCAACAATACTCCATCAAAATTTCTCTACCATAGGTTGCCTTGGACAATTATATACCTGATGGCTTACAATTTAGTACTCCTCTTTTCATTTTTAGGCAAATGAGGGGGAGCTTCCATGTTTTGTAGGTAATATATAACATTGGTGTACCAATCACACCAATCCATGTCACATAAGTCAGCTCTGAGATCATCACTTACCATATTTATTTGATTAGCCTCTAGATTAGCTTTAGTCATGAGTTTGGCCAAACCTTGACCCCTTACCAACTTAGTTATCTATATTTCAATATTGAATTCTTGGATCCTGTTGATCCATCTACACCTTATGCCTAATACTTCCTATTGAGAAAATATATCCTTGACTATAGCACTAGGTACAAAAGCAATAACAGTAGCACCTACTAGGTAACATCTAAAGACTTTTATAGCCTTTACTAAAGAATATTCTTGTTTTTAATTTATTTCATACTTCAATTCAACAGGCTACAGTGACTTACTAAAAAAGGCAATAGGCTGCTCATATCCTTCTTGATTTTTCTGCAATAAAACTACAGCTATAGTTTGGAAAGATGCAAAAGAAAAGATATGCATAGGCTTTGTGTAATCTAGAGTTCTTAGTACTAGCGTATTTTTTATTGTAGTTTTAATATCTTGTAATACTTGTGAAGGCTCACCATTCCAATCTATAATGGCTCCTTTCTTGAGCATCTTTGAGATAGGTCTACTTATTTCAGCAAAATTGGTAACAAACCTTCTAAGAAAATTGACTTGGGCAAAGAAGGATTGAATTCCTTTTACATTTTTTGTCTTGGGGACTTTATCAATAGCTGCTACTCTTTTAGGGTCTATTTTCACCCCATCCTTAGACACTATATGTCCTAGTAATTTGCCTTCTGTGACCCCGAATGTGCATTTCTTTGGGTTCAAAGATACTCCATATTCCAAAGCTTTGATCAAGATTTTTTCCAAATTTCTGTAGTGATCCTCAGCCTTCTTAGAATATGTTGTAAGATCATCCTAGTATACAACCATAAATTTATCAATATAATCATGAAATGCTACATCCATGGCTCTTTGGAAAGTAGCTCCTGCATTAATTAGGCCAAAAGGCATCCTTACATATACATATGTTCCCCATGGGGTTGTGAAGGCTATCTTGAACTGTTCACTTTCCTTTACTAGAACTTGATTATATCTAGAGAAACCATCCATCATTGACATTAACTCAGAGCCAGTCACTTGCTGCAACATGGCTTCCATATTGGGTAATCCGTAATTGTCCTTCAAAGATGCAATGTTTAAGTTCCTAAAATCGACACACAATCTTATATCTCCATTCTTCTTCCTGATAGGAATCAAATTTGAAACCCAAGTGGAATGCCTAATTGGTTTGATTATTTCCCCATCCCTTAGTTTCATCAACTCTTCTTGCATTTTGGGAGCTAGGGTAGGGTTTACTAGTCTCTATTTCTGTCTGAAAGGTTCTACATTATCTTTTAAGGGTATGACATGCTGGAATAGATCTTCCCTATAAGCCTTAAGGTCATCAAATGACCATGCAAATACATGTCTATACTTTCTAAGAAGGTCAATCAAGATTTTTCTAATTTTAACAGGCAAATTTTGGCCAATATAAACCTTTTTGGGGCCTTCATCAGTACCTAGGTTTATCTCTTCTAATTCTTGAGGTTTAAGATCCTTAACTCCTGGTTTCACTCTGTCCTAGTTATCAAAAATGTTTTCCAAGACCACTAGCCCCTTAGGCACTTTATTGGTTTTCAATTGCATAATCTCTTGGCCAAAAATTGTTTCCTTACCATCTATGGTTTCAATCAGTTCACTGTAATCCATTTCTTGACCATGCTACTTATCTTCATTTAACAAAAAAATTGTAATGTCTTTGTCATCTTCAAAGAATTGCCAGTTTTCAATGTTATCAGGTATGGAAGGCCTATTTTGTACCTCAATTTGAGATATTCCTGCAAATGATATTTCCTTAGGCTTGATTGCTACATTTGCTAACAAATTAGCCATCTTATTTTGAGTCCTATCTCTCCATGAGATACCAAATGCATCAAAGGATTCTATCTGATCACAAACTCCATTTCTATACTAATTTAATCTCCTATTCTTGGATGCATAAGTTTCTTTTATCTGGGAGATGACTAATTCGGAATCCCCTATAACGTGTAACTTCTTAATCCCATGATGTATGGCAACTTTCAATCCTAGCAACAATGCCTCATATTCTATAATATTATTTGTGCAGGAAAACTTCAACGTGAATGAATATCTGAAGGTATTATTCTCAGGGGAGACAAAAACTACACCTACCCCTGCACCCTCTTCAGAACTAGCCCCATCAAAGAACATTGTCCATAATTTTGGTGAGTTCGTACAACATTCAACTTCATGTTCAATTATAGTAGGTAAATTCTCAAATTCTTTAATAATCAATTCAGCTCTGAAAGCATTGACCCTATTATCTAAGAAACAAGTGGCATCTTTGTCAATTTCTTCCCTTAAAATGTGATTAACCCTTGGTTCTCTATTTACCTTGATGGCTTTATCCCCAATGTGGAAAGTAGCATAGGTTAAGTCACACTGCAGGCTTTCCCCCATGGCAACACTCCATTTTTTGGAGAGTAACATTCCATAGTGTGGAGGTATATCCACCACAAGGACAAAAATGGTTAACTCTACTTCAGGATATGCAGCTAGTTTGAATGGTAATGCATTTGTGGTACCTATGACTGGGACTTCCCTAGCATCCATTTCTCTACATCTGCCCTGCTTGGTATCCACTTTCAATCCTAAGGCTTCCATTACTTTGAAAGGCATTATGGTGTTGGAAGCTCCTGAGTCTATCATACAGTTTTTTAGGGTCTTCCCTTTTATGATTAGACTGAGGAAAAAAGGGTCAATATCTTCTATAAATGCCACTAAGGAATCATCTAAAAAGATTTGGGGAATTTGGGATATGATACCATTATCCTCTACTACTAATGTGGTTTGTTGGGCAACAATTTGATCTATAACAATATTATTATTTCCTATCCCACCCAACCATGATAAAGCCTTTCTTTTATGCTCTTCAATTTTAAGAAGTTCAGACAAAGGAACTCTCACAGTTAATTGGGATAACATAGATATCATATCAACAAGTTTAGTAATAGTAGGTTTAACAAGAGTACTTGGACTTGAAACTTTTGGAACAGTAGGCATTACTGTTTGCTTGATAGTATTAGTTTCTAATTTCTTTGGTTGCACCATTGGTTTTGTTGCTTCATTTGTTTGAAATTGAACCTTCTTTTTTGGTTCCCATTTCTTACCCTTATTTTCCTTGATCTTAGGCACATCTTCATTGAATCTCTTATTTTGATCATTCATCTTATGGGTGATATATTTGATGAATACATTGGATGGCTTTCCTGCATCATTATTTACTATTCTATTTCTTAGATTGTAATTACTATGGACTTGTGAAATCATTTCTGCTGTAATTCTATCAATTTCCTCTTTGGAGGGCATTCTTAAGCTTTTGAGACCTACATTAGAAGATGTAATGCATACCTAATCTGTATGATACCCTTCATCATCTAAAAGCACTTGTTGATGATGTAAATGATGAGCAATTCTCTGACTAGTAATGTCATTTTTAGGCTCTTCTGAATCAGAATCTATCAAATCATCACACATGCTTACCATATTGCAACTTATATCATCATGGCTTTTCTCTTCACTTTCTTCTTTAGGTTGCATACCTTGACCTTGGGAAAATGACAAAGCAATAGCACAATAATCAGTCAAATGAGGTGACTGACATATAATGCACCATGGTACATCATCATTCATATTCACAGTATTCCTTTGTAGAGGGTCTAGAGTACCCTTATCCTTCACATTTTGGGTCTGGTTGGGAACTGGCTTACCATATTTCCACAGAGTGGTGTAAGGGTAATTTTGCATTCTAGGTTGCCTATTGAAACTATTTTTATTCATAGGGGTTCTCTCAGCAACATTTGGCTTATTAAAATTAGTGGGATTCATCTTCTTGAGAAATTCCAAAACCTGGCCTTTAGTGGGTTCTTCTGGCTTCCTTCTTATAGGACTTTTATCAGCCTCCCTTTTATTATTGTTCTTAGGATTGAAAAGCTTTGGATCATCCCTCCTACCCAGTTTTCTAGATGCCTTCCTATTATTCTCTATATTTACTACAATTTTATAGCCATCCCTTAAAGGCTTGGGATCCTTATCCCTCAATTGATAAGACATTTTGTTATCAAAAGCATTGAAATATGTTGTGAGATAGACATCTTCATTCAACCTCATAACTTGGAATAGTCTATACATACCTTTCTGGAATCTTATATTGAAATTGAATGTGGACTCATTTGGATTCTTCTTGATGTTTTTGAATTCATTCAACATGAATCCTGCATTAGTGTTGTCTCCATATTGCTCTTTGAACAATTTCTCCAAATCATTCCACGAGGTGATACTATCATCAGGCAACCTCCTAAACCAGGCCCTCACATCCTTAGTTAGTGAATGCACAAACAATTTCATTATCATATCTTCATGTTCAACTTCATAATCATTTAACATATCAATGAAAATTCTCAAATGTTCTTCACTAGTAACAACATTATTTTCAGAGAACTTGACCACTTTGTCCCTCAAATCAAATGATATGGGATGTGGGGCACCAGGAATACCAGCAAATGATATTTTTCTATACTTTTCCAAGTATATAGGTTTCTTCTAGAAATTGGGAACATTTGAGGTACTTGCTATGTTAGCTTGACTCAGAGGAGTAGCTTGGGATTGTTGAGGTGGGACAAATGGGACTTGGGTGCCAATAGTGGAAGATAAGGCAGGAGTATTCCCTAAGGTTAGATTATTTGACCACTAGTTGGTGTTGGAGTTGTAGGTGGGATAGAAAAATTGGGCCATGAAGCTATTGTAGAATTAGATTTTATGAATAGGATTTTTCTCCTAGTTTCTGGAGCTTGAGCTTTATTCTCAACATTCTCAAGTTCTTTTGCAAGATCTTCCCTCTCTTTTCTAGCCTTCTCCAAATCTAAATCTAAATTTGACATGGAGGGTTGTATGGGTTTGCTTGGTATAGCTTGAGGCTCATTTATTTGGATTCCTATAGCCTTGTCTTTCCCTTTATCTGGAGCTTTTATAGTGGGCTCTACAGGGTCCACTTGAATAGGTTTATAGGCTTGAACTTGAGCAATAACTGTTTCTTGCCTTTGATTCAGGCATTTTTCTTGTTCTTAAATTTTAGCTCTCAGATTGTCTATATCTCCAAATACATCAGTATGGAGAGTTGTGGTATTTTCTTCTTTTTATTATGCTCCTTCAAGGCAGCCATCCTTCTTAGCAGAGCATCCCTTTCTATTATGGCATCCAAGGTGGCTTGCTTCTTTTCTTTTTCAAGACAAATGCATTTAGCTTCTGGATCAGTAGGATCATCCAGATCTATAAGATTTGGTTCCATGTATGAGGCTACTCTAGGATTAAAAGCATTTAGCTCCTTTTCTTTTTCAAGACGAATGCATTTAGCTTCTTCCTCAGCAATCCATTTCTTCAAAACTCCTATCTCAGAATGCACTTCTTTAGGATTTGCAGAAGTAGCTTTTGGATCAGTAATATCATCCAGATCTATGAGATTTGGTTCCACGTATGGGGCTGCTCTAGGATTAAAAGGATTATCAAATGAACTCCTAAATCCTAGCCTATAGTTCATATCTGCTATAGGATCTGGCCTTGATGAAGCAATTCCCACTGTGGACACATCTTTGTCCTGAAATACTCTCTCATCTAGTAATGGGGTACTCAAAATGCCTCCTAAGAGTCTTGTAGTTTCATATTCAGAACTAAGTGAAGAAGACTCTCTTCCTAACACTGGTTGATACTAGGAATTAATGGATGCATTGCCTCTAGGTTTCTAGGTGGGATTTGGATCTATCCTTTTCTTATTTTGGTTCTTCCTACCACCTTGGGGTAAATTAGTATACATTGGTACATCATGATTGGCCCTCATGTAAGCTCTCGTGTTCTTTCTCTTGTCATCCATATATATATATATTTTTATTTTTTGTTAAAATAAGTACTAGCTTCAAAACCTCGACTGAGTCACCACCCTATTCTCGAGAAAATATATAATGACACTTATTTCTGACTCAAATAAAATATCACACAAGTAGAAACAAAAATATCTAGCACAGACAGACCAATCACTAATGTCATAAGGCTGCAACTCTTGCTTGTTAGATAAGACACTTGGATAGGCTGGATATGTTAGTGTGTAGCTATGATACTTGGGCTTTACACTCTTAAATTCTCAAGGTTTGTCACTAAAATATTTCCTTATAACCATGGGCCAAAATTAGATAACATGGCACACATGTACACAACAAGACCAAAGAAACTGCAGTACTCTTTACAGATGTGTTGGACAACTCCCCAACAGAGTCACCATTTTGTTGGAGTTTTAAAATGAACTAAAACTACTAAGCAAAAAAATGCTTAATACCAAGATGATAGTACTCATACAATCTAAAGACTAGCCATTTCTTGTTAACAATTGCATGTACAAAGCATTTGGGCCCAACTTCAACAAAACCAAGAGTGGTTTTCTACTCTTCTAGTTCTGCAAAACTAGGCTGGGTATACCCAGGGATGATTCAAGACTGGAAAAAATGTATGAGGATTATTTTTAGTTTCATTTTGATTCTCATCTCAAATCCTCAAACACATACACAATTCTTGATAACTTGATGAACACATCCCATATAATAGATATGGCCAAAATTCTTCTATAGATCTACAGATGTTCTTTAACAATAGTGGCTAACTGAAGCTAAAACATTCCATGTAGACAAGTATTGGCCAGCTTTGAAGATCTACAGGAAATAAAAGTAAAATTTGATTTGATGTTGCATTTTGACAACCATTTTTGACATACTTCTCCTTTAGCTAAATCAATTTGATCAGTGCCTAATCCATTAGGGTTCAGAGTCTATAGAAAATTCTTAGATCTAATGTGTTGCCTTACAACAAATTCTATTAGCAATTCTTATCAGAATTTTTCATTCAAAACCCTTTCCACTACTAAAGAAACCTTATCACATTCACCAAAGCTTTTATTTAATCCATTAAATTAACAGTAGTGATAAACAGATATACAACCTAATTGGATTGCATTCAATTGCACAAGCCTTTACTTATACAATCTCACGATAACCAAGTAATTAAAAGGAAACAAGATTCAAAAAGAAATGATATGGGGATAGTTCACAATTTGTATTTATTTTCTTTGAAAATTGTATACCATTTACAATAGACTTAGAGTGACCTTCAGAAAGAAACACAACTCATTCTACATTCATGTATTCTTAGAGAATTGATAGAGAAAATACATCATAAACTTGCTTTTAAAAATTTGGACCAAAGACAAACTAAGCATATCACGTAGAAAAAATCAAATTCGGACCATTCTCTAGCCTTGGAATCTCACTTAAATAGTGTGAGATGCAACAAACTTCAGGCCAAAATAAAGTGACAGGTGTCTTCTAAAAGATACTTACATACATCTATCATAAAAGACAAAAGCAAATAATAGAAAGGCTATTACATCGAACATTCATTGGTGGGTCCCTTTCTATTACACTTCTCAATTGTTGGAACAAGAAATTACGATTTGATTCTTCATTTATTCTTCATCCTCAGAGTGAATGGCCATGAGGTTTGAAAGTGACGTATCCTCTTCAAATACCTATAGACTTACTTTAATCTAGGGATTTTCCATGTCTTCATTACTAACTATGAGGGTAACTTTTACTTTTGCATTTTCCTCCTCATCATCTTCTGACATTTGTTCTATGAACTGATGTTTCCATTCATTATAAGTAGCATCATCTGGCCAATCAAAATTTAGAGCCTCTCTTTGTATAATCACTAAAGAATTTGTAAATTCCTCTAAATCATCAAGCTCTTTTCTCTTGGCATTATAAAATAACTGTATCTTTACCAACTCTTCGTTTGTCCTTGCCCAAAACTAGTGGCCAATTTCACTCATGATGTTCTTGATCCTTTCATAAAATATTTTATCCAACTATTTTTTCCACTTTTCCTTTTCCTTTATTGTATCAACAGATTCTAAAGCACAAGGAAATAAAATGAGTTTTTCAGCAATATATTTGGAAAAACAATGTGTTAATCTTTTCTGCAAAGAATCCCTTTTATCATCAAAATCTTCTAGTTTATTTAACAAATCAAAAATTTTCTCTACTTGATGACAAGGCATTTGGATGGTAGATATACACATGACTGTGATATCATTATTTCTCTCCCTCCAATTCTGTGCAAGAGGAGTCAATTTATCCTCATCTCTTTTCAACTCATCCATGAGGGTTGCAATTCTTGTCTACTAATCAAAGAAGGTTGACAATTGTATTTTATCCTTAAATACATCACACCCTGCTTTAATTTTCCTTCATATTGATTTTTTAATTCTACCTACAACTCATGTAGTTTGGTTTTTTCTTTTTCAAAGTCCTCTAAAGTATAGAATTGAGTCCTTTCAGGGGTGTCTGGTATTTCAACAATAGGGGTTGCTTTAACAAATGACTGTGGAGGGTATGCAATTCTAGGTGCACTGGATTCTCCCACCTTTCTCTTCCCAAGTATCTTCTCCATTTGAGACACCTGATTTTTCAAATTTTGTATGTGTGTGCCCCTCTCTTCATATGGGTTCAACACTTCTTCAAACCTAGCATTTAGCTGGGAAAATTTATCTTCTTCCTGGCCAGCTACCACACTGCCAAATTTTAGCATTTCTGAAGCCATTCCCATTATTTGTTTACTACCAACCTCACCAGCCCTATATACTGTTAAAGCACCAGTATGTTCTGTAGTAGAGATTTCCTACATCCTAGTTTTATCCCTTTTCTGAATTGACCAAATTACAAGGGCTTGGTGATCATCACTAAATTTGATTCTGCTATGAGCCTATAGTATGTGTTCTTTAGTCTGTAATTGGACATCCTCTTATTTTCTTACTGAATCAAAAACCATAGCATTCACTATATCCCATTCAGGTAAGATAAGGACTCCTGATTGTTTAACTAATTCCCTCTTGGCCTTAGGTCTAAATTAGGAAAAATCACTCAAAATTTTAGATTTTACCTCTTCTTTAATAATAGAGTCTGGTTTATTTGGTTGCTCTACTTTTATCTTTTCACAAGCCTTTTCAAAATTGCCTATATTCAACCTCCACAAAAATTGTGCAAAAGCTCTAGATCTCACAAAATTTTCATCATTTACAAACCTCTCAAAGGCTTGGGCAACTATAGGATCAATTTCCTTACCTTGATAGTCAGCAATAGTAAGCTCCAAGGGAGGTGCAGGGGGTTCTTGTGGTTCCCCAATCTCCAAATCTATGGAAGTAACAATTGTATCCCCTTCTCCACCAATTTTTCTTAATTGTTCCCCTAAAGATGCTTCATCATCTATCCTAATTGGGGATTGGCTCGGGGAGTATTGTTCTGGCTGAGAAGAAGAAGATCCTTGTTCTAACTTCTTCCTTTTTAGAGCACTGGTTGTATGTGGACTTCCTAGTCTTTTTCCTTGATGAAGAGGACCCTGTTGCACACTCTAAATCATTATATAACCTAACCTTTTCTGCAAGGTATATTGGCTAGGAGCTACTATGTTTTTACTATTAATTCTTTTCTTTTTTCATTCATAGCCTATGTTATCTCAGCAAAATTATCCATCAAGGCTTGCATCTTGGCTCCCCAGTATTTCTTTTCTTTCAATGGGTCATAGTGGGGATCAAAAGCATTAATGAATTCAAGGGTTTTGCTAAATACCATCCATTTTTCCTTTCTCAATTCTTGTTCTTGTAAGGTGAAAATGTTTCTAATTACATCTTTAGGATAGTATACTTGTTGGATCATGTGAGAAGCTTTTATTCTCTCCCTGAAGACATCATAGAAACCTTCAGGATCAATAAATCTGGCATGATATTTTTCCATGTTATATTTGTCTAATAACAAGTTAAGATGTTTCCAGCCTTTCCTTACAAAAACAAAATCATGCGTCATAGTAACAATTGGAAAAAATGTACCCTTCCTAGTCAACTCCCTCTCATCTATGGTGCCTATCTTCCATAACAGCTTAGCTATTCCTATCTTCAAAGGCACATTAAATGGTAGCACATGAGGTTTTCCCAAAAAACCATACACTCTTATCACTATTGAAACATTGTAGAGAATTATATCCCCCCAGTTATGATTGACAAGTAGCACTTTAGCATGGTCCTTAGGTCTGACCAATTCTAACAATGCTTGTGGAATTCTAGGTCTATCTCCCTTTAAAAGAAGTCTAAGCTTTGATGCAAAATACCTATCAAACCTCACATAACTGGCACTTGTGGCTTCTAAGGACATATCGACACTCCATAGTTGTACTGGATTCTTCTCCCCCTCCCTGGTTGTTTCCAACTCCATACCTGTGGAGAAAAAAGTAAATCCCTTGTACAAGCACACATGCATAAGCAATGAATACCAACATAATGGTTTATCTACTTTTCCTTTTGCTATCCCAACCAAACCATTTTGAATTTCTCATACGAGAAATGTTGCAAAATCCCGAATAGAGCTCATTCTAAATTGAAGAGTTTGTGCCATGATGAGGACAATTGAGCCTGGAATTTTCTCTACCTCATCCATTTCAAAAATCTTACAAAGAGAAACATATAATGCCCTAGCCCTAATGTCAAAATTCCTTTCAATAGTGGCTCTGGGGTGTTGATAGTAATCACAGACAAATTACCAACCTTGGAAGCATGCTCCTATAGTGGCCCTCTTTTCAAGTGGGTTTTTTGTGCATCATACCTTGCTTGTACGTTATCCATGTCAATGGTTTCATGCATAGCATGGTTAGGGTTAAGACTAAAAACTTCTCTAATTAGTTCAAGGCAGACCCTAAAGAGGTTTACTCCAACATGATTCTTTATCCACCCTCTAATTGGGTCATACTTCTTGGCCAAAACCATTAATAAATCACTATCAAAGAAAACTGTACAGATTGTTAATTTTCCAATATCAAACTCCCAGACATTTCTCAGAGGAGTATCCAATTTTTTCTCTGAAAACCACTTTCTGAATAATTCCAAACCTCCCATGGATACCTGAGCATCTCGTACCCAATTGGCCTTGTCATAGAAACCCTTTGCTATGGCTACTCTAGGGTTTTTAGGAATCAACTCCCTAACCTTAGTTATCTCATATACTGTCAAAGGAAATTGTTCTAGAAAATCATCATGCACACCCCTTTTTGAATATTCAATTTCCCCAAAAAAATCCTTTTGTGAAGGCATCTTTAAGAATTCAGAAACTTTTACAACAACAATTTTTTTGATTTCTACTAGTTACAGATCACTTACCCGCCAAATTTGCCCTCCTTTCTGTAGTTTTCTCTGTGAATTTTGCTAAAAACCTTGAAGAATTCTATGCTCTAGCTCTGGAAATCCTTTTGCACTGAGAAAATCTGTAACTATGCTTCAACAATGGCAAATTCGCATGCTATATCAGAGTATTTAAGTTGCACGAAGGAAACTTGGTATCATATTAATTCCTGCAACTGTTACTTTCATGCTACATTCTAAAGTTTGAATTTTACCTATCAATTTTCCATGAATCAAACGGCTTTGTTTCAAAAGCAAAAAGCCTTATAAAACTTTGGGATCCTCAGACACGCATTGGAAGCCCACTTGCTCACATTATTTAAAGACCTCACATTTTGATAATGTAGGAATCTGGGCACTGTCGATTTTACCCTGATCAATGGTGAACCAAGATTTCTTTATTTGGTAGCCCACTAGATCAACTTGACCAATGAAAACTTACCCCTTTCTCCATGTGCTCTGACAGTAGTTAAAGTAATTGAAGTTTCTGTGCCCACAACATCGTTGCTTCCAACTTGGCACACCTGTCACCTTCCACCCATGAGCATGTTTCATTTCATTTAATCTTTTCTAGCTTGGCATGACTCAACACATTTCCTAAAGCTTGGTCTAGGTCCCACCATGCTCGCTTGCTCGCATTATTTAAAAATTGAGTAGCTTGATAATGCGGGAAAGCGCAATCCATAGATCTTTCTTTAATCAACGGTGATCAGAATCTTGCAATGATTGTGCACTTATTCAGTTGAACTAACCTATGAAATGCTTCCTCTTCATCCCATGTCATCTGAAAATTGCCACGGAGGACACACCGATATTACCTTTCTACAAAAGGCAGGCCCATGATGTCACCATTGCCATGCATCGTGAGCCCGCTTCCTTGCATTATTTAAAGACATTGTAACTTGATAATGCGGGAATGCAGTAATCATAGATCTTGCTTTAATTAATGGTTGATGAATATTGATCATAAAGTAAAGTTTTCATTAGTTAGAACAACCAATGACAGTGCAAAAAAATAAAAATGTGCACAGGGTACTGACAAATCTACAAAATGTGTCCTGACCCATTCTGACATACAAGACCTTATGTGGTGCACTGAGTCTCAAAATCATCAGGGACTTCATGTCACAAACCCATTTCCCAACATTATTTAAAACTCTTGCAACTTCATAATGTGAGAATGCAGGAACCCTTGATCTCAAAAAAATCAATAGTGTTGAAGAACATTTCAACTTGGCATCCTTTTAAAAAAAGAATATCACAATTAAAAGCACATGAAAGGTTTATCACAAGGATTAAAAGGTATTCTCATGCAAAAAAAAACATTAAGATAAAATGTGCTACCAAAATATTTGAAATAATACTTCTTAAAAATTTGAAAACTAGGGTAGCACAAAACAAAGGTATAAGGGTTTTTCACACACTTAGGGCCTTTTTATGGATAGTTTGAGATCCAAACCCTGATAATTTAAAAGGAAAATACCACCCACAGAACAGGGCATAATTAGGATAACCTAAAAATTTTCAAGATTTGATAAGATAAAATCCTAATCTGCAAGAATCAAAGACTTGACTAATTTTTCACCCAAATAACAGAAGCTTTTCTATACTATGAAAAATCATACCAACAAACCTAATATCACAACAATGAGAAAACTTCTTCAAAAACTAGAACCCCTAGCATGAGAAAGAAAGAAAAAGACATAGAGAAAAAATAGAATCCCAGATTTGATCTAAAAATGACATGTGTCCACTTGAATCTTCATTCTTTGTTGTTATTGAACATCTCTCATCTTTCTACCAGTGAGATCTAATTTGGTTTTCATCATTGTTTTGTAACAAACTTGAAATATCTCCTATTCAATGATGAAAACCAATATGTTTTCCAAAATATCTAAAAGCATCATGAAATGCTTTATAATGCTTTGATTCAACTGATTTGAAGATGAAAAAACTCACCCATAACTACCTTCATGTTTCCTTTTATGTTTATTCAATTCATCATTTTACTAGAAATCAGATCTGAACTGCCCCAACTGCATGAAACTGGAAATCGAGTACCTAAGACAAAACTTTCCATAGCTCAAGCTAGTGACTACCTATGCAAAAATAAACTCTAGAATTAGAAAGTTCATCTTTTCCTCATTTTGATGATATATAATATACCTATATGGACTTACCAAAAATGCCCAAAATATTATTTTGAAAAATGGTCTCCTGCTATGGCCTCAAAACTGCATTGTTGCATATATTTGATTTTTCATAAATTTTAAACTATAGGGTTAATTCAAATTTTATTTAAAACTGAACAAGTACATTAATTTGAGATGGAACATTAAAAAAATTATTTTTCAATTTAGTTTTAAAATTCCCTCTAAAAGTCTATTTGGGTCAAACTTGGTTGACCAATTTTTACACGTGTCATGCCCTGATTGGCTGATTGCTACTTCGTCATCTGACCCCTACCATCTGGGTGCCACATGGCATCATCTCATTGGCCACCTATTTTTCCACATCATTGGTCACTATGTCACTATCCCAGTCAACATTTTGCCAAGTCATTGTGACATAATGACCTTGCAACATGTGTCATTTTCTACCACATTAGCACCTTGGGAAGTGTGCCATGTCTGAAGCCTCTGCCATGTGTGAATTTATGACTCGTCCACCTCACTTCCAACTACACCAACTCATTTCCAAATGTCAACTATTTGTTGGTCGACAGGTCCACATGTTCTGATGACACCACTGGTCGCCATGTTGCATGGTAAACCTCCTTGCAACTCTCCTTTGGTGACATAGCGATCATCATCAGATCTCACCATGTTTCACCATCTTGTGCCTCTAAAATCTAATTGCCACATCACAACCTCAAAATATTTGCTATGTGGTTCCTTGTTATTTGTTAGAGCTCACCTCGTCATTGATCCACATGGGTACCAAGATTTGTCTGTCTATCCAAAATAACCCTTGCCAACCTGCCACCTATCTAGATCCCACTTGCATTTGGTTTTCCTTTGAAAAGGCATTGTCTTAAAGAAAACAAGCATATCGTGTGAAGGTGTATTTGAAAACTAAAATGCTTCATTCCCAGTGAATGTGGGATAAAGAATATGGATTGTTCCTTCAAGAAAACATAGGCCTCTCGACTTTCACATTTTCCTTATTTATTTAAAATGACTTCATACGGCTTCAAACCAAATTTGTAAATAAGGGTGAGTTGGTGAGTTGATATTCTAAATGGTAGATTTTTTTTGCCTTGCATGGATGGCATATCCTCCATTTCTAATTAATTAATGAATCTTATAGCAGCGAAAATCCAAAAAGGTCGATGCCCAAGTGTTGATTCTAACCATTAGCAGTTAGAGAAACATGAATTGAGCTTTCAAAAACCACCTGTAATTCCTTCAGAATTAGGGTGCTCTTCTCATGTATGTGGACCTCATTGAATGTGGGTGTCCCCTTGACATGCTTCATGTACAAACCCAAAGTTAAAAGGGAAAAATTGATTCCTTAACAGAGATCCATGCAAGTAATCAAGCAACCAAGCATGTTACATTTCACATCACCCTTTTTGCACTTTCAGAGATACACATATGAAATCATTCAGGACATTCCAATCTCACATCATGACAATGTTTGTTATCACCTTGGGTTGGTTTGAACAAAAACCTAGCTACCTCACAATATATACATGATCCACCTTGCTATTGTAAGCATCTTGATTTGAATGCCAAGTCTACATTGCATGAGTTTCATTTTTCACCTCAAAAATTCCATGCCCAAATTTTTTCTCTATGTATCCACTAAAGTTAGGCTACCTATCCCAACAAAAGTTCACTTCTATTGGACCAGATGTAAAATTACAGGCACATTGACCTCCCATAAAGGTGTCTAGTGTGGAAGAAGGTTCAGGGAAATTTCTTGGATCATTGGTATGACTTATTGCTATTTTTTCCCTATTACCACCATCTCCAATAGTTATGTACACAAGTGCACATGGATCCAATGTATAATTGAAAACTTGGTTTGATCTCTCATAAGCATGAACTGTGGCTATGATGATATATGCCATCTTTGCTCTACCACATGTTTAATTAAATCTACCACTTTGTTGTTATACAATAGTTGATTTGGTCTAGCAAGATAATTCCAGATTCCTCCTTTCAGGCAATGGGTCCCTCCTCACCATATGCTCTCCAAGTCCCTTATACTTGCCAAGACCTAGCACATTTTACTCCCCTCTTCTACACAATCATAAGGAATCTAAGGGATGTCCCTTTCCTAGTGTCCTTCGATAGTATCCTCAAAACTAGACATTGTTTTCTTCTCATGAGAGCTTTCAGTGTTTGATTTCTTTCTCTTTTACCCATTCTCATTGTGCTCCCTTTATCCTTTGTAGGTTTTGAAGCTTCCTGCTCTACTTTGTACAATAATTTAACCCTCTCTTTACTCTCCTTTGCTTTTCTAACTTTAGCAGCAACTTTAATACCACTTTCCAGTTCTCTCTCAATGAAATATTCCACATCTACTAGATCAAACTTTCCTTTTATAGGATGTGAATCCATTCCCTCTCTGTATGACTTCCACCCCTTTTCTAAGAGTGCCTTGACTTTGTCTTTATTAACTTCTCATAAGCCAATCCATGTTTTCTTCCCTTTACTATTCTCATGTACCAACTTCTTTACACTGTCATTTCCTGTTCTATTATTCACCTCTTCCACAATACAATGCAACATATTCCTCCTTGGTGATCTCCTTTGGATTGGTTTCTGCTTGTTAACAAGACTCCACTTGTTAATAATTTTTATTATAGTGACTAGCATTGTTCCTTTAAAAGTTGTTTTTCTATCTTTGTGACAACCTTAGATGAGTCAGTTCATTATTCATTTGGGACATAGTCTTTTTCATCTAACCAAATTTGGAAACAAAACCATTGTCTACTTCAGTAGGTGCTGTTGCCTTTTGCTCAAAGAAGGTAGCTTTTAGAGGTTCAAACCCTGGATATGTTAGAGTGGGATTTTTCAAAGCGGGTACCTAATGTAACTAGATTCAGCAATATGAACTGACTAGGCATCATTGGTACTCTGGTAAGGTATGTTGGCATCACTGTGATAGCTAGAGCTAGAAGCATTAATCCTCCTCCATTAGGATTAGCTTGTTTAGTGAAGGTAATTACCTCTGCAAAGACTTTATCCAATGTGTCGATATTTGTTGTAGGAAGTCTTCTCAAAAAAATTGCAGTAAGATGGTCCATAGCATTTAGATAAATCTAAATAGTGACTTCAACTAGTGTAGTGTATGGCATCTCTAGCTTGTGATATGCCATATGAAAGTGATGGTTGAAGCAAGAAACTATCTCAATTGGGTCCCTTTTGATTGATATGAATTATTGATGTATCACAGTTGGGTTGATGAATGTTTTGAATTGTTCCAAGAATAATTTTTTGAAAGTATCCCAATCTCCAATGCATCTATGTGGCAAATCAATGTACCAATTAAAGGAAATTTCCCCCAAAGAGTAGGGTAATAAATGAAGAACCACATCCTCATTAGCAACCTGCTTGCGGTTGCAAATTTCTTTGAATACCTTGACATGATCTTTGACAGTTCATGTCTCACCATAGATGAATCTAGGGAATTTTTTTTTAGGATTCTTAGGGACGTCATGGAGTGCACCTCTCAAGTTTATTGGTAAGTATACAATGTTTGCAAAAAAAGCCATCAGAGGGTTTGGCAGACCTAAAGGTGGTTGTTAAGGTGTAGCTATTGGAATATGTGGTGGTCCACTAGGAGGTTGGAGTGGAGGTGGAGTTGAAGAAGATGATAAAAGTTCAAATGGAAGTGGTTGAATTTGGGGTATTCCCTTATCACTACGTGGTTTGCGGAAGTGGGTAAGCTCAAGAAACTCATGTACAATTGGCATAGACCTCAATGCTTGCTGAAATGGAGATTTTGGATCAATATCCTCCAGTTTGCATCAATTCTAGAAAAAGTGCACCTCTGCAGAAGTACACTTTCTCAACTCATTGAATTTTGTGCACCATAGAGTTTTATGCACCTACGCACCTGTGAAGTTGTGGATCTATGTACCTGCATACCTGTAGAGTTGCAAACTTGCGAAGCTACAGACCTAAATTTCTCAAAAACTCAAATTTTTTTTGAATTTATGGGAAGCGTAGATTTTTTGTAAAAAGTGCAAATTTTTGAAACTTTGGCAAATTTTCCACTTTTCTCCAAGATAAAAAAGTGCAGCCCTCCTTCTACCACCACTTTTGTTGAGCTGTCATTTTGCAAGATGCTGAACGATAGGAATTCTTGCAAACTCCTCTCTTGAAAAGATAATTTTTTGAATCAAATCTAAGGTTCTAGGTGATCTTGCGACCTACTGGAATCTGCTCAATTGAAGATAAATGTGATTTTCATGAGGAGGCCTTTGCTGGTTAATTTTGGTCTCAGATGAAATGATGAATCTGCACACTATTTCAAAAATAACACTAAAAGAGAACTATGTTTTTGTATTTTTATATTTTTTATGAATACAATCTAACCATGTAGCTAGTATGCAATCCTATTCTAAAAAGGGGTTAATAAAGAAAATAACAAGAAATTTAAAGAAAATAACATGAAATTCAATGAAAATAATGTAAAATTGAAATCCTAATGAACATAAGCTACAAAAAACTACACATTTGTGAGTTAAGCTTTCAAAGAAATCGGTAAGTAACCAATGAAAGTAGGAGCAACACTTCCTCAATTCCACTGATGCAATCTTTGGTTAGAAACTTTAATGATTTTATGATATTTCACTCTTCATCAAATTGCAAGCCCATGGAAAGTGTGCTCATGCGAGACAAAGAGTTATGCAGGCACAATTTGATGATTTCTTCTCAAGCTTGTTATGTCAGTAGAATTTGTAAAACTGTAGCAAACACTAGAACTAAAAGATTGCACAACTAGAAACAATGCAATAAACCTTTGGCTCAATCACAATTCCATGAACAAAATTCACAAAACAATGACACATTCAGGCAAGAATTACTACACTCCAAATGCGAGCACCATAAGCATAATTTTATTGCATAATAATGGTGGCATATTTTAAATATTACAATGAGCAGTTTATAAGAAATCATCTTCTCAATTGGTGTTGAGAGTGAGAGATATTCTTCATGCAATAAAATGCTTTTAAATAATAATAAAAACTAAATATATACAAACTAACAATTAATCTAGTGCTACACAAGACTCCATCCATATTTTATTCATTAATTGGATGCATGAGCCTTTACATGTCAAAAACAAAGAAATTATGAGAGAAGAATCAGAAGGAATCCTTCAATCAAAGCAGGAGTGTTTGGAGGTGCCAAAATTGGAAGTCGGTCCTTCAGTAGGTGTGTGTCAAAGTTAAACGGCCATCAGAATGCATTCCTGATGCATGGAAAGTGTTATTTTTGGAAGTAGTTAGCTGTCGGTGCACCTTTGATTTGTGAAGCTGTGGACCTATGTACCTAAAAACCTGTAGAGTTGTGGATTTGTAGACCTTGATAGGGTGAAAATCTCAAAATTTTACTGAGTGTCAAAATTGAAATTCTGGCATCTAGGTTTTGTTCTTCTTCATCCCAAAGCTATGTCTAGATATTTGCCCTTGAATTTCTCTATCATCGTAGTAACTTTAGCCAAATTTGGTAGATCTAAAGCCTCATATTTTTTTGTTACCTTCTGTCTGTGATTGTCTACCTCAATTCAAGTGTCAAAAAAAGCACCGAGTTGGGTATCCAATTCTTACAAAGCTTCTTCTGTATTGAAGGCTTGCTAGATATCTTCATCACTAGATGCCTCCTCCAAAGTCTTCTTAAAATTATCTACTACTACCTCAACTGGTAATAAATTCTCTCATTCATCATCCTCAAAAATATCCAAGCATGCATCACTATAGATTTTCTCTGCTTCCAAAATTTACTCTCGGGCTTGGTTCTTGAGCCAATGAATCTCCTCATGTAATGTTCCCATTACCTTATTGCTATCCGCTATCTTTTCTATCTAGTCATCAATCATATCTAGCTCTTCTCCCATATATAGATTAATCAAAATCTTGTACATTTTCCCTTTTATGGCTTGTAGAGTTTGAAAATCCTTACTCTAGGCCCGTACTTCATCTATAATAATGAAGTTCTGCTTCAAAATTGCCACAACCTTATTCACATTCTCCTATGTAGCATGCAGTAACTTCAAATCTCTCATAATTATCAAAACACCTTTCTCCTCAAGACTTTCCTGCCACTCCTAATAGGCCTTCAAAAATGGGTTGATCTGCACACCTCCCCTTCTCTAAGTATGGTATTTAGAGTCTACTTGGGGTACTTAGGATCTAGAGGGCCAACAACTTTGGATAGATATCCTCTTAGGATCTTGACTTTCCTTTGAAGTGTTTGGAGTTCAACCTCATCCTGTTCCATGCTCTTGAGGACCTCTTTGACTCCCATGGTCATGATTAATTGGGTTGAATCTTGTGTAGGCTTCACCGACATAACATCCTTTATTTCATAATCCTTGAGGCCAAGGCTTTCTGCATCTATGTCTTTAGGAGGTAAAACCACCTATGCAAAAAATTCTTGGTTCTATGTGTTGGTGACAATTGCCAGCAACATTGCCTCGTGTGATGGAGACTCAAGTTTATTCAAAATCTCTGCAATGTCACAAATGTCTTCTTCTGAAACATAAAATTGAGGCTTAGTACTCCTCACTATTTCCTTTTGGATCCATCTAGGGATGTGTTCTACTGAGGACTTGGCTCTTGATAACAAAGGGGTATGTTCTACAACTTCTTTCCCTTTGTCACTCTTACTCATAGTTGTCTCCTATTAGGAGGGCTCTTCTTCTATAGCCTTAGTCTCAGTAGACCCTACAACTTGCACCTTAGTGTCTTGGGAATGTGGTTGAGAATATTCCATTACTTGTCCTCTCTTTGACACTTCATCGGTTGCCATTTGTTCTGGTCCCTCTTCTTGTGATGGTTCCTTCTAAACCTATTCTTCTTCCAAACTTTGAGGTGGAGGAGTAATTGAGTCACTATCTACTACCATAATTTGTGGTGGAGATGGGGTAGTAAGATCAGGCTCCTATGAATCTAGCTACATCTGCATCCAGTCTTCTTGTTGAGGTTCACCTATAGGGGTGTCTCTAAACTTATCCCCAATAAACTTTGTACCCATGGGCATAAAATCAAAATTTGACATTGTCAAAATGTCATTGTCCTCATCACTCTGCTCATCCACCCACTACTATATTTCATCTTCCAAAGAAGAGAGTTCTAAGGGTTCTGCTTGGGTGGATGGTGAGGTACACATGGCACTCTTTCTCCTTTGTAGCTTACTGGGTCTTACTAGCTAAGTTCTTCCCTATAAGGGTACTTGTTTCTCTTCCTCTTCTCATTCTTCTTCTTCCTCCTCTTTGTCCCCTTCCATGATGGTTTCAAAAATAGATGGGGAAGGCACCAATCTTCTATTGATCCTTTGCCTCTTTTTCATCCAGATCTTAATCCTCTTGTTTTTTTTCTTGGAGGAAAAATGAGAAGCTAACTCTTCTTGCATAGGAGGATTGGAGACTTGTGGAATCTCTCCCTCTTCTAGTTGTCTGGACACAATGGGAGGCAATTGAGTTTCATCCTAGACTTGAGTAGCTCCAGTATCTTGGGACCCTTGTCCACTCTCTTCCTACTATTGTGGAGGTACCTATTCTTTAGCCTATTTTGTTTGAATTCTCTAAGGGGAGGTCCTCTTTCTTTTGTTCTTTCCCTTCCTTTCTAGAGGGTGATAGTATCCAACTAGGCGATCAAGCTGGTATATTGTCTCTAGCCTGATAGGAGACTAGGCCTCAAAGTTAGGAATTGTTACTTTCTTCCCTCTACGTCTTTCTAGAAGGACATGCATGTGGAAGATTACTATATTAGGTAATGGATCAAGTGGAAAAGGTTTCTTGATCCAATCCTTCATCATTTTGATGACATGCCTCACTTGATGATTAATATCATCAAACTCCTGCCTGTCAACATCAGCATTCATAATGGGCCTTTCTCCTATTTTGTTTGAGTTGAATAGGGGGTCCAGTAGCTCCTTCGAATCCCATTTCCTTATCTCCTCTAGGATGTTCAACTGGAGGGCCTTCTCTACTAGATACAAAGTCATCTTACAATAATCCCTTATGCAGACATCATAGTTATTTGTTGCATTCATCCAATGATCCTCAACAACATCCTCATGGTGGAATTCCTTTCCTGCTAGACTCTCCACTTTCCCAATATTGTCAAATAATGGCTGGGGAGAGTTGTATTCTTCGAGAGGATAATTCTCCCATTCCCACTTGAAGGACAAAATGTCCTATTTCTATTTCACCTAATATAGTCCAATGACCAAGGGCCATGCCTAGCAAGGTCTCCATTGTCTCTTTATCTTCTCATATGCCAACTCAATTTGCCAAGAAATCTCTAATAGCACTAGTTTATCACTAGGATATCTAGGGAGCTTCTTAGGGTTGATGGAGGCACCAGCTACCTATAGATATGTGACCATTTTGAACTAGATGAAGTAGGCCCTGAGAATTGTTATCTATGCTTTTGCTTTATCGGATAACCTCTTTCCATAATCTCCCTCAATGAATCGAATGATGACAAAAATGAAAGCTTTATTCATGATTCTATATTCTTTGCTCTATGCTGAGAGTTTCTTCTTTACTAGCTAAGGGTAGACTATATATGGCCAGGAATTGTGATCCTATATATTGCCTCTCCTATACAAACTGGTGTAGTTTGTTGCCCTTGCTACAAGTAGGTATACCATGTAAGAAGTCATATAGAACTTCTTCTTATCTTTTACTACCCTCAATTGCTCACACAAATTTTCACTAAGTGTTGTGGCCTAGTCCAATGGTATTTTCACTCCCCTGATTGTTTCAATAAAGTTAATCATGAAGGTATTGAGGTGACCTACAATAGGTAAACCCATAACTCTGCTCAAGAGAATGATGGAATATCCAATGTCCTCCTTCATATATCCTTGAGTCATATCCACTTTGCCTATTATCCTTCCCAAAGGAGGCTTTTCACTAAGGTAAGATTATTGTATGATGTATGTTGCCTCCTGCTGGTGCTCCCTGTACCATCTTTCTGCTGCTTCATAAGAGAGTCTGATGAATTGATCTACCCTTAGGAGGTGGAAGACCCTTTCAATGTTATCAGGTTATAGGTCCAAGAATACTTCTCCAGTCACACTCTTAACCACTCTCTCCTTAGAAAAAAAATGTTGTGCCCGAGCCATGATCAATTTTGTTGACTGTACTGATACAAGATGCGAAGCCATGCTCACCAACCTAGAACATATCAAGGCAGATATTAGTGTAGATCTCTCAATGGGTTTATTGCATATTCTAAGGAGGTCACCTAGGTCTATATGTCCCAAATTAGTATCTCTAGTTTTTGCTTGATCATCATGGAATCTTGATTTTGATGGTATGCCTTGAAACTTGAAAATGATGGGCTTAGGTGCCATTTTGGATGTGGATGCCATTTAATCTCTGCATGACACAAGAAAAGGCGTTCATTAGGTCAATGATAAAACTTGGAAATAAAAAATGTAAATGCCTTAAATTTCACTAACAAATGAAAAGAACATAAATATAAAGAACAAAATGAAACGCCCAATTTAGGCACTTTTATTTTTATTTATTTATTTTTTTAATTTTTTTTTTAGCTTTTAGGTTTTTGGTGAGATGGATAAATGCATGGGTGCACAACAAAAGAGTGCATGTGGGGGCACTCTGATGCATAGTGTGGTTAGGGTTTGTGAAATGTGTCACGGTGGAGGAGGTTAGGCATGATGGGTGCACGGAGCACCATGCATGGGCAGAGTTTTTTATGCATGCACGGTGGGTGTGGGTGTCATGCACAAATGTGATGCACTCATGGGTGTGGCCAACAGGAGCTTCTCACATGGGCATGAAGTGTCATATGCATGCAGGCATAGCCAAAAGGAGCAGTGCATGGGGCACTATGTGTTTAGCTCTTACCTTTGCTAGAGCACCCTTAGCAAAAAAAAGGAAGAAATGAATGAAGATTAAGGTGGGGGATGTGGGGGGTTTTATAACCTCGCCGACCCATGAGGTGTGCCCTCACACCCCAACACAAGTGCGTGGGTGCGCGGTGTGCCTTGTGCCTTATGTGATCGGAATATATATATATATATACATATATATATATATATATATATATATATATATATATATATATATATGTACATATATATGTATATATATATGTACATATATATGTATATATATATGTACATATATATATGTATATATATATGTACATATATATATGTATATATATATATGTACATATGTATATATATGTATATATATATACATATATATATATATATATACATATATATATATATATATACATATATACATATATATACATATGTACATATATATATATACATATATATATATGTACATATATATATACATATATATGTATATATATATATATATATGTATGTATTTGACTTTTCAATTTTTCAATTTTCTTTTTTTACGATTTTGACTTTAACATTTTCTCGACTCTCAAATTGGGAGTTTGGGAGTCCAAAAAAAATAGGGGGTCCCCATTTTGAGGGAATGGGGCATGTGTTGTGGGAAACACAATAGGTCCTTTGATTGGGCTTAAAAATTGACCCAAACACCTAAACGGGCTTTGAGATCAAACCAATTGATTCTTTGTTCTGCATACTATTACCCCATCAAATCTTGTCTCATGATGAATTCTCAGTCAAAAGATATTGACCATCAAAGTTTCTCTCTCAAAATTGCATGCAAGGAAACAAATTAGAAAACCATAAAATGTATTTGGATTCAATTTTTAAAACTAGGGAAACTGACACTTGAGAGAATGAAAATTGGAGAACTAGTTCACTATCATGAGGTTAAGAATAATATATGATTAGGGATCATGGAAAATAACAAGATGAAAATGGTAAGCTGTCAAAATGGGTTACTCAAATTTGTAGGCTAGAAACACTGGCAAAAAAGTAGTTTTTGCAAACGGAATGGACTTGAAAAAATGTGCAGACAGATTCATCAAGACTTGAAAATTGGCACACTTAAAAGTATTTTTAGAGTAAAAAATTTTGGTACAATTCATTTGATCTCACCTATCATAGATTTGGAGATATGACATCACAAACAGGGCTACTAACCAATCTACATTTACTGACACCAGTAAAAAGTTACAAATTGCATTTGGAATCACTTTCGAAAACTAATCAAATTGATTCATCATAAGCTCAAAATTTAAACATAGTAAGTCTCTAACCTCTAAAATACAATGCAAAAGGAATTTTATCATTTTAGTCAATTGGGTCAAAGTTATGAAAAGTCAAATAGGGCCTGCCAAAATTTTGAACAATTCACATTAGCATGACAACAATAAATGACCAAATTTGAGGGATTCAAAACCTAGTCAAATGGATTTAGAATGAATCAAAATCTAAAACATAAGTTCTTTGGTATGGACACTAAACACTTCCAAAGTTATGAGTCATGAAACATTACTAGGTGCAAGATATTGAATTGCAAACTAGGTCTTCTGTCGATGTTTGACACTTAATATGCAGATTTGGGCATTGCTCAAAACAAGACTTCACACAATGACTTGAAACGGAAATTTATCTCCATGTGATGCATGGAAATACTGAATGCATGGTGTTAGAAACATTAAACTCCTCTTAGGCCTCATAAGTATAGCCAGGTATGTACGTATTAAAAAGCACTTATAAGGCTTGACTTTGTCAATGGTACTCAAAATTAGGGCTTCAATTTTGAGTCCCAACAAGACACATGACTGCATCTTGGGAATTTGAATATTTTTTTCTTTCAATCCATCAAGACCTCCTAGGACATAGATACTTGTCTAGCTTGCAATGTGTTCACATCTTATTGACTTTTGGTCATTCTCTCTTGCTTCATCACGAGAACATGCACATAGTTGGATCAAGAAGGATCCAATGGTGGAGATCTTATTTTCAAAGTTCATTGTACTTTGTCTATTCGATGCCCTTGAAACTACTGCAATGTCGACATCTATCCACCATGTGACATCATTACTATTTGGTCCCATTGAAAATCGGTTTATGAAAGACATAAAGGTAGACACATGATGATTTAAATGCATAGGGCGTGGGGTCGACACTTAGAGTGAATGAACCTAATAAGGGGACCCAACTTAGGTGACACATGGGTAATCTAAACCTTTAGAAAGGTAACACACATTATAACATGAAGGTGAGAATTAGGGTTCTAGTTAGGTTTTAGCCACATGCTTGGCACACTATGAAAAATTGACACCATTAATAGATATCTTTGATCAGATTTCAATGATGGCAACAAGAGAAAAGGAGGGGGCTAAAATGGTTAACAGTTGCTTGGGTACTTAGAAGACAAGGTGGTTCTAGTTGAGTTATGTCAACAAATTCTTGAAGTGAACAATTTGTGTTCAAACATGAAGAAAATAGTCAAGATTCCCTTTCGCATAGTGGTTGGACCCCATTCTTGTGCTTCTAGATATGATGCTAAGAATCTAGTGAAGAGTTTTGAGAAAAAAATCAAATTGGTGGACTATGAGGTACTTAGGCCTCAATATGATCTAGTCAACTTTGTAAGGGATCACTTGAAGTTGGGATATGCCTACAGACATGTTCCAAATATCAAGGACTTCTAGATTAGGTGTCTCAATGAATACTAGACCTGCGAGAAATTTTTCTCACGACTAACAATTGATGAGATTATGTTATATAATGATTATATTCATGTTTCTAACCTTGTAGATGATGGAGCCTACATACACCTGACGTCCTTTGAGAAGATCAAAGGCACCCCAATTTTGTCTACCCCACCTATAGGTGTTGTCATAGACACCATGGAGGTCCTCATGCATGGAATAATCAAAAGAACAGAGAAGTGGTTAGAGTGTACCCGATATTGGAGGAAGAGGACTAGGAGCACTAGTTCTATGGGTGGAGTCTCTTTTTGAGCTACCCAATCAACTAGAGCAACCACCACCATAGCTATGACTTCAACATCTGTAGGCCCATTATAATCCATTGGTCAAGGTGGAGACTAACCTCTAGAGAAGAATGTGCCAATCACTCCAATCTGTGGAGGTGGCTCTCTTCCAAACATTGGAAATATTAGGGAGAAGGAAGGAGACAATAACAAGGAGAAAGAACAACAAAAATTAGTGGCCAAGCCTACCTCCCCTATCTAAGTCATCAATTTGGATGTTGACACCAACCCCATTGATGTCCAAGAACAAGACACATCTTAGCAAGGGGATACCTTGGCCCTCTTTGTAACTAAGGTCACTACTTTCTTTATTGCTTCCCAGAGTAGACAAACTCCCCAGTACCAAGGAAGCTAAGCGATCCTACTACCATGTAATCTGCTATGAATGTTCTCTCTATTGATTCATGGCTCAAGGAGACCATTAATAGGAATAAGAAGATATATGAAGAAGTGGCTCCATTGAAGGACTTGATCACACAAGAAACCTCTTCTCAGCCATCCAAGAAAATGATGATGCAAAAAAAATTTACTACATTGACCACTTACTCAACTACTGTCCACATGCTGGTAGAGATTCCCTAGCCATAAAAGGAAGGAAAATTCCATGAGCTTTCCATAGATGACTTCCAGATCATAACGACGGATCTTGTTATTCTTATTCAGGACTCCATGGTGAACATATGGAAGTCCACCAATGAGAAGATTGAAGATAAGTTGGAAGATCTTATAGTAGAAAATGAGGTCCTAAAGGCCTCAAATAAAGAATTTATGGAATACATTAGGTCTACACTCAGGAGAACTTCATCAATCCAATTTGACCTGAATGTAGAGGAGAACAAAAGTCTAATCCTAAAGCTGCAACAATAGAGGCACTTCAGGCAGGTTGGTCAAACATGGGTGGACCACATGAAGCCTCAAGGTCACTCATTAATTAAAAATTTGGGAAGTCTAGTGTTAGATTCTCACAACCTAAGGGAGGCAACTTCTAATCATCAGACCACCATACAAAAGGACGTAGATGGACTGACAGTGTAGTTAGCCCTACTGCAAGAAGTTATTGATATGAAGACCAATGTTACAATTACCCATAGGATCCTCAAGATGGGAAAGGAGTCATTGTTTCACTAAAAATAATCCTTGGATTTTATTATAGAGAGCTCTATGAGGTCCAAAAACAAGCTCAAGGATGTACATGACCTAGTGTATAAGGTCATTGAGAAATTATTTCAACATCTCAAGGTATTGCATAAAAACTCCTTTGTGTTTGCTAATGGTAAGCTTATGGATATTGAGAGGATGAAGTCAAATTTCTTGGCATTTAATGATTAAGCTATTGATCCACTCAACTTCCAAATTTCAAAGATCCAAGAACTCTTAGCAATAGATTCAATCATAAGAAGAGAATCAGAGAAGTTCTAGTCAAGGGTAAAAAAAATAATGAATTGACTGAGATGCATGACTACTGGATGATTCAAGTTGACAATATCATCATTCCAAATGTTGAGGAATTGGACAAAGTAACTGATGCTATGAAAGCTTACATAGCCAAAGAAGTTATTTCTAAGAAGGCATGATGTTCTGATGTTCCTCTAGACATCTCTCATTCTCTCTCTCTCCTTTCCTTTCCAATCCATTCATAGAACTTTTTTAGTCTTTGTAATGGACAATGATTCATGCTTGTCCTATTTTTAGATTATTCTGTTTAGAGATGCTTTTTGTTGCAATCATCTATTGTAACCATCCATTTTGAGAAGGCCTATATATGTAACATTTTGAAAAATTAATGAGATCAAAAAATTACTTTTGGGAGAACCCCTATATCTAGGACTACTATGAGTGACTCTAAGTCAAATTTTAATTGTATTGTTCATTCAATTTTAGTATAGTATGTGGAATGAATGTGCTATTGCTGAAAATTGACTGAATGCAAATGAACTTGATTTTATTTCCTTCATTCAATAAATTGTATACCTTACTTTCTTTAGCATAAGAAAATTTTTGTTCTTTTTGTTTTATAATTTAGTTTACATGAATAGTGTAGTTCATTGCATAAGGAGGCCAAAAAAAGGTCGATGGAGTGGCTACGGGATAGACAATCTGAGTATTGTTAAAACATTAGTTAACTTTGTAATCTAGGAATTACTCATTTTTCCATCTTTTATTTTTCTCATGTTGTTGTAGTTGGTTAAGCATGTTCCCATTTCTTGCATTACAATCAGAATAGATTGCATTATGTGAGTTAATCTCCATTTTCACTTGCCTAGGTTGTTTAAAGTATTGAGCAATCTAGTATTTGCCTCTTCTGCTTTCTAGTTAAGACCATACCCCCAAACCTGAAAAACAAAATTCATTGCAAATATTGCATCTAAAATGGAGTTGTACCTCTCAATTTAAGGGTCTTTGATAGATACTTATTTTTCTTCCATAAGCCATTGGACATTTTAAGAGTCAACGTATAAACCAAAAAGATAAGGGAGAAAAAATGTTAACCAATAAAAAGATATAATGAATGTTGTATATGATTAAATGATGAATATTTAATGATTTAATAAGTTTTAAATGGGTTATGATTATAATCAAGATAAAGTATTTAGGTTATAGACCAACTTCTTAAAAATTCAAAACTAATTCTCCTAGAAGATTGAATTGGCATTTTGAAATAAATATAAGGTATCATACCAACCTAATGGAACTACATTATTGATCATAGACAATGTTGTGAAATAAAATTTTACTAATTAGGGTTGGTTTATCCATAATTGTGATTAAATCCTGAATGTACCGATGTTGTGGTGTTCTCCCAACTTCATATTAGAAATGAAAACTTGTGAATCAAATGTCACCTATACTAAACCTATCTAACTCAAATTAAACTTAGGAACTTAAAACCTTCTTAATTATTCTCAAACTTGATGTCATAGTTTAATTATGATTCAATTGATCAACCTTAATCAACCTGAATCGAGTGTTCCTATAATAGTTAATTCATAGGTTTTGAACCAATGTAGTTTTTTGGATACCAACTCTAAATCATTTGAATGGTTATCAAAGCTCAATTATCACCTAAATCTTGTTATTCAATAAGATATCTTTATCATGTCAACATATTTCCATAGCTTATTCTATTCTAGTATGTGTTAGTGTAATGCCCTACCATGAAACCCAAAAGAAATTAACCTAAAGTTTCACTATGTGTGTTAATTTTTTCAAAAAAAGATAATAACAACAAGAGATAATATAGTGGAAGCAATAACTCATATACATACAACCATCATAAATAGATTGCATTTTCTTTAAGGGTTCCATGATGTTGAATCACATGTATAAGTTTTTATTAATACTAAATCTGATACATAAAAAATCCACATCAAAGAATAACTACAAGTAATAATCCATTTAAATAATGTACACAATTATAGGATGCCATTTGGCAATAATTAGAATGCATAATCATTCATTGTACAAGTCATAGGTTATGAAAAGCTCAAAGAGTATACACCATAAATAAAATAGGTCATCTCATAAGATCTTTGATCATCAAACATAATACAAAAGAGTATAACCATCCAACATAAATACAATATTAGATAGAAAGAAACAACTGCACAAGCACATCTATTAACAACATCCAATAGTCAGATCTCAATGGTATAAGTAAAAAGTACTAGCACCTGACCTCATGGAACCTAAATGGCCCACTCCCATCATGTTGAGGAGATAACCTCAAGTCCCAAATAGATATCAATCCAAAAGTCATAACCAACATCTAGGTCAAGGAAATCTTGATAGCAAGATCTATCTCAAAGGTACCAAGACACAAGTATCATCTAATCCTAGAGGCAACAATAACGCATAGGAAATCTACTATGTAAGTTGGAAAGTATAATTGCATAAGAAAACTCTAAGGTTACACTAGTAACCTCTTTGGAATTTAGCCCTTGAGTGTCTCTATGCGGTACCAGTATCCTTTCATATAGAAAGGGCATACTAACAAAGCAAGGTTACAACCAAGAATGAAATGTTATCATTGAATCTTATTAATTCATTTTATTCCCATTGAACGAAATGTTATCACTTATTAAAAAAACTTACAATGGGTTACCTAGGCATCCACTTAGGGCTCCAACCTCCATTGCAAGCCACTTCCCAATGTACACATAGATTATCTACCCTAGGCTCATAAAAGTATAACACATAAAAATCACAATTTTTACCTTTGTCCTTTACAAGAAACTAGAAAGAACCTATAGATAAAAAATAGTATCGCCTTAGTCATTTACAAAAAACTAGAAAGCACCTAAAGACAAATCATAACATCACCTCATTCCTATACAAGCCACTGGAAAGCACAAAAAGATAAAACACAATAATCACCTCAGTCCTATACAAGCAACTAGAAAGTATCAAAAGATAACTAATCAAAGACTCAAAGGTTACACTAGAAAAGTCACACCATTCACCTTAGTTCTACACAGGAAAACTAGAAAGCATTAACAACAACTAGATCAAACTCATCATAGAAGACATGTGACTACATCACAATGGTTGGGTAGAAAAGATCATATAATTAACATCATCATGGAAATAAACTCCCAAGCTTCTAGTAAACAACCTAATTTTGTCAAAGTACTAAGTTAAAACCCAAACCCCAACATGACATACAATATACATCTCAACAAAATTTTAACAATATATTTTCATAGCTCGTTTAGGTTTTCAAAACACAAAGATTCAATAAATAAATAGGGTTACAATTTTCCATTTCCCCTAGTGTTGATTTACTAATGTTTCCAAGTTCACAAGAATAATATATTCAAAAAATCTTATTAAAAGTCAATTAAATGTGACATTGAACTATCATCCAACACCCAAGTTTACCAATTTTCTCAATTCAAAATTCACAATTTAGTGTACAAATACATTTTAATAATAAACTAATTAAAAACTTTAATTAAATATTATTAAAATTAAATCAATAATCACTAAATTATTAATGATAATAATTATTTATTTATTAATGAAATAATTTATATTAAATTATTGATAAAATATTATTAATCTATTAATAAAATAATAATATTAATAACATTTAATATTTAATAAAACATTAAATAATTATTAACATTTGATAAGTTAAAATAACATATATTAAATGTCATACTATATTAAAAACCTTTAATTAATAAAATTTAATTAAAAACTAAATTTAATTATAAATTTAATATAATTAAAAAAATTAAATGATATAATTGTGGGACCAACGATCATAGCCCTTGGGGTCACATGGTCCCAACTATACAAGTAGTTGTGTACAATTGTATGTAGTTGTAGTCTGTTTGCAACAGTCGCATGCTACTTGGCAGGTGTTGCACAACGCAAGAGGGAGAAGGTAAAGGGAGTGGGGTGGGGGTAATGACCCACTCCCCTTTTCATTTTAAATATTTTCTTAAAACAAAGTAGTTTTATAAAACATAAAACATGAAACATTGCCTCCATATGAAATTAAATTCCTTCTTTAAAAAGAAAAATAAATATCCAAATATAATTTCCGTAACTACCACAGTAATTTTAATTATTGTGGTAAATTTTATTTATATATATATGTATATCCTCCCAATAAGATCTGTTATAGAAACCTACGATAGACAAACTAAATAAATTAACAATACTGGATTTTCTTTTCTAACCCCATAACCCATTTTTAACAATCCATATATGAATCCTCAAATTAACAAACAAGGGTTTTAGAAAGATGAAATTCATTCATAGACATTTTTGAAAACAAAGAACAATAGATTTCATAAGCAAGGGTTTCAACCAAATTGAAATTCAAAAAAAAAGATCCACCACAAACACGGAGAAGACAAATAAATAAGAGAATGATAACTACTACACAAAACCCAAAAGATCCTACCTAGATCTAATGCTAAAATAATGAATGCATAGAGCTCACAAGCGAATCCTTTTTCTTTTGATAACCCCTTCTTGGAAATTGGCTCCTCCAAACATGTGTGTGGAGAAATGAGCTCTGATTTGTTAATAAAATTCTTTCCCCAAATTAGGGCTTTAATTTTGCAATCACATGAAACCCTTTTCCTTTATTATTTTAATTATTTTAATTTCATGTGCAATCTTTTGCATTTTAACTAAAATAATCTTTATTAAATCAATTCCATTCTCTCCTTTATTTATTCTAGAGACATTTTTTATAAAAATATTTATTGATCTAACTAATAATAATATTTAGAGTTTATTATAAAAATGAAATTACTAAATATATTATTATTAAATTAAATAAATATGATTATGCCAAAATTAGAATTTTAACCATATCCTTTAAATTTAATTCCATGATTTAATTAATTTCTCAATTAATTAAATATAATTAAATACTGATATTTTCTTTATAATTTTTTCATTCAATTATCTTTTAATTTGATTTAATTACAACTAAAAATCACACCACACCCGTAAGACTATATATGAAAACTCAACTAAAGGACAAAGCATAGATTCAAACTCATCACATAAATCAACTGAGTATGAAATAAAATCTAATCAAATTTGGTAACCAAATATCATAAAACTGGCCTACAAGGATTCACAATCCAACATGAAAAGTTAACTAGGGGTAGGCATTAAAGTTAACATAGTTTGTATTACCTTTTTAAAAAATGTTCTTGTGTTTTTGCCTAAGATTTTTGGGCATGACACTTCACTCAAATGCAAAGTTGATAAAATAGGACATGAAATTGATTGAAGATTCATCCATAAAAAAATTCAAAGAAGCATGCAAATATCCCATACCCATGAAGAAAAATGTGCTACATGAGATGTAGACTACTCTACTAGCAAGATAGCACTCTCCAAGTCAGAGAATAGAAGAGCTGAGGAAACAAGCACTTCAAGAATTATGACTTGACTTGTCGGTTAATGATGTAGAATTTTGTATGGACAAGTTTCACAAAGCCTTTAAAAAAAAAGTATTGATAACTATGATGTAGATGAATAACCTATTTTAATTCAAAATAAAAAAGAAGTATAGATGGAGGAGTTGTAGAAAGCACCAAATTAGGCTTATGAAGAAGCGATATTTTCAAATGTCAATGATGTATTTACTATGAATGACATACTTGGGACTACAAGCATAGAAAATAAGAAGAAGTCTATAGATGAGAAAGTAACTATTGAAGATATCATAGATAGGAGAGAAGAATTATACTTTGAAGGAGATGATCAAAAAGATAATATAAGTTTGAGTAGATACATCGGTCACTATTAGTAGTGAACATAGAGAAGAAGCCATATCCAACAAGGCTATAGTCAATTTGCAATTATACTGATAGGTAGTGTAGGTCAACCACCACTTGATCTAACTACTTAATCACTAGCATCAACATAAGAGGTATTAAATTATATGAGAAAATAGGAGCCAATCCTGACATTGGGAGGATCAAACACCATCACTAGGAGCATCAACAGTTATTGAGGGTAACATAAGTGAATAAAAAGATAGTGTTGAAATGGGTAGTCAATCTAAGGACTCAAACACTAAAAAAGAACAAGGAAAGAATGATAGAACCAACACTCAAGGACTAAGTTCATCCGATCTGAACACTTCTCGATTAGAGAGGTTAACCAAAAAAGGTTAACATAGAGATGATGATGAAGATAAAAGTAAAGATAAGAAGGATCATGATAAGAGCATATAGTCAATGGAAGTCAAAGGTAAAAGGAAATGAGAAGAAGAAGAGGATGAGATAGATGATGATCCACCAAGCAATGATCCTCAACTTGACATACTGAAGCAACCAATAGTAAGTCTAAACAATAAAGAATGATTATTATTTAAGAAAGAATTTGATCTAAAAAAAGGATTAATGAAAGAAGATGTAAAAGAACCAAAAGGAAAGTATTGAGGAAGACTATAAATTTTTATAAATCTTATGCTAGAAGTCACAACAAAAAAAGAAACAATTCAAAGATAGTTGAAAGTTTATTTGGACAAAGATGGTGTTGGAATAATTTAGAATAATTGAGAGGTGGGTGAATTAGTTATCCAAGGTCCAAATGTACAAATAATTTTTTTTATTACTTAACAAATACATGTGTATGCATTTATTAGATCATCCAATATCTCAAACCTTAGTATATTACTATCCTAAGTCAAATGGACTTTGTATAAATGTAAACATGAACTACCACAAATTCAATCACACAATTTGACACAAGGATTTTATGTGGAAACCCAATTTGGGAAAAACCACTAGTAACATGCTACCAATTTTCACCCTTCTGAAGTGGGCTCTGTGAGGAGCCAAACCTATTAATTTACAATGCACAATGTTAAATGTAACCTTGAATAAAGGATTTCAATCACCCTATTAGGAGTGATCCTTGTTAGAGGACTTTAGAAAATTTCATTGGAATGTGACCTAGTTAAAGGATTAACTCATGACTATTAGGTAAACCTTAATCCAAAGGATTTAACTAGATTGATACAATTGTTAGAAATTGATAGTAGGAATTGATCTAAAAACAAAACAACTCACTCTTAGATTATAGATCTCTTATTCAACTCTTCATTATGCTTGGCATCCATTCCCCTTTATCTCAAATAGTGTGTTCACCCTTCAAGCCTTCACCTCCTTAAGCCTTCATGCTTAGTATGCCAACTATAGGTTCATTCCTTCTGCCACCAAATGAATCAATGCCTTTCTCACAAACTTCACACTTTTTCTTCTAGCTTGGTATCTTCTTATATAGAAAATTTCAATCTTTTTTTGCTTCATCACAATTGTCCATCTTAGGGGTAAATCAGATTCATCAAATCTACCCTCTTTTCCATTTTGTTACTTTCTAGAAACTTCTCTTACAATCCTCTTCAAACTAATCTAAAATAGTTTATCTTGAATTCTGTGCCACCAGCGCATCAGAATTATTTTCAACATGCTTCACACAATTCAAGAAATCAATTTTTTTGGCTCAGATTCATTAAGCATTTGATCAAACTCTTTATACTATCACTTGACCATAATATGTTGTTTTCTTAGCAATAACATGGTTCTAATGCTTGGTCAATAGTAGCTTGCTTGGCATAGTGTAAGTCTTACTGATGCTCAACACCTACTAAACTTCCTTTGTTCGAAACATACTAAATTTTTATTTTCTTGACACATACTAGACTTCCTTCACTTGGCTTGAACTAAATTGCTCAGCTTCCATTGTTTGCTTGGTCATGATTGGTAGACACATTTCTTTGCTTAGTATTCTTCTTGTCTTTGCTTAAGTATCCTTTCATTGTAGCCTTAAGTAGATTAACAATGCACTATATCATCACACTCTTACTTGGTCTTAGGGCTCCTTTTATACACCATATACCTCAACCTTTCTCAAGCTACTCTTGCTATCATTTCTTTTCAAATCCTCTTAATCAATCAATCAAATGATAGCATTTTGAAATTTTCTTACCAGCAAGTAGTAGGTTTGACATCAATGACAAAATAATTATTGTTCCATGATAGGTTTCATCAATCTCCTCATTTCTATACTTCAACAATCTTTTTTAACAGATGGAAACAATAGGAATAAATCTAAAAGGAGAGCTAGAGAAGGAAGTCACAAGCAAATTGGAAGAGTGGATAAGACAAAGCTTATTGACAAAGCTTACACATTCAAAAAGGAAGTTGTAGGAGAATATAAATATATTACAAGATATTTTTAATACTGTATTAAGAAAATATACTACTTTGCATAGTTTTGACACATTTACTTCTGATATTGACATTTGACTTAACATAGTTCAGAATGAAAGGCTAAGTCATATTGGGAAACTAGACTAATTAGTCAATGTAGAGCAACATTCATTGAAGTTAAAAGATTTAATGCTAGAGAAGGAAAAATCTTAGTAGAAAGAGATAAAATTATTGCCAAAATCTTGGAGTTGTAATGAATGATTAGTTTATATATTAATGTGATAAAGCAAAGCTCATTGGAAGCACAACACAATATAGAGGTGCTAGAGGAAACTATAGTAATAGGAACGAAGAACATGAAAATAGAATTTGAGAAGCACATTTTAACTACTAAAAACATGGGATACATTGTTGCAAATTATAAATTTTAAATATATAAATATTTTAAGTAAATTGTAAAATGGTTATGGAATTTTCACTGCATACTTTTCTATTTGATCATGTTCATTGGTGTTGATTGCCATAAAAAAAGTGGGACCAAATACAAAATAAAAAAATCTATAGTGAGTTAATGATGAGGAGATAAAGAGATGGAGTAGGAAGATAAAAAGATGTATGATATAGAAGATATAAGTACATAGTAATGCTACATGAAATGGGCAATTTTTAACGGTCAAATGCAAGCACTTTAATAAGATGTGGACCTCCACTTTACGGTTCACTAATTTGCTCAAATATGTGTGTAAGAGAAAGAGGGGAATTTCCATATATGATTCCACTTATAATCCAATTTAGGTTAGCTAGAGCCCAAAGGAAGAAGGATTCTAATATTAAATTTGAATTATAAAGAAGAATGTAATACAAGGAAATGTACTCTCTTAATAGGATGGTGTGAATGTGAAATTGAACTAATTGCTTAAATAATATAATTCTAGATGCCATGTAAACACAATCAGCCCAATTAAGATATAAATCTAGGTAAATATATGAAAGGAAATAAAATATGAAAGACTCACCTTGAACTATATAGGGGAAGATGTATTTTATGTCCAAAAATCACAGATCTAAACTATATCTGAATATTTCTCTATGGATCTCACAGGGAAACAATACAAGGAACAAAACCTAAAAATCTCCCTAAAAAAAAATACTGAAGGACTAGGTTGACTTGGGAAGAAATCCTACAACTAGGTTGACATTGTTTGATGACCTAAAAATGAATTCCCTAGAAAGCTCTCATAAAGTAGGTTCTAGATCCCAAATCCTTTCATTGATAACCTATAAATTAGCATAGAAAAGAAAGGTTTTGGGGTTGGGGTTTGATGAAGGATTTCCTTGGTCAAGCCCTAAGTTAAGAAATTAACCATAATTTATAAATATAAATCTAAATGATTGAAAGATAAGATAAATATTAGGATTCACCTTGCTTTAAACCCTTTTCTGTAAGGATTTTGTATGTAAATATATTGTAGATCTTTAATTAGGAATTTAGGATATCTCCACTCTTTGCAATGGATCTACCATAATTCCATCATGATGCCTATATGTAAAAGTGAATCAATGAAGAAGATGATGAATGCTTCAATGTATATCTCCTCCATGATGGCCAATAATACACTACATCTTGAAGAGGAAATGCTTACAAAGGATCCTTCAATGCTAGATAGAAATCTGCTGGCTAAAATCCTTGAAAGTTTTGAATACTTATAATCCTTGAATGAAAATGGAAAAAATATGGATTTGAGAGCAAGAGCTTGAGAATATGATCTTGTGTTATGAAAGAAAAGCCTCCAAGTCTCCATATATATGAATTTTTAGGCAGGAAAATAATAAATGGTGACTAGATAATTATAAAAAACTAATCAAACCCCCAAGACCTTTTGGGCCCTGAGCCCCAAAATCGTTGAGGGCTTAGTCAACCTAGTCCTAGATTAGGTTGACCTAGGTTGACTTAGTCTAGAATAGGTTGATCTAAGCTGACCTAGTCCTAGAGATCAAGTCTAGAAAGCCACATAGAGAAGGGGCAAATAACAGAGAAATAAGGTGGAAATATATAAAGAAGAAGAGGAGGGAAAAGAAGATCAAGCACAACAATATCCATGGTACAAAGAGATTATTATGAAGAGGGAGCTAAAATGTCTTAAAAGGAAAGTATGCACATTTTAAGATGGTAAATTTAGCCCCCACTTTTGTGGGAGTATGAGTTTCCTCAAACTCATAGTAAGGTTAATCAAGAGAAAAAGATAAAACATTCTAATGAATTAGGAGGAAAATAAATCATCAATCCTCTAATAGACTTGAGTATTTATCACATCTAAAATCATAATAAGAGAGATAAATGCTATAAGAAAGTGGTGTAGTTACTTTCTCAATAAGGATTTGTACCTTATTGTGAACCAAATAAGAAAAAGGAAATAAAAGGGGGGAAATTTTTTGCAAGAAAAAAGTTGATGTCATTGAATGGTTTAGAAAGTGTGTGTGGCATGCTATTAAACTCATAAAAGATGAACCCAATGATCTACCAAGTGTGTGTGGCATGCCAGTTAGTCCATCAAGGGATTCAACTTCAAGGGAATTCTATGTCCCAAAAAGAAGAATCGAATTACCACCTAGGAATAAGGAAGTGTGTTTCCTTAAGGGATTGAAACAAGATCAAGTTTCCTAGACTCTTAATAGTCAAATGAAGGGATACACCAAGGACTGGGCCTCCCAAAATATCAATAGTTTATAGAGAAATTCAAAAAAATAAAAGAGACCAAGTCATAAGGAATGGTTTCTTGAAGCTAGTAGGAAAAATTGAGAGAGAGAATAAACATGAAATAAAAATTAATAGATTTGGGTATACCTTAGAAATCATACCAAGTACTAAAGGGTGAAGTACTCTAGGTTATACAAAAAATATATAATTGTATTCCATGGGAAAAGGATGAGTGGAGTGTATGCCCCCATGTTAAAGTGATTGCAAACACATTAATAGGAGCAATAGATTTAATAGAAGCATACATGCATCCACTAGAAATAATTTTTCCACTATGACATTCCCCCAAGAAGAGAAACATATCAAGGGAAATGAGTACATAACAAACAAGAAAGAGCACAAAAGGGATCTACTAAATTTGGGGTCATCAAGATCATATGATAATATGTATTATTATATCAAGTATGAAAGCATCATCATTACCTAAAGGAGGTAGAACTATGATGCAATGGAGGAAAAGAAATAGAAGAATTACAAAGAAGAGTCTTTTTGGGCCAATAATATACAAACCAAAAAGAATCAGTGCTACTATATCATTAGAAACCAAGAAGACTATACAAGATCACTAGTGTGGCTAATAGCACAAATATGGCATATGACATAGTGAAAGGTAGGGGAATCCCCAAAGGAGATGTCCTAGCCCCCAACTATACAACCACACAATAGAAACACAACAGCAAGAAGCAACAATGCAAGATCTGATACCAAATTACAATAATTGTTCATAAATATAACTAATTACATGCAATATACCTAGCTATAAGGCCTTCCAAGTTAGGGCCAAATACAAAAAAAAGCTAAAATATTAGTTCTCCAAGATCCAACAAGATCCAACTTACAATGAATCTCAGCTAGTCCAGATCTGTAACATAAGAACAATCTAGATGGAACCACCAAGGAAATTGAAACTTGTGTTCGCAAGCCCACCAAGCAATCTCCTTGTTTTCTAGCTACAGCCCTAGTTCTAATCCAAGGTCCAAGTGTAAACTAAATCATATTCAACACTCTTTCCACACACTCACAACTTCATCATAATGCTGTTGTAAACTACCTCACATTTAGCACTTTGTCCACAAACCTAGGAAAACTCGCCCTTCAGCTGCTCTCACATTCACTCCTCCTCTAAATGAATCACTCCATCATGATTGAATGAATAAAATAATCCACAAGACCCCATACTTATACCCAAATAATCCACAAGTTTTCCTAGAACACAAATTAAATGCCCATACATAAATTAAATGCCACAAGTCGGCCTCCAATAGAAATTAAAGGTCCAAAATCAATATTCAAGTAAAATCATGATATCTCCTAGCTCTGATTGAATTAGAACTCATTATTTGATCCATAGGTATTAATTTAGGTCCTATACAACCCCTTAAGTGAAAAAAGGTTTATTCCCCAAGGAAAAGTGTGCATCCATCCCGAAAGTCACATACAGAAACCCATTGTGCAGTTTCTTAGAAATCGATACTCTAGGAGAATTGCCATATCTCCCAACATGTAAGTAATAAAAACTTTCTCTTTGGACCATAGATATTAATCTAATCCCTCTTAAATAATTAAAAAGTTTAGCCTCTAACTCATTGTGGAAATTATCTACACACCCTCCAACAGGCACCCATAAACTAGAATAATGGAGTTCCAACAGCAAGGTAAAAACAATTCAAACTTCAACTCAATCTATCCAATCTCTATGAAATAATGAGGAAAGGTTCCCCAATATGTCTCCAACACATCCCTAAACATGAAAATCATAACTCCACCAAAACCTAATTTTGATGCTCCTGCATCAGCATAACACGTAGCAAAATATAGAAGAAAAAGAGATAAAAATAGAACAATGTATACAACATGGTGATTAGTTTATCCTCTTGAGCTCAATGAAGAAACAAGGATCATCTAAAGTAATCAATAGAAAAAACATAGAACAAAAATACAACATGGGATAAAACACAACACAAGAACATAGAGACTACTATAATGAATGAAGTCCACATCAAGTGTTCCGCATACCCCCCTCGCCCCCATCTTGGTTTGAAATGCTAGGGGAAGGATGCAGACTCATAAGAGGAATAATATCCATTATAGTAGGAACCACAATGAGTTATAAGCAAGGACTTTTGGGAGTCACAATGCTCATTACTAGGAGTGATTGTAATTTGCATAGAAATCATGTTTAGGAAAATCATTATCCATTTTAATTAACTCTTCATCAGTACTAGCATATTCATCATATAACTTATCTTTCATATCTACATTAATAGAATAAAAAATAAAAACATAATCATCATTTTTATCAAAATGCATAATGCTACTTTGTTTAACTTCCTCAAAAGAATCATATAGAGTTTGATGAAAGGAATGTGAAGGTTGAGATAAAGATGAAGGCTAAGAAGATAGAGAATGAGTTGTAGCCTTATCTTTAGCTTGACATTTCTTACAAAACTAATGAGTATGTTGATTATGAATATTTTTACAAGATACAATAGAAGGATTATGATCAACTAGGATAACACTTTTGAGTATCATGACCTAGTTGATGGTTATAGTGACAAAAAGAATTTGAATCAAAAGACTTAGGCAATGGTTTACTATGATCAACAGGACAAATAGAAGGAAGGTTAAGAACACAAGCATGAATCAACTTAGTTATCACCTTGGAAAAAGGTTCAAATAATGGAGTATACTAATGATTAAGATGAAATGCAAAGGAAAAAGTAATCATACCTCAGGATGTAGTACCCACTTGGTCATCAACTATATTTGTAGACTTGTTTTTGATCAAATTGTTAGGTTTATAAAATTTGTTTGAATTCCTTGATTTTGATAAAAACTCTTATCACTAGAAAAAGGATTCATCAGAGAAGAGCTCTCAAGTTTACTTACTTTTAACTGGTAATAGTGAAGCAATGAAAAAAGATATGAAAAAGAGGTATATTTAGAAAAATATTGTCCCTAATGCCTTTTTGGTAAATTAGAAATAAAGATATGTTGAATATCATGATTAGGCATAGGATAAAAAATTTGAGTGCATACAGATGTTTAAATCTAGCAATCAAATTCATTAACTTTCTCTTTAACATTCTACCTACAATGCATTAAATGAGTTAAAGAAATTTGAGGACCAATATTATTATGAAATTGTTGAATGAAACCATTAGAAAGAGTTTGAAAAGAACAAATAGAATAAGGAGGTAGAGAGAAATATCATAAAGGTATGTGGGAACAACTTATCCATAAGCCTATACTTGTGAGAAAAATCACTACATATAGTTTGGCAAGTTTTAACATGAATTATGAGATCTCCTTTACCATTATACGTCTCAAGACAAGGAACCTTCACAAGTTGTGGGATAACAACATGAAGGATATATGAGAAAAGGGTATTAGCAACATCACATGTAGGAATATTGTACTTATATTGAATTAATTGAGCAAGTTGTTGTTGGAAAGTGGTAATGGTTTGAACCAATGTACTAATGGTAGGATTGGAAGAAATTATAATAGGCATACATATGCTAGATGGATTAGGAAAATTATTATAAAAAGAAGGAATATGTAAACATGTCAATAGAGAGTTAGAAGGAATGGGTAAAGGGTTCAAATAAGTAAAATGAACAACATTATATGAAGGTAATGTAGAATGAAAATTCATGCAAGTGAAAGGCTAGGAAAAATGATACTTAAATGAGTAGACACTTGGGTAGAAGTAGTCATAAGAGATAGATCATATGTAGGTATGCTAGAAAGAATGGTAGAAATTAAGATAGAATGTTCAATGGTGAGGAAGGAGGAGGATATCCTATCTCTTGATCACATTTCATCAAAGACTTTTCATGAGTATTAATAAGGTGAGATATACCATGAAAGATAGAGAGATTGTTGTCATCATTACTAACAAGCTTCTTAAGAGCTTCAACAATAGAAACATTATTGGGATTTTGATTTCCTTGAGCAAGCCAAGTTTCCAATTTATCAAATTCACTATAAAGTTTATGAACTTGTGAAGGAGGAACTCTTAAAGTGTCATCTTCATCATGGGATGAGTAAGAAGAGTTATGCTCCATTATATAATTAAGACAATGAGTAAAGATGTGAGTTCTATCATGAGTCCTAGGAAGAAAAGAGGAATCATGATCAAAGGAGCCCATAAGTATATGAATTTTCCTAATGTGAATGCTATAGGTTGGACTAGTGTAATTAAGACCATAAAAGAAGAGATCACAAAAGGAAACAATAATGAGGTCTAACCATGCAAATGTAATAAAGAACATAAAAGAAAGATCCAACTATCCACAAGATAGCCAAATTCAACTCTATGAAAGATGCCTCAAAATAAGTGATTTAACTCAAAAAAGAAAGAGGCACAAGTTAGTTTCCTCAAAATGTTTAGTGGTAAAATGGAAGAACATTAATAAGATGTAGACTTCCTCTTTATGGGTCACTAAGCCATTCAAATATGTGTGTGATAGAAAGAGGGAAATTTCCAAATATGATTTCACTTATGATCCAAATTAGATTAGCTAGAACCCAAAGGAAGAGGGGTGCTAATACTACATTTTAATTATAAAGAAAAATGCAATACAAGGAAATGTACTCTCTTTGGCCCTTAATAGAATAGTGTGAATGTGAAATTTAACTAATTACTTAAATAATGTAAACCTAGATGCTATGTAAACACAACTAACCCAATTAAGATATAAATATAGGGTCAAATATGAAAGGAAATAAAATATGAAAGACTAACTTTGAAATGTGTAGGGGAAGATGTATTTTATCTTGAAAAATCATAGATCTGAACTTTATTTGAATATCCCTTAATAGATCTCAGAATGAAATGATCAAAGGAATAAAACCTTGAAACCTCCTTGAAAATATAGACTAAAGGAATAGGTCGACTTGGGAAGACATCTTACATTTAGGTTGATATAGTCAGATGACTAGAAATTGATTTATTCATAAATCTTCCAAAAGGTAGGCTCCATATCTGCAATCCTTTCAGTGATAACCTACAAATCAATAGAGAAAAGAAAGGTTTTGGGGTTGAGGTTTGATGAGGGCTTGCTTTGGTCAAGCCCTAGGTTAAGGAAATAACCATAACTGAGAAATGTAAATGTAAATAACATTTAAAGAAAAGATAAATGTTAGGATTCACCTCGATTGAAACCCTTGTTTGTAAGGATTTTGTATGTAAATGTAGTGTAGATCTTGAATTAGGAATGTAGGTCATCTCCAGTCTTTGCAACAAATATACCATAATCCCATCATGGTGTCATGGATATAAAAGTGGACCAATGAAGAAGAAGAAGAATTATTCAATGTAGATCTCCTTCCTTGATGGCCAACAATAAACAAGATCTTGAAGATGAAATACTCACAAAGGATCCTTCAACACTAGATAGAAATATCTTTGCCAAAATGCTTGAAAGTATTGAATACTTGAACTCCTTGAATGAAAAAGGAAAAAATACAGATTTGAGAGAAAGAGCTTGAGACTGTGATCTTGAACTTTGAAAATGAATCCTCCAAGTCTCCTAATTTATGATTTTTCATGTGGGAAAACAATATAGGCTAGTTGGATAATGGTAAAAAAAAATTAATGCCTCGAGGCCTTTCAGGTGTCAAGCCCTAAAACCTCCAATGACAGGTTGACCTAGGTCAACTGAGTCCCAAATAGGTCTTCCTTAGTCGACTTGGTCCTTGAGATTAGGTCCATGAAGACACAAAGAGAAGGGAAAGATAATAGAGGGATAAGGTGGAATGATAGAAGAAGAGTAGGGAAAAGGAGATTGAGAACATAGAAACATCCATGGTCCAAAGAGGGTATAATGAAGAGGGAGCTAAAAGGTCATAAAAGGAAAGTGTATCCATTTTAAGATGGTATATGAAGTTTAGAAGATATATTACATGTATGAACATGGTCATGGAATAGTACAATTTTTGTTTTTTTCATTAATGCCAAAGGAAGGGATTGCTGGAATTAGGTAAAGTTTTGTCATTGATGTCAAAATGTCTAAGGAAAAGTTACTATCAAAGTATACGAGTCAAAGGGAACACTATCAAAATGAAGAAGACAATTGGAGAAGAGTTATCAAAGAAGTTTGAGTGAGACTATCATAAAAGCTTAATAGGAAAGTTTGGAATTGACCTAACCCTAAGATATATGGTAAATATTAACTATAAGGTTATCAAGTAGAAAATAATATAAGTGAGTAAGGTAGAAACAAAAAGAAGGGAGAGGAAGAATAGAAGGAAAAAACATAGTGAAGAATGGAAACAAGCATAATAGATAGAGAGAACAAAGAAACAAGTTTATTTGACAAGCTTAAGGAGAATCACTAGATAGGTCAAGTTATCTTCTATAATACCTAATCAATTTTTTAAAGATTTCAAGAGTATTTTATAAGACTATTTCATTCATCAATGAACTTTTTAAAAAACATCTAAGAAGGTGAATGCCAAGAAATGCATGATTAAAAATCTTAGTACAGTAGTCTTAATAGGCTAAGGATACAATTAACATTGTATCAGTCACTCCTAACAAAGAGTTTTTTTAAAGGAAACATCAATGTATGCCTAAATGGAAAACCTTTTTGACTATATTGGAAAAGATGTGGGTTCCATCCCTACCATAGTTTTACCCTCTAACCAAGGGTTTTCTATGATACCCAAATCTTTGTGTTATGTACATGTGAATATTATTTCATGAATATTTATTTATTTTCATGCATATGGATTGTTAATGGTAAATGGTTAAGTGCTTATGCTATCAATTAGATCTAGATTATTGGAATAATCATATTATAGACTATTGGTTAAATAATGAAAAATGAAAATTTTTGTTAATATTGATTCACCCCCCCTCATCACTTAACTTTTCCTCCCTTTAATTAACAATTGTCTCACCATCCTTGGCTCATGAAAATGAGAAAATGGCTTCTAAAATCACCTTAAAAAGGATGATAGGGAAGGAGACACACAAGTCAATGTGACTATGGATGCCATTGATATTAGGGAAGGAAACACAATTTTTTTTATCAAATCTATTGGGTCTATTTTCTCCTAATTAGGAGGAAGGAGAAATCAGATAGATCTCCTTTGGTCATCATTCAAGAGTTGAGGATTCCCTTCCAAGCATAGATAAAAGTTTGTTCTTTCAAGATGCTTAATTTTTCCTATTTTGGGGAAAGTAATATTAACCTCTTAGTTGATCTAGAGGATGCAGAGTTTTTAAAATTGACCCTTCCTGATGATATTTCCTCCTCAAATAATAGGAAGGTAAATGCTAAGGAGAACACTTAGGAATGCTCTAAAAATACTCATTAAAGGAGTAGGAAGAATGTGGCAAATGAACTATGGTCTTCCACCTCTATAGGGAGGTCTACGTATGGATCATATGAGGATGATGTAGGTTCCCCCAAGAATCCTCTAAGGAGAAGGACAACCATGAAGACTTGAGAAACTAAGAGCATGTAGAATATTGTAGATGCTAGGGAGGATATCATCTAGGATTTTACATTAAAGAAATGAAGATACTATCCTGGAATATAAGAGAGTTAAATAAACCTCATAGGCCAGCTGTCTTGAGGAACATTGTTAGAGATCATAAGCCAATGTGGTTGTTCTTCAAGAAACTAAGATGCCAAAGGATCATGTGAAAATACTAAAAAGATTCAAAAATAGTGGAATGTTGGGAAGTGGTGTTGAAGAAGCCTTTGGCGGTATTGTAATATTTTTGAACTAGAATGTTATCTTAGGTATTCCTCTTTTTTTTGGAAACATTATTAATGTAAGATGTCATCACATAAGATATAATTTCTCTTGGGTTATATCAAATATTTATGCTTCCAATAATAAAGCCTTGAGGAAGAAATTTTAGACTAAGATTTCTAATGTTAGAGACACTTTCAAGGACACTAATTGGTTGGTTATAGGATATCTTAATACCACTTTAAATTATGGGGAGAAATCGGGATGAAATTCTATCTCCCAAGATTGTAGATTAGATCTAGTGGACTTTGTTTCCTATGAAGCTCTTATAGACTTTGAAGTTAGACATACAAAGTATACATGGTCAGATAGAAAAGTGAGTTAGAATCTTATTCAACTTACAATAGATAGAGCTCTAATGTTCCTTAGTATTAGAGGTACTCTCTCTCTCTCTCTCTCTCTCTCTCTCTCTCTCTCTCTAAGATTGCATTTTATCATTTTCCCATTGTCTTTTATGTTGATCTAGTATCTGGTAAGAATAACTTTCTATTTAGATTTGAGAAAATGTGGATGATGTATCCCAATTTTGAGAATCTATTTAGGGTCTAGTGGGATATCAAGGCTGATGGTACTACTATGTTTAGGGTGGTCAAAAAGATCGACAATGTTAAGAAGTGTGTCAAAATTTTAAACAAGACTAGCTTTGGTGACATATTTGAATCCAAGAATGATATTCAAATTGAGATGAAATATTTCTAGGACAAGATCTAGATAGAAGGATACTCTAATCAACTTTTGGATATGGAAAATGATCTCCTTGTCAAATGCCATGGCATTATTGCTAAGGAGGAAATTTTTTGGAGGCACTGATAAGGATATACTTGGATAGTTGAAGGGGATAAAAATACCAAGTATTTTTACATTAACACTCTCAAACAATGACCAAATATCTCAACTCAACATGGGTAGAGGTAGAAGAAACAATGAGGCGGAGATACTATGGAAATGATGAATCATTTTCTTTACTTCTTAGAGAAAATAAATATCTTAATATATATGACCAATTGAAGCTTATGTTTTTCATTCATAATTTTGTCTTTGAAATTCAAAACATAGCCCTGGTGGAGATCCCATCAACCTCTAAAGTAAAGAGTATTTTCATGTCTTTTGAAGGTTTTAAAACCCTTAGGCTAGATGGATTGCTGATGTTTATTTTTCCAAAAATGTAGCACATCATTGGAAATGATGTTTTAGATGTTGTCAAGGAATATGTTGTTACTCACACCATTTTGAAATAAATTAACTCTACCTTTCTTGTTTTCATTCCCCAAAATTGGGTGTTGATTTTTGTTGATCTCTATTTAGTAGAATTGTCCTATCCCAAGGAGGAATATTTTAGATTCTATTATTGTGGTGCATGAGAATGTTCATACATTAGCCAAATCTACTTGAAATAATGTTCTCCCATGATACCCCATTTATCCAATTCCAAGGCCTATGATGGAGTGAACTGAGACTTTATCTTGAAGGTATTAAAGGCATTTGGGTTTCATTTTTGCATCAAGGGGATACTATCTCCCCCATTCTATTTTCAATTCTTGTTGATTTTTTGGGAAGATACTTGTCTAATTTGGGTTTTGAAGGATCCATTCATGGTTTCAACACTTCATCCCATCCTTAATCTTGTACCCATGTAAAATTTGTTAAAAATGCCATGTTGATGAGGGAAGCTTCAATCCATGAAGCCATAAATATGAAAGCTACATTCAATTCTTATTCTTCTACCATGGTTCAACTAGTCAATTGGGCTAAGTATTCCCCTTTTTCCCTTATTGCCCCAATTATTTATTAGTAGAGGATTCCCAGAATTCCTTGTTTCCCTATACCTCTATTACTAGGTTTTTACTTAGTTCTCCCTCTTTGTCTTAAGCCTCCTGATTCCTTTTGGAGTGGCTTTTAGAAAAACTCAATCATAGATTGGTTGGTTGGAAAGTGAATCTTCTCAGCCAGGTTTGAAAAATAATCCTTCTTAAAAGTTGTTGTCAAAACCTCCGCACATGGGCCTTAATCCTTTTTTAAATTTTGGAAAAATATGCTCAGTTACTTGAAAGGGATTAGAATGTTTTTGTGGGTGGGTGTGGAGATAAAGAATATGATGAATCTTTTCTCCTAAGATCAAATTTGTAGACCAAATTTTGCTGATGGATTGGGGATAAGACCTATTAGAATATTGAACAAGGTGCTATTAACCAAGAACATTTGGAGAGTGTACTCTAAGGAAAGGGAGTGGAATCTAATTTGGAAAATAAAATATTTATCCACTATTCTAGCTAGAGTTAAATTCTCCCAATGTAAAAGTTATATTGTTCATCTAGAGATCTATTTACAACTATAAATTTAGCCAACAAGGGAGCTAGGTGGCAATTGGGAAATGGTATAAGTTTCCACTTTTGGGAAGATATTTGGATGGACGATGGACCTTAGAGGGATAAGGTTGAGGAGCCAAAAATTATAGACCAATGTAAGAATATTTATGGAAATATACTTTCAAATTATTGGGAGAATCATAAATAGGTGTATCTTCTTATGATCAATCCAAATTTACTTAATATCTAGTTAGACCTCAGTGCTTGGACTTTCAATGTGAATACTCCTAACATTATAATTTAGGGAAATAAGCTAAATGATCTCTACTTTGTTACTTTAGGGTGTTTACTCTCAACCTCAAGGAAGCTAGCCCCTATTGGGTCTCTTGTTGGATTAGAAGTATCACTCCAAAAGTTGGTATCTTCTATTGGATTGTGATCTAGAATAAAATTATATCCTTTTATAATCTCTATAGAAGGGGATTCAACATGGTCAATAGATTTTTTTTTTTTTAAATAAGGATCATGAGACTATCTTTCAAATGTTTTTTTACTGTTCCTATTCTCGTGAAGTTTGGAGTGAATTTCTTACTAGTTTGTTCCTTAATTGTGTTTTCTTGGAAGTGTGGAAGATTTTGTTAAACAATGGAAATTCCTAGCCTTGAATGAAATGTAAAGACTACATGGAACATCTACCTCCTAATATATGTTGGAGGGAAAAGGAACAAAATTGTGTCACCATTTAGGCTGACTTATCATAATGACCAAATATGAGTATTTCTAACTAAAAATCATTTTACATAAAGCATATTATCTAGCTAGTTTCATTCTAGCTAAGTTATATAAGTTCTCTAAATTTTTCAATTGGAAATGTCTGTAAAATGCACGTTTTATACTAATTTGTGTCCAATTACTAAATAAATTAAATTATTTTAGAAAACTACCATTTTAATAATTCTTACTCTTTTGAATTGTATTTTTTTAATAATATAAAAATAGTATTTTGTAGAGCCCAAAGTCAAGAATATGTTCATATATAATTTATAGAATTTTAATTAGATATAATATAACAAGTACTTATTTAATAGGTGAGAAGATATTGATTCTAAGAATGAAAAAAATAGTAAATCTTATAAAAAAATTTTAAAAATATATAGTGTACTAGAGGAGAGAGTCCTCTTTTAGAATGTATAATTTTTCCATTGGTTGGAATAACTTTTTTAATAGAAATATGGTAGGAGATGAAAAGTTCCAATTTTGGGTGAGTTGAAATTTGAATTGTTATAAAACAAAAAATATAGGTCAAAAACCTATTTTTATTTTTTATATTTCTGGTTATGTATTTCATCTATAAAATATTTTGAGATCAAAGTTTAAAATGTTATTTTACATATGGTTTTTTTGTCGGAACTAGACCCCTTCTTTTCATCATTTTTTGACCACTAAAAAATCATTTTTAAAAATTAGAAAAAAAATATCAATTTTTATTGCATATAATTATTAGAAATAATAATGATTAAATTGAACCATTTCGACATATTTTATCATTTTACTTCATATTAAAATTCCAAACAATGATGTCACTCTTATATCATTGAAGTTGAACGATTGTACTTTTGTTAACCTTTTCCTTAATAAAAGGGTGAAAGAGGTTTGTACTTTTACCCTTGAATATTTGGGAAGAAAGAAACAATTGTGTTTTCAAGGATAAGGAGGCTCTGACTTGGGTGACAACTAATAAAGTTGTCAAAGGTATTAAGGAAAACCTTCTTGTCATATTGAAAAATACCAATCTCAACAATGATGGTTGTTCCTAGGGAGCCCCTTTACTTTTTTATTTTAGCATAAAGAGCACATAACAAAATAATTGAGAGGATATCTTTTGGCTTTCTCCCTCTGAAGGTTGGAACAAGGCCAAATTTGATGGGGTCACCAAAGGCAGTGCTGGACAAGCTGGGTGTGGAAGTATAATCATATATATTAATGGAAATTATATCAATATTGTGGCTTTTCCACTTGGAAGACAAGCTTCCCACATGGACATAGCTAGGGGGGGCCTCCTTAAAATTAAGTTAGCCAAAGATTATAATTTTAATAAGGTATAGGTGGAAGATGACTCAAAAACAACATTGATTGTCTAAATGATATAGTACCACCTACATGGACTGTAGAAGCTATCAGTAAAGATGAAATATCAATTTTAAATACTTTGATAAGGTCTTCATCTCCCACACATAAATTGAGGAAAATTGGGTTGTTAATTGCATTTCCAACTTGGGACTAAGTAATTGATATTATGGGAAGATAATCTTGTAAGATATTATACTTTAAAAGGGATAATCAGTGATGAGGGACATGTTATTTCCTTGGAAACTTAAACAACTATGATGATTTTTTCAAGCATTCACTGTAATCATTACAACTCGAGGCATAGGAGTCTAGCCATAATTGAATTGATGAGTGGCACATTTTCTAGGTAATTTTGACCCTCTTTCTCATTAACATTGGTAGTATTAAGAGTGCCTTATTTCTCAAAGAAGAAGTTCCATGTTTTCAAAGTAAGTGTAGAAACATGGGAGGTGAACTAAGGAGGAAAGATTGAAATCACACAAGAAATGTAGAGACATGCTATAGGTGCGGGAGCATCTTGAGAATGGTGGGGTTACCACTTACCTCGAAAGGGTTCATGGTTTTGATCTTGAAGCTATGATGGGTGTTTCTAGAAGGTGGAAGGAATACAATACAACTATGTATGGTATTTCTTTCCCTCTCAAATATTACTTCATCTAAAAAATCATAGGTCTTCCTTAGAAGGGTTTATAGTTTTTCAAGGAAAGAAACGTGAAAGATGAGGTTCTAGAGAAATTTCCCAAGGATTAAGTAGAAAGGAAAGAAAATAAATTCCTTTTGTAGGAATTTTGTGAGCTATATTAGGGCTCTTTACTTTGGATGGTAGGAAGAAAAGAGTCCATTATTTCAATTTTGTCTTAACCACTTTCCATATAAGGAACAAAGTTATTTTCCATATTATATTATGAAATCTTTGAATTCGAGTGTGGCTAAGAACAAAGTATTTAATACACTTGTCTCATCCTCTATGAAGGGATTATCCTCCTATTTTTAGAGTAATGCAATGCCAAAATTGCTAAGGCTTTCCAAAAAATAAAAATAAAGGAGGGGAGTCTTGGGAATAAGAAGAAAATGCTTGGGATTGGTAAATGTTAAAAAAGTGTAGAAAGTGAAGACTCTAGGATGGACTTGGGGGATGAGGATGATGCCAAGTGGTTGAATACCAAGATGATAAGGAACCAGTGGACCCATGGGAAAATAATGTTGATGGAATGAAAACAGAGGATGTGGTCATGTAGCTTTCTACTTTTAAGAATCAGAAAACTTCTCTCACCACTACCAAGATCACTAAGATCATAAGTTTCCCATTGGTGAAGAAAGATAAAAAGACTCAAGAGTACAAAAATAGGAAGGAGGATTTCAAAATGGTTGGTTACTTTATTTCTGACTTTGACAACACACATACCATGAAAGACTTGAAGAGATTTGAGGACCAAGACATTGTGTTGGAAATATAAGAGGAGTAACTAAGATGAGAGGGGTGAATCAGTTACTACAAAAATAAATCCTAGATCTCTTTTGATATCAGTACAAAATGCAAACAAATAACTGAATACTGCTGAAGCTTGGTAAACACATAGAATGTTGTAACTTAGTAGTAATTGGATTACCTTGGTAAAATATTAACTTAAAAAAAATTAGATGTTATCTGAGATTACATTACTTTAACTTAGTTGCAAACACATAAAGAAAATAGCATGAACACATTTGACAGCAGGATTTAACGTGGAAACCCAATTTGGGAAAAACCACCGATAGCAACTAGTTATTGATTTTCACTCTTATGAAGTGAGCCCTATTAGGAGCCAACCCTATTAAAGGTTACAAAATAAACTATTAGGTTTGACCCTATTAAAGGATTTAATCACCCTATTAGGAGTGGCCTGGTTAGAGGTCTTGAGAATAATTCAATGGAATTGCCACCTTGTTAGAGGATTTGCAAATAGTTGTTAAGCCAACTCTGTTAAGAGATTTAGATCACTGCTACAATGGTTAGAGAGTAATAATGAGTTGACCTAATTTAAATGCAACTTAATTTCTGATTTCAAATCTCTATTCTAGCTTGCATGTGATCCTTCCTGATTGAATATGACTTTGTTGCACCACAAGGATATTCTGTTTATCCTTGAAATTCACTTCTTCTACTTACCAATAGATCTTTAATCACCATAATTCACACATTCTCTTGCACTCACTTGCACACTTTCTTCCACGCTTTGAAATCACAACTTGACCTTAGACTTATACCTTTCACTTTGTCAAGTCAACTCAAATACAACTTACAATAATCAATATTTATTACCTTAGTCGGCCGGAATCAATAGATAGATTAATTAAACTCAATATAACAAAGTAATAAAATCTTTTGCTAGCTGACCTGCTTAGTAGAAACTAACTTTGAAGCAATTTCATTTGTTAAATAATAGAAGTTCGGTCAACATTGCAAACTTATGAAAATCCTTTAGCAACCTAGTGAGCTCGATTATCACTAGTTCCATCCAACTTTCCTTTGTTAGCTGAGTGAGCTTGGTTAACACTCTCTTTTTGCAACTTTTCCTTCAATGCCTGATTGAACTCAGTAGAAACTACCTTCTAAACTAGGCAAACACAGGAACACTCCGTAGACATTGAGAACTATCTTCACTACTCGAGTGAGCTTGGCATATACTGACTAATAATGATTATGAAATTTGTGTAACATCAAAGAAAACACACAATTAATCAATTGTATCCAACAATCTCCCTCTTTTGCATTGATTGCAACACATTTCATAACATAATGAAAATTTTGATTAGAGAACTCCCTCTGTCAGTATGAGATTTTTTTTCATTGAATTATGTCTACAAGAGCTATTACCAAGTTCATTTGAAACATTCTCCCTCTTTCAGAATACTTCATCATTTTAGAGAACTTCTCCTTCTCTAGTTTCTAACTTTATTCTGGTCCCAAAGATTTCTCAGAGATATGACAATAAAATTCTCCCTCTTTGACAACACATGCCAAAGAAAATAACTCTATAAATTCCAATGTACCTTAAGTAATGATTCATTTGCAATATGCATTTGTCAATTCTACACCAACTAATTGATCTTCAATAGGTTCTGGTTGATGCATTCACTAAACTTCATTTAGTGAATTTCAGATAGGGGAATGACCCCCACCTTACCTCTTAGATACAAAAATACATCCTTAGGTAATGGCTTGGTAAATATGTCTACAATCTATTCCTTTGTATTCACATATTCCAATCTAACTTATTTATCTTGTACCAATTCTCTTAAGTAGTGATATTTTATAGCAATATGCTTTGTTTTGGAATGCATTACTAGATTCTTTGATATGTTGATTGCACTGGAGTTATCACAATATATAACAATTGGATCTTTGATTTCTACCTTCATTCCTTCCAATAGTTGTTTGAACCAAACAATGTTAGAACAATTGACTACTACTGCTACATATTTTGCCTCTACTGTGGATTGAGAAGTACAATTATGCTTCTTGCTTGTCCAAGATACTAGCCTTTTACCAAGAAAGAATGCTCCACCACTAGTTCTTTTTCTATAATCAAGACTTCTTGCCTAATCAGCATCAATAAATATTTTTAAGTCCAAATTGCCTCCAAGTTTGTATCATAAACCATAGTCTTTAGTACCTTTTAGATACCTCATGATTCTCTTGATTGCCATCATGTGATTCTTTTTGAGATTTGGTGATAATCTTGCCACTATTCCAACCGCTAGAGCAATATCAAGCCTTGTGTGAACTACATACTACAATTTTCCAATCATTGATATGTAAGTAGTCTTTTCCACTTCTTTGTAATCATCATTTTTGGAAAGCTTATGTCTAGTAGACATAGGTGTTGCAATTGGTCTTAAATCTTCCATTCCAAATTTCTTCAATATCTCCTTGATATACTTAGATTGAGTGATGTAGATACCATTCTTGTTCTGCTATATTTGTAATCCAACAAAGAATTTAATTTCACCAAACATGGACATCTCAAATTCTTTGATCATTTCTTCTAAGAAAGCTTTGCATAGATCATCATTTTCCATAAATAAAGTATCATCAACAAATATTTTTGTTAACACAATCTTCTTGTCTAGTCCTTCCTTGATATGCAGACTATTATTATCATTACTCCTTTGAAAACCAATGTGTACCAAGTAATTATGGAGTCTTTCATACCAAGCTCTGGGAGCTTGCTTGAGACCATATAAAACTTTGTGTAGTTTACAAACCATGTCTCCTTTGCTAGGATCTACAAAACCTTATGGTTGCTCAATGTAAACTTCCTCATCAAGGATCCCATTCAAGACTGCAAATTTAACATCCATTTGATATACATTAAATTCTTTATGTGTTGCATATGCTAGTAAAGTTCTAACACCTTCAAGTCTTGCTATAGGAGCAAAAGTTTCACCATAGTCAATAACTTCTTCTTGAGAGTAACCTTTGTACACTAGTCTTGCTTTGTTTCTTGATACCTTTCCATCTTCATTTAGCTTATTTCTAAATACCAATTTTGTACCAATTAAATTTTTATCCTTGGGTCTAGGAACAAGAGTCCAAGTTTTGTTCTTCTCTATCTGTTCTATCTCTTCATTCATTGCTTCAATCCAACTTTCATTTTCTAGAGCATCTTTAACACTTCTAGGTTCAAATTCAGTGAGTAAACATGTACCTTTTAATTTCCTTCTTCTCATTGTTCCATCTAATTTGTCTCCAATGATCTGATCAAGTGCATGATGTCTTCTGAGATATCTTTCTAATATAGGCTCCTTCATCTTTGAATGAGTTCCATTATCTTCTTTTTGAATTTCAGTTTCAAGCTTGGGTCCTTCTGTCTATGACTTGGGTCCATCAGGCTTAGTTTGAAGCAACTCGGTAGCCTTTGTTTGTGACTCGGGTCCTTGTAGCTTGGGTTGCATTGTTTGCAACTCGATAGCTATTGGAGCTTCTATGAACTCAAGAGTTGAAGCATCTTTTCTTTTAGATAGATTAGGAAGGGTATCAAGTTCATAGTAATGAATCTTTTGTAGTCTTCAAGTTCCTTTCTACTTTCTTCTTCGCTCTTTTTTCATATTCATCAATTCTAACATGTGCACTTTCTATAATTTTGTGAGTAGATAAATTCAAACATATGTATGCTTTGCTTTTGTAGGATATCCTAGAAATATTCCTTCATCACCTTTTACATCAAATTTTCCTTTTCTAGATTCCTTCAATATGTATCATTTTCTACCAAATACCTTCAAGTAACTTACATTAGGTTTGTAGCCATACCATAGTTGATGAGGTGTCTTGTTTGAATATTTCTTCAACTAAACTCTATTCAAGGTATGAACTACAATGCTGATAGCTTCCTTTATAGTATTTGAGAGCAACATTATTTTCAATCATCAAGGTTTTTGCACAATCCATTATAGATATGTTTCTTCTTTTTGCTATACCATTTTGTTGTGGTGTACTAGGAGTAGATACTTGTCTTTTGATTCCTCTTTCAATGCAAAAATTTTTGAATTCATGGGAAATGAATTCACCGCCTCTATCTAATCTTAGGCATTTCAATTTCTTTCTAGTTTCTTTTTCTACTCTTGCCAGATACCACTTGAATTTTTGAAAAGCTTTTGATTTTTCTTTTAGGTACATTATTGTCATCATCCTAGAGTAGTCATCAACAAAGAGAATGAAAAACTTTTCTCCACTATAAAGTTTTCTATTCCAATAGGTCCACATAAGTTAGTATGAACAATTTCCAAGACTTCTTCTAACTGATAGTCTTTTCTTTTGAAGCTTGTCTTTCCCATCTTACCAATTTGGCAATTCTTGCATAGACCCATGTCAAGCTTCTTCAAAGTAGGAATACCTCTTACTCTATTATGTTTGCTTATCTTAACCAGATTATCAAAGTTCACATGACATAGTCTTTTGTGCCATAACTAGCTTTATTCTATTTGAGCAATAAAACATGAACAATCATTGAGATCAAGATAAAATAGATTACCTTTTGTTTGCTTGCCAGAACCAATCAAATTTCCTTTCCCATCCAGCAATTTGGCCTATCCATTCATGAATTCTACCTTGAATCCAATGTTATTCAGCTATGCCACACTTAGTAGATTATGTTTTAGTCCTTCAACCCAATAAGAATTATCACACACAAGTTCTTTAGTTAATAGGATACATCCTTTTCCTTTTATATTACAAGGTTCACTGTTTCCAAATCTTACACTACCTTCATCATAATATTCCATATGTTCAAATTTTGTTTTGTCACCAATCATATGGTGTGAGAAGCCACTGTCAATAGTCCATGTATCATTTTTGCTAACATGACAGATAATTGCCATCTTATCTCCTTCATCATCAAATTCATCTTTCATAGCAATATAAACCATTTCATCTTCACTGTTATCAGAATATTTAGCTATGAAGCAAGATTTCTTGTGGTTCTTGGAGTCCTTCTTGCCTTTATGCTTGTTGGTTTTCTTTTCATACTTCATTTCCTTGTTTGGACACCTAGCATCAATGTGACCAATTTCTTCACAAGAAAAGTACATAAGAGAAACTTTACCTTTGTACTTCCCTCTTCCTTTGGAGTACTTTCTTCCAAGCAAGTCTCCAACAACTTCAAGATCACTATCTAAACTTTCTCCTAATGATCCATCTTCTTCACTTTCTAATTGATGGAATTTTGACTTTTTACCCTTTCTTTGAGTGAGAGTTTAGCTTTACACGTAGATTCAATATTCTTTTAAGCAAGAACATAGTTATCATAATTGTCTAACTCAAAAGCTATTAATCTTCCAACTAGAGCATCCAACCCTATCTTATTAGTTGGATCACATCTCATTTCTTAAATAGTAGATACTCTAATTGCATAAATAGGAAGAAGAGTTCTGAGCACTTTACTTACAATAGTTTCCTCCTTGATGTCTTCTCCAGATGCTTTGATTGCACTTACACTAGCCTTGATTCTTTCTAAATATTTTTCAATGTTTTCATCTTCTCTCATTCTCATTTGATCAAATTTTCCTCTAAGGATTTTTGCATTAGTTCTTCTCACATTGTCATCTCCTTCATATATATCTTTTAGTTTGTTCCATATTGCAAAAGCAATTTTGCAATCTTTTACCTCATCAAATTCAGCATAACTGAGAGTAGATACAATAAAAATCATCATGACATTATGATTCTTCTTTTCAACAATATCTTCAGCTAATAATGTTCCAATGGGAGTCTTATATTTAGAATCAAGTATACTTGCAACTTGAATCACTGATGGTAGCCAGATGCAATCTCATCAATCCTTGCCATGCCACAAAATTGTCTCTATTTAGCTTGGGAATCTCTCTTTTGTAAGACATCCTGATCTTTAGCTTAGGTTCTTGAAACCTTCTCGGCAAGCACCAAAAGATCTGATACCAATTGTTGGAAATATAAGAGGAGTAACTAAGAGGGGAGGAATGAATTAGTAACTACAAAAATAAATGCCAGATCCCTTTTGATGTCAGTACAAAATGCAAACACATAGCTAAATATTGCTGAAGCTCAATAAAGACACATAATGTTGTAACTCGTTAGTAACTGGATTAGCTTGGTAAAAGATTAACTTAAAAACCATTAGATGCAATCTAAGATTACCATTGCTTTAACTTTTTTGCAAACACATAAAGAAAATAGCATGAACACATTTGACACTAGGATTTAATCTGGAAACCTAATTTGGGAAAAACCACCAATAGCAACTAGTTACTGATTTTCATTCTTCTAAAGTGAGCCCAATTAGGAGCCAACCCTATTAAAGGTTACAAAATACACTGTTAGGTGTGACCCTATTAAAAGATTTAATCACCGTGTTAGGAGTGGCCTAGTTAGAGGTCTTGAGAACAATTCAATGGAATTGCCACCTTGTTAGAGGATTTGCAAATAGTTGTTAAGCCAACTCTGTTAAGAGATTTAGATCATTGCTACTATGGTTAGAGAGTAACAATGAGTTGACTTGATTTAAATGCAACTTAGTTGCTGATTTTAGATCTCTATTCTAGCTTGTACTTGATCCTTCCTAATCGAATATGACTTTGTTGAACCACAAGGATATTTTACTTACCAATAGATCTTCAATCACCATAATTCACATATTCTCTTGCACTCACTTGCACACTTTCTTCCATGCTTTGAAATCACAACTTGACCTTATACTTATACCTTTCATGTTGTCAAGTTGGCTCAAATACAACTTACAATAATCAATATTTATTACCTTAGTTGGCTAGAATCAATAGACAGATTAAGTAAACTCAATACAACAAAGTAATAAAATCCTTTACTAGCCAACTCTACTCAGTAGAAACTAACTTTGAAATTATTTGCTTTGTTAACCAACAAAAGCTTGGTTAACACTATAAAATTACAAAATTCCTTTGGCAATGGAGTGAGCTTGGTTATCATTGGTTCCATCCAACTTTCTTTCATTAGTTGAGTGAGTTTGGGTAATACTCTCTTTTTGTAACTTTTCCTTTGACGCCTGAGTGAACTCGGTAGACATTACCTTTTGAACTAGGCAAACACAAGAACACTCGATAAACACTGAGAATTGTCTTCACTACCCATGTGAGCTTGGAATATACTAACTGATAATGATTATGACATTTGTGTAACATTAAAACCAACACACAATTAATCAATTGTATCTAACATTCATTGTTCCCAATCTCATAGAAGTCGCCTCCAAAGAAAAGGATAAAGTTGATCTGACTTTGGTATTTAATAGATGGGTGTTAACTAAAATTATTTCCCTCAGAATGAAGGTGAAAACCTTGGAGGAAAGTTTGCAGAATGAAGTAGAGATAAAAAAAGTATGGAAAGTAGCTATAAAAATGTTCTAGACTAGGTTAAGAGTCTTGAGAGAAGAATTAGAAAAACTTAAAGGGTGGTGTCAACAAGGTCCATTCCTCCATTAAGAAGATTGTTGAAGGTAAAGCCAAGATCGAGGTAGTGGCTATTAAGCTTGAAATTGATCTAGACAACAAAGATATCGAATAGAAGGATATTGTTGATGGGCCTTGGAAAAGAAAAAGGGGAAAACTTAATAAGAAGACAACAACCATGGTTTAAAAGAATCTTTAAGATTCTATTGATTTGAGGGTGATTCTAATTGCTAAAGCTATTAAGGAGTTAATGTAGGTTTTGGTTCTCTTCTCTTTTATGTTTTTGTGTCTTGTTTGTTTTGATTTTGGTTTTGTCCTAGTTCTAGGTGTTGGTTGTTGGATGTTATACAGGCTTTTCTTTTTTGCATAGTTCTTTTTTTGCATATTCTTGCTTATGCATTGTAATTTGATACATTATGGGTTTTGGGTCCTTGTAGAACCTACTTTTACCTTAATCCATTTTTTTTAATATTTACAATTTATTTTTTATCTAAATGATATTGAAATTTCTATTGTAAATACTTATAATTCATCCAATATAAAGTCAATAGTATTAATGACTTGAATGACATTATCATATTGTATTAATAATTTGAATTCCATACTACCTATTATATGTGTTATATCTTGATTTTAATGTGTATTTTTAATTAGTTTATTTAAGTTACAAAAAAAAAATTATAATTCATTTTTATTGAAAAGTTATATTACTTTAACCTTTGTGGTTGAACTATCAACTTTGGTTTAATTTTTTTTTTAAAAATGTATAGTATTATAGACATGACATGGTGGGAAAATAATTAAATTTGAAATATTTCTACTAGGTAAAAAAATTCTAAAGGTAACTTGAAACCCTTTACAAAAACCATTAGCCATGTTGACAAAAACATCATTTACACTAACTAACAATTGGATAACCACTAACCAAAAGCAAACTAAACAAGTGTCACAAACCCAACAAAAAATATAAACCTTTTATTAGTTCTTCATTCTCTTGAATTTTATTGGCATTAATGTTGTGAACATCAAGCATATGATCCTATCTAGGGAAACCTTACCTTTGTCCTAACTATGTATCTTGGTAGATGGACTAGGAATAGGGTTTGCACCCACCTCTTGTTGACCACCACATTTTTCTTTATTTTTTCCTTCACACTTTGTGGAGGAGATTTAGTTTCCCTTCAAAAGATATTGGATAGTGTGAGTCTCTGTATACAACTACTTAAACCCATATATTCTATTTTTCATAGTAGCACAACTAACTAACACCAATATTCCTAACTTGTCATGCATATTTTCAAAAGAATATTCCAAATTCAATTTTTTCTCATCAAACACCTCCTTCATATCTTTCATCACCTTAGTAAGATTCTTGATACTAGAATTCTTTTATCCATGCTTGGCGTAATCAAGATTAAATTTACTTTTCCTTACTCTACTATGTGATTAAAGGAGTTAACTCTCTCCTTAATTGTATAGACTTTGACATCGACCACATGAAAAAAGGGTTGATTGGTCATTAATAACATCCTTTACACTTTTTCTCATATCCTCTATTTCATCAATATGAGTTTCATTTTCCACAATGCTTCCCTTTTCATTCTCAAGTGGGATTTCAATATAAAAATCCACATCTAAAATGTCACTAGGAAGGGACTACAAATGAGTGTGCCTCATATCATTTTTACTATCAATATCTAAATCAATAGTCTTTGTCACTTTCCTCGCATGAGGATAAATCTTTTTGTCAAGACCCATTGAGTAGGATACAATTGGACTTTGTTTCCATTGCTTTAGCCAACAGTTTAGAAGACTCCCACTTTTTTAATCCTTTTATGTTGGGATTAGGGAAATCAAAATATAGCACATACCCATCAAAGCTTACATAATCCAAATCCTTGTAATCTATTTTAAAACTATGTTTCCAACTTTAAAAAATATATTATTTTAGGGAAGTAGGCCTCCTCATTAGAGAAAGAATCTTCAAAACTAGTGGAAAAATTCTCATAATGTTAATGGACTTTGTGCCAAAAATCAATTCACTTTTGATGATGAGTAAATTTATAGGAATATGGGTTCTTAATTAATGGATCCTTTATCAAGAAAAATGGGTGATGGGAAACCTAGTTCTAGTTGGTACTAAAAAGATACCATTTACTCCCTAGAGCCTTTTGACAGATTCATAGACTTGTATGTGACTAAAAGACTCAAAACATTTGTGTGACAAGATATAGTAAACAAGCACCTTTTATTCACACACTCCCTTCCAAATAGCACAAATAGAGAAAATATTAAGTTTGATATAGGCAAGCCTCTATAACTCAATCTTTACTTATTTATAATTTAACTACCAAGGTTTCAGAACCCATGTTCTTTATTCAAAGTTCAACTATGCAACTTAGGCCTAGGAAAGACACAAATCCAATTAGCCCCTAATGTTTCTTTTCCTCCTTAATTAATATTTCCTTTAAACAACTCGTAAAAAAATTCACATATCCTAATAAATATTTTAGTTTCACAATGAATTCCAAATTTTACACATTTTCATAAATGGGGACCTCCTTTCCTCCTTTTCTTTTTCGCATCCTTGATCATTCTTATTTTGGTTTGGCCACCTTTTCTTTCCTAGTGCACGCAAAATTATGTGTGATCCCAAGTGTTGTCAATTATTGGGTTTGGATTTAGGTTTCCACCTAGTCCTTTTGAGTGTTTGGTGCCTATTCATTTTTTTGGGGTACATATTTCTTGTCTTTTTGCTAGGTTTTAAGTCATTCAATATTTTAGAGGAATTAGAGATTGGGACCTCTAAACATCCAATAACTCTGGTAATTTTGGGTGATAGTATTGGCCTTAGGTCCCTCAAAGTCTTAATAAAGATATTAGAGTTTTCTATCTTTGAAACCATGACACTCATGATGTGTCTGAGGTTCTCAGCCTATATTCTTTTTTCTATCAATTCTTGGTGATGTCACATATTGAATAACTATGAGCCTCAAATTTCCCAATACATATCTTTGAGTCATATTTGTTAAGTTAATCTTCTCAAAGGTTTGGACGTGTCACTGTCTGACAAGTCTCCAATCTCTAACAAGTTTGAGACTTAAGGTTTTGAGGGATGATATCATTGCATTTTCATGCTTATAAAAGGGTTCTCACCTTCATTTTTTGTCATTGCATTCTCTTTATCTTCAAGGTTTTGAGAGTCTCTAAGTTGTGGTTTCTTTGATCGTGTTGGGTGTGCGATATATCGTAGAGAGACTTCTTGATATTGACAGGTCATCATACCACTCCTTAGAATAGGTTTGAGATTCAATTTCCCTCATCTTATTTCTTCTCATTGGGAAGATCTCAAGTCTAGTTTTAATTTCTTATCTAGGGCCTTCACATTAGGGCTTTTTTCCCTTTTTAGTTAGCAAGTTCTCCCCTAGTTTCATTGTTTTTTTGGTTAATAGTTTATGTTTTAAGTATCCAAGGGTTTTCATTTTCTAATCATAGTCGAGGTTCTATTAGAAAAAAATTCATAAGGTTTTCATGTTAGGAATTGTTTAAGTTCAAATTCTTGAAGTGTCAACTTTTCATTAGAGCATCGAAGGTTTCCATGCCCTAAAGTTTTGATGTCACTATAGCTTCAACCATTTGAGTTACATTGATGTGTCAAAGGAAGAGACACTTTTGGGAATTGGAAATTTTGTTCCTTGACAATCCTAACATTATTGGCATCATACATATCTTCTACTTTATTTTTTGTCCCATCTCCATAGTCATTTTGGAGGGTCCATATTTTTTCACTTTCTAACATCCCTAAGACTCAAACTTTGTAGAGTTCATGCATGCCTTCCATCCAATTAAAATTGGCTTTCACACTTCAAAGTTTTTAGAGCTTCATAGCTTTGAAACATCCAATGTATCTTCTCCTTTGATACCCAAATTTACTCCCAAAAGTGGACTAAGTAATAAGTATTCATCGAACATTTAAACATGCCACACTCTGACATGTCCAAAAATCTAAAGCTACCATTTGAGGAAGACACTTAATTTTATTGTTCATTGGTTTCTCACACCTTTTTTCACACTCTAACAACCCTCACTTCTTCAAAACTCCAAAGTTCTTTCCTATTAGGTTGTGTGAGTCTTATCAAAAATTATTTTAGGTCCATCTTAGTCTTTTATGATCTTCTATACATATTTCTAATAAGATTTTTTTATTATCATTGCTTAGTGTAACTTCATTTTTAATTAAACTTGCTAACAAGTGTATCTTGTGCAAATTCTAAAATGGGATCCTTATCACAAGATAAGATAGCTTCTCCCATGCTAGTGACATACAAGTACCATGGGAACCCATCTAATTCCAAGTTCATTGACCATCACTTTAATATTAAAGACACAACATTGGGAGACATGAATTGGAATATCTTCCTAGAATAATGTAAGAAAACATTGGGTGGATCTTAGATGTGCACTACAATGTTGATAGTCAGTTTGGTACCTATAGGAGCTCCCACAATCATTATATTTCTAGGTCTCCTCATGTAATTGGCACATCACTATATGAATAAAGAAAAGGATCTTAAGAGCATAGTTGGATGGGTTACTTTTTACCTAAGGATAGAAGTTATCAAATAGGTGTTTCACATCCCTCAATTTGACAAATTTTAAAAGATATCTATGGATAGTGCTAGTAGATGGTATAAAAAGAATGTCAATGGAGCCGACTAGAAAATTCAAGGGAGGTATTTGATATCACTTGATCCTTGAGGGAGGATGGATAAGGTGGACATGAGATGAGGCTATATGATCAATGATATTGGGCATGCAATAGTCCCCGTGATGAGAAGAGTAATGAGTTGTCCATCTACAAGACAATTGGACCCATGGATAGTTTACTTCGTTTATACAACTAGAAGTGGAAGGAATTGGATTGAGTGGTGAACAACTATCACTGATAACATTCATGGGCAGTTGATGGGAGTCAAGGTTGACCACAAGTTTTACATGACATTATAAGTTATTTTCTTTCTAGTTTCAAGGACAAACTACCTAGGGCTTTCCAAATGTGGTTTTGGCAAAGATAATGTGATTTGGACAAGTCCACCCACAACTAATAAGGAAGAAGCTAGAGGATTGGATTCCTAAGCTTAGAATAGTGAATGATGTATTTATATTCCCTATAATCTATCAAATAAAGGGTAATTATGGGAAGAGACTATCCATTGGGGCAACTTGTAGAGTAAGTTAGCTAGGGGCTTACTATATCTTGTTTAGAACCTTCACTTACATTAGAATCTTAGTTTCCATAGTGTATCCTAAGAATCTCCCATGAAACCCCTCACATAAGTTGATATAGTTGGAGATAGGTAGGCCTTTGGAGAGCACCTAAAGAGGATTAACACAAAGCACAAGCATTATTGGAATTTCCCAATCTCTTGAAAAGCATCTTGTATTACAAGCTAGAATTCAAAATTTGATGGGAATACTAATCTAGAAAGATTCTTCTTAAGATTAGCTTGGTGATTGTTATATTGTAAATAAATCAAGAAAGGTTACATGTATACTTGGGAATTTAGTCAAGAAATTTAAGAATGTTCTTTATCGTTTAACATAGAAATTTCATTGGGATTAAAGAATTGTGAGTACTTTACCTTATTGGCCTCATTTTATCTTCCAAATTTTGTACAAATGACTCGTCATTTAAGAAAATGAAAATATGTGTCATGGTAAAGGAGTATGTAGCAGCATTAGCAATCAATACAAATCAATAAAATTTTACAAAACCTTTTGTTTGTTTCCTTTGGTCTCATTGCAATATGTTTTGGCAACTAGATTTTGCTAACTTTAACAAGTTAAAATATAACCTCAACCCTCCTTTGTTGGTCTCTTAAGTGAAAGATTTGGTTTGAGACATGAACATCCACCAAATTATAAAGCATAACACTTGGTTAAATGTTGTATTAGCAACTACTCAAGCATAAATGTCATCTAGATGTAGAAGTACAAGAAACACACATAAACAATTGACATAATACCTTTGAGATGTCTTATGGAAATCATTGATTACAAGATATGCACATAAGAAAAATTATTGAAAAGGATTTAGAAACTTTGAGGAAAACCTAGATGAAAGGTGTAATGCCAAAGTGAACTAGCATTTGAGAAAATATATTAGGTATTTGAAGAGGTGGGACCCAAGATGAGAGTGGCCTATTTGAAAAGATAAGAATACAAAAATAATAGTTCTTTAGGAGACACTAGGAGAGAAGATAAGGAGTAGAAAGGCATAAAATAACTGAGAACCATGCACGAACAGACAAAAATCTAGCTTTTTGAATATGTCATTTCTTTACAAACTCTACAGCAAGGAAAAAAATGAAATACATTTCAAAATTAGTAGAAGATATTAAGGCTATAAAAAGAGGGAAATGGTCTAGATGCATACATTTGGTCATCATACTTACCCCACTTATAGATCTTGCACTCACTCCTTAAATCCTTTCCCTCCATATATAGTAAATCACCAATAGAAAGAAAGAATATGTATGATGCTATGGCCGAGCTATAGAAAGGGGTGATATTAGACAATAGTATGTTAATGAAATATGTTGATTTAGAAGAATAATGCAACCTAAGTACGTGCTCCTATAAGTACGCAAAATGTTGTTTGTAAAAATGAGAGTTACATATGAAGCTTTCTCTAAATATCATTAAATGTAGCAATCAATTCTCCAAATCATTGTAAACATGGCAATCACTTCCCTAAATCACAGTAAATGTGGCAATGAGTTCATTGGAATTACTCCAAACGTGGTAGATACAATTATTTTAGAACTTAAACCAAAATGAGGTAAAATTGATATTAGTTGTCACTCAACTTCATAAAAGAAAAATAAAATCGTCATTTCAATGTTAAATGAAATTCTTGTCAAATATAGTACTTTTATTTATTATTAAAAGTTTTGACATTTTGTTATAGGTGTATCTTATTCAATTTTATATTTGAGAAACGAATTGTATATTTACGCTTGGAAAGCTTCTGGTTCTCCCATTGCCTCCCGTAAAGCTCTCGCTATATATAGGGAGGGCGAAAGAGAGGAATGTGTAGGTTGTCTGACGACGCTATCAACTTAATACTCCATGATGATGACGATGACATTCCATAACAGGAAACTCGTGACAGAAGTGATAAAATAAAATAATGGCCTTAGACGACGTGATCGGTGATAAAAAAAACAAGTGAGCGGTGAAGTAGACGCCCTAACTGCATCTGATAGAGTCAAGGAAGGTCGGTTTATAACCTCACGGGCCGACCGCGGAAGAGATATTCCTGGTTTTCTTCTTCTTTATTATTACAGTGACAGCTACTTAGAACATGAAAATCTCACAAGAACATTAAAATCCCATTTGAAACGTATAATTGAAGATAAAGGCTACAAAGCAGGGTAAAAATTACCCCTGAAAAACACAATTGAAAGGCCTATCTTCTCCATCTTATTTTATTTTTTAATTTTTTTTTGGCTTATTCATAAGATAGGAATGATGGAATGTGAACATACTAGAGGGAGGGCACTAGTTATCAATGCTAATAATGTTACTTAGAGTTGTTGAATTGTCATTGTGTTCACTCTCAAGTGGGAGATGGTGAAGAGGTCACGAGGGAGGAAGTACACAAGCAACACATGATAGATTGTCAAGTGAACCAAAAGAGTTTTAAAACAGGTATGTCAATTTGTTGGCCAAGTAGAGATATTAGAGATAACAATAATTTTTTTAGGGAAAAAAAATTATTTGAAATTAATATAGAATTTGTCCAAATTTCAAAATATAAAAAATGATTTTGAAAAACTTTATCAACTATGTATAACTGTTTTTACTAATTATAGATCCTTTTATCATAGAACATTGCTTCAAGTATAAGTCATAAGTTGATGATCAAGACAATTGATTTCAAGATAGAACATAAATTCACTTTGCTCATCTCATACTCTAAATTGGGTCATACATTTAAATCTAAGAAACATTTATTAAGAGATCGCAAAGGGAAGTGACCAAATCTCTCCCTAGATTGTGTATTAAAATAATTTAAATGTTGATAATTATGTGTGAGATGAGGAATAGAGAGAGTGTTCCCCGTTTGACTTTTGTATGATATGAAAACAAGAACAGTAAATATAAATTAGGTAGGTGTAGGTTCTCTATTTATTTTCAATTTTATTAAATCAAATAATGGAAAGTTTTATGCATCAATTTAAGTAAGATAGTAACATCTACTTTTCCTTCTTTTTTTTAAAATCTTAAAAGTCTAATTTACCAAATGTGCTAGTATAGTAAAATAACCTATCACCTTGGATAAAATGTGATTCAAGACAATAGACCTATAATGACTATATATCTACACTTTACGTTCACACCTATGCTTCTACAATGAACCATATGTGATGCAATTCCTTAAAATGTTAAACAATAATTAGTAATTATGTTAGGAATAATATTATAGTAAAATTCAAACTAATATTACTCAAAAGTTAACTTTAGTTATTTTTCAAATAAAAAATTGAAGTTAAAATTATAATAAAGATAAAGAGATAAAGTATTCTTCAACATATAAGTATTTGATAAATAAACTAAAATGACTTTGATAATATCAAATATTAGTGTCATATCACATAATTATATGACCATTGTAACTTAAAATTTGAATGTACAGTATAGTCTACAACTAAGAAATCCTATGTATAATATATTTTTTCAAATATAAAAAATCACATACAAGTTAAAAATAGAAATAAGTAACTAATAACTTAATTATGTAATGTTTAAAATAACCTACTAGGATTTCCTTCGAAATAATGTAAGCATCCTTTTTCATAGCTTGAACCTATACACCATCAATTTTTATTCTATTTATTTTTTCAGTTTCCTATTTCTAGACTCATTTCAACCATTAACTCTAATCATTCAAAAAATTGTTCACTTGTTTTGATGATTTGAGATCCATTTGAACTCTTATTCTTATTTGGATAGATTATTCATTGATCTTCTTCTTAGAGAAATTTTCTTATTATAATGAATACATCATTACAATATTATCATTTACATCACATTGATTATTCGACATGAACTCAAGTTTACAGATCTTCCTAGATTGGCGGTAGATTGAGTGTTATATATTGTATTGAATTTTTTCAAGGTGGATATTTTTAAGTGGTTAATATACAAGAAATAGTTAATCAATTTAGCCATCATTCTACATCAATGAGGAATTTATTTAGTCTCAAACACAAAGCAAAATGATAGAAGGGTACAAACATGTTGATATTGAGTTACATATATAAGAAAAGAATGTGGCTAGATAGTTAGAGAAATTGAATGAATTTGCAGTTGAGTAACCAAATGAGATGTAGAAAGACCCAAAAAATAAAATAAAATAAAATTTCTATGTCCTCCCAACCACTTTTGCATTTATCTTACAAAATATACCACCAAATCCTCAAGTTTCACAATGCTAATGGACCCTACTATAACCCTAACAATACAACGCTTGTTAAGAACATAGAGTCAATATTTTAAAATAAAATATTATCACCTAAAATATTATGTTTAACATTATTAGGTTGTTTAGATCTATTTGACTTCTTACATGTTATAACTCAATGGAATATTGTACTCCCATCCTTAGAATTTCCCATGACTTGTCTTTAGAAGACCTACAATTGAGTTTGTCCATCTGTAGATGAATAAAAGGGAAAAAAATGTCATGGCGCTTGAGGATGTCAACTCCTCAACTTTATATAATAATAAGAAGGAGTAAGACGAGAAACTTTCTTGATGTACTTCTAGTCATCATCATCCTTGTCCTCCTAATATGAGTTCTTGGTATCCTCCTAATGGAACTTCTTCAACTTCTTCTTCTACTATCTTTTACATGTGATAACACCCACCACTTCTTTCTGCATAATTACCTCCACTAGCCCATAGTTCAAGGAAATAAATAATTGAGGTCTTCTAAATAGATGGTATGAGGGAAAACATTTTCTAGGGTGGTGATATGATTATGGAGGGTCTAGATGCAACCCATCAATTTCCCATTACTAGTTTATCAGGGATATTTCCCCTTAAGATAATTAATTTATCTAGCATTCACTTGAGCATAAGTGTGCCATTTTAAATTGGAATCTCTCCAATTTAATGAAGGTTTAGCATCTATTTAATGTGAGATCATCAATCTCCTTCTCTCTTTCATTTCTTCTTCCCTTTTTCGTCCTTCCTCCTGGGTAGAAATGGGGTAAAATCTAATGGATCCACTTTAAAGCTACCATTTTTATGGTGTTAAGATCGAGGTAGGATTTATTTCTCCTAAGTCCTTTCTTTCATCCATCTATCCACATAGAATCTACTCCTTGCATTGTAACAACTATATCTTAGACTTTGCACATGATTCTAGAGATTGGGGACCTATTTTACCATCCTAAATGGATACAGAAGGTCCCAGGATCAAGTTTTGAGGGCTGTTGTGTGCCCCTAATTGGGACTTATCTTAGGTCTCTCCTTTGGTTCCTATGTTTGGCTATGTTTTGGGTGTTAATTCCTATGTAGGTTGGCCTATGGGAGTTATTCAATTATGAACTCTATATAAACCCTTTCATTGCTCCATTTTCATATCCATTCACAACTGACCATATCACTCTTAAGTATCGATGTAATCATGCTCAAGATTCCAAGCATTCAAGTTTAAATCATTCATTCAAGTATTTCTCCATTGAAGATCAAGGATTCAAACATTCAAGAAATTAAAGGATTTTATCTTCAAGGTCTTTTTCAATCCATTTAAGATCCTTTGTTGTCTATTATGCATCCATTCACCTTCATCTTCTTGGTCTAAATCCATTTTTGATTTACGTATATGTCACATTCAATTTGAGATATCTGGCTTTGTAAGGTGAGTTCATACATTTAGTTTACATTCATGTTGTTTCAATTATTTTAATTCAAGTTCAATTCCTAAACTAGGTTTTGACAAAGCCACACCCCTTCCCCCGCCCCCCCATAAATAACAAACACCCTTGTTTATTATAGGTGTCCAATATCAAATCGATGAACAAGTTGTAGATTGGATTACCCTTTCATCTTTCTTCATATTTGCAAAATCAGATTCAACACCACACCTCATCATCAGGAGCATACTGCACTCCTGAAGATCCCATTTTTTCCTTGAAGATGTAGTTCTCCCCTAATAGTTTGTTGAATAATTTTTAATTTTTTTTGCTATTGTGCAATTTCAGGCTCAAATCTAAGCACTTCCACTCATTTTGATCAGAACAACAAGTAGAAAATATAGATTTTAAAGGTGTGTTCATTTACCTTCTTTTTCCTTTCAACATATCTATATACATCTAGCTTTAATTACACATTCATCAAGGGTTTTCAAGAATTTGAAATCTTTCTCTTATTCTTCCTAGGCCTAGTTTTCATTGGTCTTCCTTACTTATTCAGTTAGCACTAATCTCTCTAGACCTAGCTCTCTAGAATTGGGATTCAAAGGATTATTCTCCTTGTCTTCTCTCCCTCTATATGGATATGTAAGTGTAGGTTATGTAATGAAATCGAGGTTTTGTCCTTGACTCATATTTCCTCCACCACATTTGTTAATCAACCCAAATTATGACATTTCCACTTCTAATTTGGTGTTAGATTTTTCATTCAAAGTTATCTCTTTATCTTTCTTTATATTATATTGGGTTCAATTCATATTTTAAGTTTAGATTTCTTAGTTTCTTCTTTCCTTTTTTGTTGTATGACCTTTACTACTTTAGTCCTACATATAGAACTCCCATTAGGAAAAGTCATAAACTCATGGCTATGTTTTATCCGGATTCCTCTTCTCCCCTTCTTCAATATATGAGTGACCCTATAGTTTATCATGATCCTAATATTTATGTGTTCCACAAACCTTCCCACTCATCTCATGATGAGGATGCGGCTTTAATAATTTGTCCTAAACAAGTGGATAAGCTTGCTATTGAGATTGATAAAATGTATGATTGGCTTTTACAATAAAATCACAATACTGAGACTATTATTACTTTTGATGCTCTTAATAAAGTGATCCATAATGATGAACATGGTGTTAATATTTTTCGTGGTCTTATTCACCTTATCCATACTCATATTAATCCTTTGAATCAAATTTCCTTTAAAACAAGGATGACTTTGCCTATTTCTACTCTTGAGCATAATTTTCCTCTTTCTATGCACATCTCTAGCATTTATACTCATGTTCCTCCTATTATGACTAATTTCATTTAGGTATCCAATCCTCTTCATAGTCATCCTATCCCCTCTCCTAAGAGTATTCTACTTTCTTCATTGTTGACTTCACAACCTTCATATAATAATGTTCCTTTCATTTATCTTAACCTTTCTACTGTGGTTCCAAGTGTTCACCCTATAATTTCATCTATTTCATCTCATTCATACACTCTTCCTAGTGTTTCAAATGTGAATGTTCAAATTATTCCTTCTAATGATTTCACCATCCTTAGTCCTTCTCACATGGGGTTTTCTTTGAAACAACAACTTGCTTCATTCAATCAATCTAAGTTTAATGTTTGTACATGCGATTTGGCTAGTCCTATGTAATTTGACATTATCTATACTTCTTTAAAAGATGATATGCCTCACCTTTACACTTATAATTTGGTAAAGGTGATATTGTGATACATCTTAAGACTTTCCAAGTTCTATGTAGTGGCCACACACTTGATCATAGAATTTTAGCAAAATTATTTTATGACACTTTCCATATCAAAGATTTGCAATGGTTTTGCTCTTTTCTACCTTATTCTATTGATTATTTTCATAAACTTGTTAATTCCTTCATACAAAAATTTTAGAATATAATTGGTCCTTCTATTTCTTTGATTAATTTGATGCATTGTAAACTAGTTCGTAAAGGAAAGTGATTGATTTTATTGGTATATTTAAGCACTTGCATGCTCACATTTCTTATCATGTGCCCAATCTTGATATTCAACATTTGTTTATTAAAAAAAAATACATTAGAGATAAGATCTTTCTTACTTAGTTTATTTCTTTTTCCAAACTTTGTGCAATGCTTCATCATTATCAATTATGGGTGAGTCAAAATGAGAGAACTATTCCAATGACTCTTGTACCCATTGATAAGAGTGGTCCTACATGTAATAATAAAAAATTCCAAAAACCAAAAAACTATTTCAAGATTTAAAAAATCCATGAATACAATAAATGATCAAGTAACTACTGCATCTTGAAGTGTCACTACTTCTTCCTCTATTTTTCAGATGAATTGTAGGTTTACTCCTCTTGCTAAGTCTTTACATTCTATTCTAACTAGGTTGGTTAGTCTAATATGAGTACACTTCCTTGTGTCAAGTTTCTTCTTCCTTCTACTACATCAAGTCCATATTTCAATCCTCAAGCTTTTGTCAATTTCACTGCCAACATGGACATGATACTAAGCATTGTTATTCTTTGAAACATTATATTTAGGATTTGATTGATATTAATGTCTTATCTATTGAGGGTCAAGATGATGAGAAAACATTTGTGGCACGTCCTAATCAAAATCTTTGAATCTACACTAATCATTTGCCTCAACATACTACTAGAACTATTGTTTAGCATCCTTCTTATTCTACTCCTCCTGAAGTGAATGTTGCTTATGATACCTTACAATGGGAGAATGATAATACTATTAATGCCATGGAATGTGTAGTTCCATCTCCATCTCCACCTAAGGAATGTATTCCTTCTACATCTAATGATCAACTGAAACCTATATTGAGCTGTAATTGTTCTAGAGTCATTACTATCTCATTAACTTATGTTGATGATTTCAAGGCTATGGGTGGTCCTCTCTATATTGCTCTTCAAATTACTAAATATCCTTCTTATGGTTTTTTGATCCTACTTCTATGGTTAATATCATTACTAAGGAACAACTTTATAATCAGAAAAAAATCATGACTTCTATGGCTCAACTGACACTTGGATTCAAAATTGTAATGGTTTCTTGTATCCTCTATAGGGTTCCATATCTTTTCATTTTAAGCTTGTGGTAAATTGTACCATTATTGCAATTCCTACTTCTGATCAATTCTAACGAAAAAATGGTTTACCTTGTTTCATGCCATGCAAGTTATTACTTCTCCTATTTATCAATGTACTAAATCTTCTTATGGTGGAGAGATTAAGATGACCAATAACATCCTTTATCAACCTTCTAGACCTCAACATTGTGCTAATATTGACTTTTTTTAGCCTTCTCATCCTACTACTCCACCTACTTGTTTGGACTATATGTTTCATTATTATCAATATTATAAATTTGAAAATATTTTTTGTGTTAAGTATGCCTCATCATCTTCTTCCTACAATGTCTACACCTATCTCCTCTGATTCTTCTATTTCTAATAGTCAATCGTCTCCTACATCTATTGATCCTCCTAGTGTGGTTCCTTTTGCTAGTATGGACCCTTATCCTAGTATAGATCCTCTTAGTGTCATTCCTCATTCTACATCTTAGTCTTATATCATTCCTACTTTTGTATCATCAAAATTTAAGGAGCTTATGGTTGTTGATCCTCCTTTGTCTTCTCAGAAAATTTCTAATAGAAATAAGCATAACTAACATGTTTGTGTTCATGGAAAAATAACTAACAAGCTCATGCTAAATCTCATATGAATTCTTCTCACCATTCCATGTCTATTAAGCAAGTTAATGATATGTATATTCATGTTTTTGATTATATTACTATTAATTTAGATGAAGAAGATACTTTAGATGATATTGAGCATGAGATTATTTATATTGATGTCAATTTACCTAACTTTATTTTTATGTAGCTTACACTTACATCTACACTTGAGCATAGTGACTCTCTTGAGAGTTCTTTGGATTTAGCTATTGCTCCTACTATGGTGGACATATTAGGAGCAATATCTGCATTTAGCTAAGGCTCACATCTCCATATTGGATTACTTCTTTATCGTTTGATGTACTTGGGCTTAGCACTGAGATCTGCAATGGAGTTGCATCTGTGCTTAGCTTCTGAAGAGTTTGAGTGGAAGGAGTGCCAGATACTGGTAAGGTTACTAGGGCTTGTATAGTTGTGTACTCCTTCAGTTGTGGTGTCACCTCTATCTCTTCAGGCTTACCCTTGACTTCCACAATGACTTGTGATGTACCTTGTTCTTGTGTTGTAGGTCCAAATAAGTCAATCTGACATGTTTGTCTCTATTCTTTTGTAGTGGTCTGAGTTTCCACTGTATCTTTCTCAACTATATCAACCTTTTCTAATGTAGAATCAAGTACTTTGTCCAAAGATTGTACATGAGTAACTTGAGGGTTAATAGCAAGTGGCTCTTGTGTGTTCACCTCTCACCTTGTTGTTTTAGTCAATGTCTTCTATAGCTCATCCCTACTCACCAATATAGGATTATCACAAAGTTTTGCCTATAGTGTGGACTAATCAAGTACCTTCTTAAGGTCTTCCTCTACAAGGGGATTGATCTTCTGAGTTGTGACATCAAAAAAATCCTTAATAGTTACTGTTTTAGTATTCTCATTTGTTACATGCTAGGGACTGACACTAGTAAATTGTGTGTCTTGCACACTCTATTCTTCTTGTTGCTCTGGCTCAGTTGTTGCCTTGGCTTCTATGTTCATTTTTGTTCCTCCCTCAACAATTTCATAATTGTTATCATCTTCTTCATCATCCTTCACTTCAATGGGTTCTTTCTCATGTTCTTTGACTATAGTCAACTCATAAGTATGCTTCCACATCTGTGTGGACTTTTTAACAACATCATCAATATTATTTTGTAATATGCTAAAGGCTCTATATTTAGGTGTAAACCTAACTGCATATTTCTTCATAGCCTTAGTAATTTGTGCCTTGCAAAGTTCAGGAATCACTTGTGCAAGAGATGTCTCTCTTATTTGTTTTTCCAAGTTTAGGGCATAGTGCCATTTCTGCTCAACTCTATCATATAAGCTTTTGGGCATTAAGTTGGCAATTTCTAGTGGGGCAGCCTTGAATTTTTCCATCATGGCACATATATCCTCCTCCACTTGATTCTTCTCTATTTTACCAAGATTCTCAAATTCTATATGAGAGAATCCTAATAAATTTACACTATTGTTGACATTTTCACAGAGATTTTCAAGATCTGATAGAGGATTATGACTTACCACTTTAAACTAGTTGTTATCATCTGATTATGTTTTCTTCTCATCGGATTTGACCTGTGCCACATATTTCCTTCTAGGTGTTTTTTGCACTTGACCTCTTGACTTCATAGGCTTTATTATGACTTATCACTTTAAATTGATTGTTACCATCTAATTCTATTTTCTCCTCATCAGATTTGGCTTGTGCCACATATTTCCTTCTAGGTCTTTTTCTGCACTAGACCTCCCTGCTCTATAGGCTTTGTCTTTTCTTTTTCCTTTTGTGCAATTACACGTGCACTAGCCCTTGTAATAGGTGCAGTTGGTTTGGGTTGGCTCATCTTGGAGATCTTCTTGGATTTTGTCATAGGTTGCACCTTAGCCTTCCTCTTTTTTTGTTCTATGGGAGTAGGCACTTCCTCAACTTCTTCTTCCTTAGCAACTTTAGTCTCCTCTTCTTGTTGGTCTTCTCCCATACCCTGAGTTAGTGCAAGAGGTGCTTGTGCTTGGATGTCTTCTTCCTCTTCATCCTCTTCATCTTCTTCTTCTTCCTCCTTGGCACCCTGTCCAAATTTGGCTTCAAATTCTTCATCAATTTATCCTTCTTCTTTATTATAGAAGTATTCTTAAGTTCCATTGTGATTTTGGATTTTGTCATTTCATAGTTTCCAAATGCCTTGGCATTTTTATCTACCTCTTTTGCAAGTAATGCAATAATAGCTACAAAGGCCTCATCCACATTTATTTCATATCCAAGTGGCCTCAACCATCTCACCCTTGGTTTTTTTTCTTGGACATATGTATAGTCAGCATCTACTAGAAAACATACATCATCATAGTGTTTTTCTACTAGAGATACTAGTATTCTCAATCTTGTCTTCATTGACTGCTTGAAGTCTTCAAAGTAGCTAGTCATCACAGATTCAAAATTCTCACCCAATTGTTCAATGTATTCACCCATCTATATAGCTACTAATCTATTGGTTTTCCATGCAATTGTCTAAAATGTAGGAAAAGTGTTTTTCACATAAAAGAATATACATATCAGGATAGAACCAAATTTACATTGTGCACTCTTTGTCTTTTTGATTGCTCCAAAGTTCTCAACTAGCTATTGTAGTTGGACTCCTACTAGATCATAGGTGTGATCTTTCTTGACAATTTTGTATCCCACATCCACTACTATATAAGGCACACTATTCAATCTATTGGATTGATAAAATTTGTGTGAAGTAACCCTTACTGCAAACTCTATCAATGGATCAATAATTGTGTCAATTGTCATGCCTCTCTTGTTCCACATGGCTCCAATGTTCTTCTCAATGACCTCTTTTGAATCAATCCTCATTGTCTTAGGCCCATCTAGGGTTGGATAACTAGTAACCCTATGGATTATCCTCTTGGTTATTTTGATAGGTCACTTATCTAGCCATAATGAACTATCATGACTTCTGCTAAGCACTATCCTTATCCATTATGTTTTAAAAACATTTGGGAAATCTAGGGCTCGTGTTAACCCTTTCTTCTCTATGATTTTGAATTATTCCTTAAGTAAACCATTATCATAGAGCCTATCATAAGCTTGTCTAATCTCCATATCACCTATGCTACTAATTTCGCAGTTATAACACTTTCTAACATCTTGCACCATTAAAACATTCGGTAGTATCATGGGTAATGCACTAGAGGGGTCTTGCTTGTAAGTGATGTCAAGGATAGCCTTGAATATGGGTTCCTTAACTTCATTACTAACCAACTGAATGTTTAAAACCTCAGTGCCCTCTATATTCTTTGAACTAGATGCCATTTTGTGAAACTAGGATTTACGAAATATAAACTATATAGCTCAGCTCCTGATAAATACCTTAGAAGATTTGATGGAATTATGTAGAATTGGTGCTCAAATCTTCTACAACTATTTTGAATGGATTTCCAGATTGCCTTCTACTCTCCTTTCTCTTTCTCAATTTCAAAATGATGAAAAATGAGTCAAAATTTGATCAAATACCCTTTAGAACCCTACAATAAATGTTGAAGTATTACACAATTCTAAGCTCAACATAAGCTAATTTGTGATTAACTTGAAAACCATTAACATTTTGATTACTTTGCAATCATTATGAGCTCATCATCAACTAGCCAGTCTATTAGCTTGGCATCTTCTCTTACATTACTCAACACACATACAAAGTATTTCATACTCAACAGAGACATGAAAAAATTAAAGATTTTTCTTGAATTCCTAACAACATATTGCATCTTTGTTCATGCTTATATGATATTTTCAATACTAAATACCTTTGGAACCGATGTATAATATAACCTTTAAATACCAGTCCCACATACCTCTTGATTGCTTAGTTTGATGAGGTGTGATCACTTGAACCATTGGGTGAAGTGATCCCTTCTCCATTTGATGTGATGCAGCCATCCTTTTTCTTCCATGTCTTTTTCATCTCATCTCTATCATTTTCAACATATGCCTTGCCTTTGCCTTTATAAAACTCACAACTTGGTGCCTTTGACCTTGTTGGACAATATCGACTAATGACAAATCTTCAAATAGCTAAAACAAATGGTTTGACTTAACCACCTTTTGTATTCACCTCTGAAGTGTGTCCTAATACAATTCTCAGGAACATGTCCATATTCTTGACAATAATGATAGCTATATCTTATATTATAATCCCAGTTATAAGAGTTGTCATTGTTCCTTACTTGTGTTTGCCCATTTGATGACCACATGGGTTTAGATTTGCATTCAAAAGCTCTATGTCCATACTTATGATAGCTATAGCAATATCCTTCAAATCTTTGTGTATGCATGGTCTTGGTTTTGTATTCATGTGCCTGATGAGCTTGCTTATTGCACTTATGGTAGTTTACCATGCTCTTGTTCTTGAAATTTTGGTTTATAGTCTTGCTCCTACACACATCAACAGTACGTCCTTTCTTACCACAATTATGACAAGTTGGTTTAGAGTTCTTACCTTTGTTGTTTCTTTCTTCAAAACTTTTGGATAACTCTCCTTCTGTAAGAACCCCAAATAGGCTCTACGCTAATCATTGTTTGTTTCCCTGGGTGTAATAATTGTTTTTGGTTTTTTTTTTAATATTTTAAGCTTTTTTTGGGTTTTTGAGTTGATGAAAAGAAAATACAAATATTGAAAACTAATCTACCTCAAATTATAACTCAAATATGATCAAATTCATTTATTCAGATGGCTCCTAATGTTTGTACAATACTTATTGCTGGAAACATACATTAAAAACATCATCATTAATAGTTGAAAAAAACTTGATTTTTTTGTCTCCGATACGCAACCACGCTGCTGGTTGCTTCCTCCTTGGGCAGCGCCTATCGAAAACCACAATATTAAATCTCTGATTTTTAATTCACTGTAGCGCTGTACTGTTCACACCACTATAGCTGCTGTTATAACCCCTTCCAACCTGTAATAGATTCATCCAATTCTTTCCTACTAAACACAATATTGACTTCAAAATGAAGTCAACTCACAGGAAAAATTCAAGTGACATTTCACACCCTCAAATTGCATCAACTCTGAAGATACTACATCCTCCACGGTCTGAATTCTTCTCAAACTTGTAGAAACCCTTGTTGCCACAACTTCAAGAAATTTCACAAGGCAAGGTTTTTAAGCACTTCTCATAACCTGCTCTTGAAGGAAGACAAGGTTTGTTTATAAGGACTCCTCGACTCCAGAATGAGTCTCCACGCTCAATGTGGGATAAAAGATATAATAATAACATAAAAAATGTTATTACATTAAAACTTAGAAAATCCCTTTTAATTTTTCCATAAGCTTGGACCCACAATTAATTGAAACAATGGCCCCTTTTATGATATCATGACCCTCACTTAAGTTATATATTGTAACTTAACAATATAGGCTCAAAACCAATAATGTTTATTTTAACTAAATAAACATTAATATCTCCATTATTACTCAACATTTTTGAATGTCGTTTGGACTGGGAGCTAACATGATAGAACTGCATATGACCATACCCCTTTTCTAAAAATAGCAGGGGTCTATCTTTATAACTCCAAAACTGCTAAAAATAGCCTGACCAAGCCAAACTCAAAGAAAAACTCATCATAAACAAACTCTGGCAACCCAGAAGAGTACTCTGCTTTGGTCCTTGGAGGATCTCCACACCAAGGTGACCCTCTATCCAATCTTATTAGCCTACAAGGGTCTCTGATAGGCTAATCACTAGCTAAAGTGATGTCTCTAGCTAGAAGGGGACATCACAGTCCGCCCTCCCTAAAATTGCTTGTCCTCAAGCAATCTCAACTCTGGATGCTGTAAAATCTCCTCGCTCTCCCAAGTACCATCCTCTACCGGAAAATCCTTCCACTTCACCAAATATTCTCGGATGGTACGTTTCCTCAAGTTCCTCTCTCTAAAATCAATGATAGCCTCTGGTATCAAAACAAGTTTTCCCTCATCATCGAGGGGTGTTAGTACTGTAGAAGGCACAATATGATGCCCTAGCACCTTTTTGAGGCGTGACACATGAAAAACATTGTGCACCTTGCTCTCCACTGGCAAGTCTAACTCATAAGCCACCTCTCCCACTTTCCTGATAATCCTAAATGGACCATAGTATCGTGGCTTGAATTTCTCGGCACCACTCTTCTTGAGAGTGGATTGACGGTAAGGCTGCAACATAAGATACACCATGTCTCCAACCTCAAAAGTCCGCTCAGTCCTCTTCTGATCTGCATACTACTTTTTCTGATTTTGTGCCTTAGTTAGATTATCCTTGAGAGTCTTAACAAGGTCTTGACTCTCCTGTAACAAATCACCTACACTGGGCACTCTATTGTCACTCAAAAGTAGATCCATAAAATTGGGTGCCTCATACCCATACAGGGCCATAAAGGGTGACATCTGAATAGACATGTGATAAGTGGTATTGTAGCAATACTCACAGAGATAAATCCATTTTACCCATGCCCTCTGTTGCCCTGCTATATAATTTTTGAGATATCCCTCCACCCATTTTTTTACTATCTCTATTTGACCATCTGTCTGAGGGTGGTAGCTAGTACTCGGAGTGAGCTCTGTCGCACACAACCTGAATAGCTCTTGCCAAAAGTGACTCATAAACCTGTTGTCTTTGTCACTTACAATGCTCCGAGGTAAGCCATGTAATTTGAATATCTCTTTGAAGAACAACTCTGCCACCTATGTAGCAGTGTATGTAGTAGTGATCAGAAAAAAGTGTGCAAACTTCGTAAGGCGATCCACAACCACATATATGTAGTCTCTGCCTTGGGCTTTAGGCAGTCCTGTGATGAAGTCCATAGACAAACACTCCCACTTCCTATCAGGAATTGGAAGTGGCTGAAGTAAACCGGATGGATAGGAGTGTTCTTGCTTATTCTGCTAGCAAGTGGGACACTCCCTAACATATTGAAGTACCTCTGCTTTGAGCCCTTTCCATGTGAATCACTCTCTAATCTGTCAGTATGTCTTGTAGAAACCAGGATGTCCTACCATAGGTGAATCATGAAAAGATTTCAAAACCACCCTCCTCACTACTGATCCTGGGACCAAAAATATTCGTCCTTTGTAAATGATGAGCTCATTCACAAGGGTGTATCTGCTGTCCTGAATAGTCCCATCTATGAATCCAGCTTCCCAAGTGTCCTTTGCATACTCTGCAAGGATCAAGTGTTTCCAATCCTCCGATATGTCTGTCAATAAGCTCAAATGGGGCTTATGTGATAAGGCATCAGCAACTACATTCTATTTCCCCTTAAAATATGTAATGTCAAAGTCATAGGACTATAACTTGCTCACCCACTTTTTCTGCCTATCATTAAGATCTCGCTGCCCCCAAAAGTGTCTTAGGCTATTATGGTCGGTTTTGATACAGAATTTGCTACCTACCAAATATTGCCTGAATTTGGCCAAAGCATGCATAATGGCTAACATCTCCTTATCATATATGCTGAAGCTCCGCTCTGGCCCTCTCAATTTCCTTCTCTCATAAGCAATAGGGTGCTTCTCCTACATAAGCACCGCTCCAATGCCCTCTCCGAAAGCATCACAATGTAGCTCAAAAGGTTTGCTGAAATTTGGTAATGCTAACACTGGACAAGAAGTCATCAACCCCTTAAATTTCTCAAAACATTCTTGTGCCTCAATAGTCCACAAGAAAGCTCCCTTTCTCATCAAATCTGTCAAGGGTGCTGCATGCCTAGAATATCCATCCACAAACCTTCTGCAGAAACCACATAGTCCTAGAAAGCCCCTCAACTATGTAAGGTTCATCGGTGAAGGCCACTCCATAATGGCACGAATCTTTTCAGGATCCATGCACACGCCCTCTGCACTGATGATGTGACCCAAGTACAACAACTCTGTCATGCCCAAATCAAACTTCGACTCCTTTGCATACAAGGATTCTCTGTCCAATATACCCAGCACCGTGTCCAGGTGAACCAAGTGCTCCTCCCAAGATCTACTATATACCAAGATATCATCGAAGAAGACAAGTACAAATCTCCTCAACTGAGGATGGAAAACCCTATTCATTGTTGCCTGAAAAGTAGCAGGTGTGTTAGTTAGCCCAAATGGCATAACTACAAACTCAAAATGGCCACAATGACATCTAAAGGCTGTCTTCTCGATATCCTGCTCTCTAACTCTGATCTGGTGATAACCTGATCTCAAATCTATCTTTGAGAAGAAGCAAGCTCCATGAAGCTCATCTATCAACTCATCGATCCTGGGAATGGGGTATCTATTTTTAATTGTCTTCCTATTAAGCACTCTGTAATCAATGCACATCCTCAATGTCCCATCCTTCTTCTTTACTAACACCACTGAAGAAGCAAAAGGAGACTTACTTGGTCTAATGTGGCCCATAGCAAGTAACTCCTTTATGGTTTTCTCAATTTCATTCTTCAACCTCTTTGAATGCCTATAAGGTGTAATCATGATGGGCTTAGCCCCCTCCTCTAACTCAATGATGTGCTCAATACCTTTGTCTGGTGGTCTACCTGGTGGAATGTCACTGAACACCTTAGAGTGTTTAACTCTAAGCTCCTGAATATTAGGAGGATATTCAATCTTATGCTGTCCCTCCTGTGATGGCATCAACATGCACTCTACTGCCCACTCTACCTAATCATGCCAAATCAATCTAGCCACTCTACAAAAAGAGACCATCCTGAGATCACTGTCCCTGATTGCCTTAAGAATATATGTCTTCCCATTCACTTTAAACCTCATCTCCATCTCCTTGAGGTTAAGAGTGAACTCACCAATATCGTGCAACCAACTCATCCCAAGAACTATATCTGTATCTCCCATAGGTACAACATAAAAATCTGCCTTAAAGTCATAATTATTAACTTTCAATGGGAGTCCAGTGATCCTATGATCACATTTGAGGACATAGCCATCCGCTACCCTCACTCTAATTCCCCCAAACTCCTCTGTTTGTATGCCACACTTCTCCACCATCCTAGCATCAATGAAATTATGAGTGGCACCTGTATCAACCAAGGTTATGACTCGCTGTCCAGCGAGTACTCCTCTCATCCGGAATGACCCTTCTTGCTTAATACTAGTGAGACGAGCTTCCCTAAGTTGCCCATCTCCTTCCCCATCCTTGGACTACATTTTAGACAAGTTTTCAGCCTTGTCTTCCTCTTTTTCACCATCTATTTCCTCTATATCAGACTGCTGATCTGAATTATCTAATTCTGATTCCTCATAGTATGCCCACATAACTCTGTTAGCTTTTCCCTTTGGCCTAAGAGGACAATCATGGTTTGCATCATAGGGCCCCTTACAGTAGAAACATAATTTTTTCTTCCTCAAATCGTTTAATGTTTCCTTGTCAAAAGGTGCTGGAGTTTTATCTTTAGAATCATTTTTAAAATTAGTCCTCTCTAGTTTTTTATAAAATGGTTTGTTATCCTTACTAGAAGATGCTCCTTTGGACTGAAATTTATTTGTTGGGACTACATGTTCCATACTTCTTGCCTTTTTCATTGCTTCCTATAAAGAAATAGGATCAAATGCCTTTATCCAACCTCTCAGTGGTTCGGATAGGCCCTCAATGAACAGAACTATCAATCTATGCTCTGAAATGTTTGGCACCATGACTGCCAACCGCTGAAATTCACCAATGAAATACTCCAAGTTGCCTATTTGTTTCAGCTGTGCTAAGTCCCAGAAGTAAATCTCTGGATCTTTTTTGTCAAATCTTTCAACCAACCTATCCACGAAGTCCTGGTATTTTGTCACTTGGTTATGCTGAAGTGTTACCATACCATGGTACCACCAATCATGTGCTATTCCCTCCAAATGCAAGGTGGCATATTTGATAGCTTCAATCTCTGTCATTGGCCTCAGTGCCAAAAATGTGTCAAGCTTATGAATCCAAGCTTGAGCTGTCATCTTACCACTCCCATCAAATGTAGGCATAGTAAGCTTGTCTGTAGCCCTCTTCAGCTCACTATTTTGACCTCTAGGCCTCCTATCTTGTCTGAGTGACCTGTAATGCTCTCTCCTCTGATTTACAAAGCGTTCAAAGGTCATCCTCTCCCGAACCTGCGGAGCTAATAATTCCCATTCATCATTTGCAGCCATGAGTGCATCTGCGAATATGGGGTCTCCTGTCGCCTCCTCTACCAGAGCTTCTTCTGGCTCCTCCGGAACAAATGTAGGGCATGTAGGCCTATTAGTTGTTCTGGAATGGGTTCATTGTGGTCTCTAATTACCTATAGCACTCCTATTATCTCCCTATTCTCCCGGCTCCCCATTTTGTCTAACAGGTGGGTTCATCCTTTCTACCATAGTAGTGAGTGTAATGCCTGTGCCATCTGCTGCTGCCCTGTAACCATAGCATGGTAGAATTCTCTGGTATCCTGATCATCATTATTCCTCCTATTTCTAGGTGGACTACCATCATGCCTCTCTTCCATATTTCCTGTTTCCTATAACTGTTCTCTTTCAATCAGAGTTCTCCTACGAGTATGGTACCTGTGTGGTCCAATTTTTGGTGGCTGCATATGACTCCCCAAACCCTCAGGATGGTAGGAATGAGGCTCTGATACCAATGTAAGAACCCCAAATAGGCTCTATGCTGATCACTGTTTGTTTCCCTGGGTGTAATAATTGTTTTTGGTTTGTTTTTGAATGTTTTAAGCTGTTTTTGGGTTTTTGAGTTGATGAAAAGAAAAGAAAAATATTGAAAACTAATGTACCTCAAATTATAACTCAAATTTGATCAAATTCATTTATTCAGATGGCTCCTAATGTTTTTACAATACTTATTGCTGGAGGCATACATTAAAAACATCATCATTAATAGTTGAAAAAAACCTAATTTTTTTGTCTCCGATACGCAACCACGCTGCTGGTTGCTTCCTCCTTGGGCAACATCCATCAAAAACTGCAATATTAAATCTCTGATTTTTAATTCACTGTAGCGCTGTACTGTTCACAACACTGTAGCTGCTGTTATAACCCCTTCCAACCTGTAACAGATTCATCCAATTCTTTCCTACTAAACACAATATTGACTCCAAAATAAAGTCAACTCACAGGAAAAATTCAAGTGATATTTCACACCCTCAAATTGCATCAACTTTGAAGATACTACGTCCTCCATAGTCTAAATTCTTCTCAAACTTGTAGAAACCCTTGTTGCCACAACTTCAAGAAATTTCACAAGGCAAGGTTTTTAAGCACTTCTCATAACCTGCTCTTGAAGGAAGACAAGGTTTGTTTATAAGGACTTCTCGACTCCAGAATGAGTCTCCACGCTCAATGTGGGATAAAAGATATAATAATAACATAAAAAATGTTATTACATTAAAACTTAGAAAATCCCTTTTAATTTTTCCATAAGCTTGGACCCACAATTAATTGAAACAATGGCCCCTTTTATGATATCATGACCCTCACTTAAGTTATATATTGTAACTTAACAATATAGGCTCAAAACCAATAATGTTTATTTTAACTAAATAAACATTAATATCTCCATTATTACTCAACATTTTTGAATGTCGTTTGGACTAGGAGCTAACATGATAGAACTGCATATGACCATACCCCTTTTCTAAAAATAGCAGGGGTCTATCTTTATAACTCCAAAACTGCTAAAAATAGCCTGACCAAGCCAAACTCAAAGGAAAACTCATCATAAACAAATTCTGGCAACCCAGAAGAGTACTCTGCTTTGGTCCTTGGAGGATCTCCACACCAAGGTGACCCTCTATCCAATCTTATTAGCTTACAAGGGTCTCTAATAGGCTAATCACCAGCTAAAGTGATGTCTCTAGCTAGAAGGGGACATCACACCTTCTTTAGTACTTGTGTATCCTAGTCCAGATGTATCATTATTAGATCTAGGAGATCTCTATAATTGCTCAAATTATTTGATGGCTTCATTTGGTTTGTTGAAAGTTTCACCAAATTCCTTTCCCCTTTTTAGATCATTATGTAGTTTCTCATTCTACAACTTCAATGTTGTTATCTCAATGTCCTTGACATTCAATTCATAGTTGGCATTCATCATTTGACTTAGAGTATACAATTGCATGTTGGAAATCTTCATTAGCTCTATTGACTTATCTTCCAATCCATTACTCAAAATTCTTTTGTCTTCTTCAATCATAGCTTTTTCTTCCATGGCTTTCTTCTTATGTTCAATCACCTCACATAGTAGTATGGCTTGTGATTCTTGCTCTAATTTGAGACTTCTAATTTCTTCTGCTTGGACTTTGTTCATTTCCATTAGATCTGTCGCTCTTGCTTCAAATTCATTAGAGTCTTCATTTGTAAATATTTTAGTAGTGTCCATCTCTTTGTATTGTGTGTCATTCTCTACACTAGCAATTTATTTCATTCTCTTCAAATATTTCTTTAGTTCTTCTCTTGCTTCATCTAGTTGATGTAGAAGGAGTTGTATTTCAATTCCCTAATTCTCAATAATCTTTCCCAACTTGTAGACTTCCATTTCAAGATCTTTCAAAGGACAAGGATCTAATACCAATTGTTGGATTTACAATAGGAAAGGTAAACTTCTAAGAGGGGGGTGAGGACTAAATCAGTAGTTTAAACTAGAACCCATAAAACCTTTCACCACACATTCATCTCATACATTTAGCAAGTAGATTGAAATCACCTATTAGAATGTCTCAGCATTAATCTTGTAGTTAGCAATTGGTTGCTTGATGACATATCACCTCTAAACTGATGTATCCTCGATCCTCCTTGATCAAATGTCTCTTTGCTATATCATTTTCCTTTCCTATGTTATGCTCTAACTAATTTAGCAATGTAATCTCACTTCATAACTCCTTAGCTACCATGAATGCTCTGTTTTCGCATGCAAACTACTCTCTTCACTCTTTCATACACCTTGCATGCACTCTTAATATCATAGATAGTTTAGGATTTTTCCTCCTTAAAAAGACTTTGGTGACTTAGGGTTAGGTATGAATCAATGGCTATGATTCATCTATTTTACTGCTTAAACCTTCCCTTATTTTGATTGGCTACATGTAATTACATTGGGAATCCAACTTAAGATTCATCCTTATCTCCAAAATATTGCAATTTATCCTTAAGTTAGCTCAAAAATGGTTTACATAGTTGTTAGTGCCATTACAAACAAATATATCAAAATTGTGTCACTCAGCATCTGAAGTCTCTGATGCTTGGGATATACTATCTTCTATACTATGACTCAGCATCTGTATCACTCAACATCCATTATTTACTTGGCTCCTATGACACTCAACATATACTATCTATTTGGCACTTGAATGACTCAGCACATGAGTGGCTCGACACTCACTATGGATTCAAGATGCTCTTATATATACATGTTGTACTTGACATGTACTACTTATTTGGCATGAACTAAGGAAATAAATTAAGTGTTTTGACACTCACTTGTCAAAACCAATCTAATATCAACAAAAATACAAGAGGAAGAAAATGAATGGGAAATTTGCAATAATTTTCAATAATGTGTACTACCACTAGTACACAACAGGTCTTAGGAGCTACCCATAATAACACCACTACTCAAATTGAACAAGGAGATGAATAGAAAAATGAAACGAGAGAAGAGAAAGATGATGAAAATGAGGAAAGTGTAGAGAAAGGGAAGCGTGAAGCTAGAACACTAAGACGTGAACAAGCCCCAACAAAGGAAAGTAGCCCTAGTAGTTCACATGCACTAAAAGAGGAAACATATGACAAGGTGAAAAGAAAAAGAGATGATGATGATGATGATGAAATGATCTAGAATTTGAAATTCTAAAGAGACATCCCAAGAAAATGTAGTATAAGGAAAAGGCATTATATTGTGATAAACTTAAGGAGAAAGTAGAAAAGGATAAAGCAAACGGGAAGAGACAAAAGAAAATATTCTTAAGGAAAATAGTTAATTTTATTTCTAGCTTTGTACTTAAATTAAAACTTAATGATGATGAGCCATCCATTGATCAACTTAAGATATAAGTTGATACCATCAACAATTTTGAGCATGATTTGGAGGCAGAGTTTCAAAAAAGGGAAGGAAAAAGACTTGAATAGGTGATGATGGAAAATTTGGTAAAAAAATATTACTTTGATTAAAGTTCATTTATAAGATGATGAAGAAGATTTAGAGTCATTGAGTGAAGATGGAAAGTCATATGGTAAGATAAGCATCTTTTCCCATGTCACTACTAAAATTAGAATCAAGATTGTAGAACTTCAAAATGAAATGGTTGAACATGTGGGAAATTTGGATCCCATGAATACTTTCATGATAGACCACACAACCAAGATGAGGGACATTAGATTCAAAGAATGGGAGCTTAGAAAAGAATAAAATAGAACTAGAATAAGATTGTTAGAACATTAAGGTATGCTAACACCTTATATGGGTATCATGTATGCCTATTTGAGGAAAAAAGAAGAATTGATCAATACACTCAAGATGAGCACCATGAAAAATATGGAGGAGATAACATCTTATCTATAGGGTCAATTTATTACACTAAAATCCCTATATGATCATGAGAGCATTTATTGGACATTGCAGTTAACAAGTTTAAGTTCATTTTTACAAACTATAAAGAAGTGAGTACCCCTACACACACACACACACACACACACACACACACACAATTTTTCTATATCATTTTCCATTATTTCCAAAAATGGGGGAGAATGTGCAATAAGGGAGTAGTAGTAGACTAAGTAAAAATAAGGAGTCTAGTATACTAGTCTAGCAAAAGGGGGGGAAATATGCAATAAGAGAGTACTGGAGACTAAGATAAGTAGATTAGTAGTACTTAGAGAATAAAGGATGAGAAACATGTAAAAAGGAGGAATCAATAAATTTTTGGAGTTCATAATATAGTTAAGTTTTATGTGAGACAACCAATAAAGGAGGAAGAAGTTATGGAAGTTTGAATTTTTTTCCCTCAATTCCAAAGGGGAAGAACATTGATTGTAAAATCATATGAAGGTTATTGATGATGCGAGAGGTAATAATATTTTAATTAAGTATAAGAAGGTTAGAGAAATCAGTAAGAAAGAATATTTAGGCAACAACAGGTAGAGGGAAGTTAATCAGTGAACAAAACAAGCAAGTAACCTAAATAGGTAAAGTGCTATTGGTGCCTATGACAAGATAATACATAAAGACCATTTGGTACAAAGGGAAAAGGTTTAATATTGTCAAATTAAGTTTATTGGTAAATAGGTGAAGAGGTGAACTAGTCTACCAATCAATCAATAGAATAGGTAAAGATCAAACAATTTTGAAAGAATGATCAAACTGATCATACTAGAGATAGATTCATTAAACCTAGACAAAAAGGAAAATGATTAACATAGATCAAAGATTCTAAAAATAGATTATGTTGATTTGAGAAAAAATTTGGTTAAGTATTCAAGAAAGTTTTAGCAAATAGAAATAAAGTTATTTTCTACCTAGAGAATGAAAAACAAACTTAGATCCAACTTATGTGATCAAAGAATTGAGAAAGTTTGAGAATGAGATGGATTCTAAAGGAAGATATGGAAGATTTTAAAACCCTTCTTAGGTTTTCAGATTGAAGATAAGACAATAGTAAAAGGAGACAAGTATCATGAAGAGAAGATGATGAGAGTTAAGGGTTTGGATGTCAAATTGATTCAGAATCCATAAGTGATCACACATTGGATCTTAGATAAGCTACAAAAGGATAGTATGAGAAAATATAGAGCATAATGGATCTGAATGTATCTTTTGGAGAATTAAATTACACGTCATTATTATCTTCTTTCATTCGTAATAGTTTGAGAAAAAACAATTATCCTTTAAAGGTAGTTCTTAACATGGTTGATCTGTAAATCCATTAATAGGGTGAAAACTGTAATAGTGGGATAAAAACCCTTCATAGTATAGTTTCTAATAGAACTATTAGATAATTTTAATGGGGTATCAACCACTCCTAACTATTTGAGTCACTTAGAAGCTAGAAATTGTAGCTCCTAACAGACCAAAACTTTTTATTGTCATGAAGATTTTTAGGTTCCGTCCCCACCACAAATTTTCCCTCTACCCAAGGGTTTATGTGAGACCAACGATCATGATGTTACGTGTGTGTGCATGATTTTTTATGGTTCATTTTCTTATTTCTTTACATTTCAAAAAAGAGGTAAAGTGGTTCATATTATTGTAAGTTAAAGGCCAATTAATATTAGCTCAAGTTTATTGTCAAAGTTTAAGCAGGTGAGTTCATTTGAAGTATTGCCCCCCTTGTCCCCTCAACCCACTCTCAGTGCCTATATTTTTCAATAACAATGGGTTTAAAATATGGCCAACATGGAAAACCACTAGTAGAGCATATAGGGGAGAAATCACCATGTTTAAAGGAAGAAAAAGTTTTTTTTTCCACCACCACAGGAGTGTAAACACATAGAACCACAAGTAGTGGAGAGCCTAGTGTGGCTCCTAGAGGAGAACCCAAATTTGCAGAAGTTTGAGTCCACATAGGAGTTAATTTATTTTCCTATAGAAATAATTCAAGTAATAGTAATTATTGTGGGTTAGGAAAAAAATAGAAGCATTCTCATATTGCAGAAGCTTAATGCACACACCATGTTTAGGTTCTAGTGTAATATATGTTGAAATCATGGAGTCACCCTATCCACATCAATAAATGACCTAAAGAATTTAACACTTACTAGTTGAAAACCTCAGTATTCCAAAATTCCAATGGAAGCCTAGAAGATGAACACATATGAAGGCAACATGACCTAAATTTGAGTGAGGTTCTAACCTAGCTTTCTATTTGCATAGAGCTAGGATATTTCTCTAGTTATTGCCATCATTTTAGGGCCCTTTGCTAAGTAACAATAGTAGGTGCTCTTTTTTCACAAAACTAAAAAGGAACATACCATGAGTGAGGACATTTATTTGACCACTAGCCTTGAGGGAGTGACTACTTGAAACCCACTTTCTAAGTTAATAAATTAAGAGCTTGAATGAGAAAAATCTACCCACAAGAAACAACTCCAAGGAATTAATTGTAGCAACTAGGTTTCATCAGGGTCCTACACTATAGTATCATTGATCTTAAAAGAGCCATTGTACGAAGGGAAAGAAGATTTAAAGCTTCTATAAAGGGAGAGGACAAACCTAACACATCTTGAGAAAAAGAAAAAAAAAGTATCAAGACACTTTATAGAGCTCAAAATACATCTAGGCATTATCAAGAAAGGAGATGAGGAGGTGAGCTAAGAACCAAGGGAGACAACGAAGGGGGAAGCATCCAAAGAAGGGCCAACTGTAAAGGGAACATATGAAGGATGCAGAGAGCACCAAAGGAGTCCTTACAAAGGGAAGAGGATCCAACCTAAAATCCTACATGTACAAAGGTGAGGATGGACACACAAGACACATGTCTAGTGTCTCTAGGAGAAACCCTAATAATTGAGGCTAACGAGTAAGAGGGAAGAGGAAGGTAGGGGCACTACCTTGGGGTAGGTGTTGGTTATTCTCTATAGTTATCTATAGTATGCTTTTGGTGAAGCAATTTTAATATGTTTTTTGTAAATGGCAGTCAACCATGTTGGAAGTATATCTTGGTATATCTTTGTATTTGGGGGTTGGAAGCTAGGTTTTGATGTTGCATAGTTAGTGCTAGCCTTACTTTTTTTTGGCTAAATATATGGACTTGTTAGGTTGCTCTTGGTGAAAAATCTTATTATAAACTTCATATTACATATATTAATGTAATAGTACACGACCATGACCTTTTATCAAGAATAAAATAATCACTAACATTATTTTAGTTTTGTTTCCAAATTTTTATTAGTCCCTACCTATTCATAGGCAGGGAACTAATGTTCTCAATGGAGGTGTCACAATTAATTTTTACAGTCACAACTTTTAAATTTGTAAAGTTCAATAATTGTTTTATTTTTAAATTATATTCCAATCACTAATCACTATTTTTTGATTGGTCAAAAGTAACTTTGGTAAGGATAAAAATAATTTTTAGAGAGGGAAAATTAGAGATAATTTTACTTCATTCTGGAAACTTGCCCTCTCTTGACTTCTAGTCATTTCCATGGCTATCTGGAAACTTCTCCTCTCTTGAATTCTGGTGATTTTCATGTCTGATCTCAAACCCATGTCCAAATATGCAGAGCTAAGAAAACCATCAAGAGCACAAACAACACAAACTCAAGTAGTTATAACAGGGTAGCACTAGTTCATGTCAAGAGATTTTCGTTCTCAGCAAGCCTCTTTCACTCCTACAAACAACAAATTTAAAAGATCTAGCCTGCAGGACTCCTTCTTAAGTAGCTACTCCATCATTAATGGCTGCTTTGAGCTCAAATTTTCAATAATGACTGCCATCCAAGAAACAAAAACAAGTTTCCCAAAAAAATTACCATTATTTTCTTTTCCAACTTTTCAATTTTAAAAAACTAGTGTGGATTAGCTCTTCTGAAGCTTTTGAATTTTGAAACCCATGTAGATTCTTATAATTTTTAATCATGTAGGATAGAAATTGGAGCTGTAAGAATAGTTAATTAAATGATAATTATCTTTAATCATAGTTTAATTTCTTAGAATTGAATTCAATATGCCAGGTTTAAATGGGGTTAGGGGAATAGTGCATTGGATTTGGGATTCGAACAGAAATGAATGAGAATTTCAAGGGGAGCATCGTGAACATTTAGGGAACCCCCTCCTAGCCACCAAATTTGTTTCCACCACAATAAACCCAATTGCAATGGAAGAAATGATTCTTCTATTTCCTTTATTGGGATCAACAACAGTCCTATTGTCTACACCAAAGAAAAAGCTATGATAATCTCCATTACCACATGTTGGATGCCACAGAGTGTGTTGGGATAGATTGTAAAGAAAAATACACTAAAGATTGGGCATTTCGAATAGATTGCAAAGGAAAACAATAGAGATTCTGGAATGTTGGACATGGCGCAATAAAATTCTGGTTAATTATATGTTCGAGATCTCTCTCATCCATTTGTAGAAGCTTCAAATGCGCTTTTGCTATTTTGGATTTTTTATTAATTTAATGTTTTTGTTTGGAAATAGAGGTAGTTGTTTATTATCAAAGCTTCAGACCTTACATTTTATAAATCAATGCCTTGTTTTTTCTCTTATTTTTTTATTTAAGTGAATAGAAAAATAAGAAAGAAAATAGAAATATAATTGTATTGGTATTGAAAATTTATATTGCCCTTTATTTAATATTTCACGTACTTTTTTATATTTGAATTTAAATTTTAATGAGTGGCATTGCAATGTTATAATTCTTAAAATGTGATTTATAATACAATTTGAACAATGAATAAATTCATTAATAAAAATACTTATTTGAGAAAATTGGAAAATAGCATGGATAAAAATATAAAATAATTATAAATTGTAAAACTTTTATTATGAAATAGAATATAATATTACTTAAAATATTTAAATATTATTATTATTAAATATATTGTATTCTAGATTAATTCATATAATATAGTATATTAAAAAGTAAAATAAGTTTTTTAAGACAATTTAAGATAATATTTTTTTAAAAATATTTTGAAATGTGAAAATTTAAGATATAATTAAAATACATTGTCATAATCAAAGATATAATTACACAAGTTCAAATCTAACCAAAATTCACCTCCCGTTTTATTATTAAAAAAAATCTATGTGAGAAAATTTTATAAAAGCAAAAAAAATAAAAAATTAATCTTTGAATTTTATTCTTGACTTTAAATTTTAAAATATTTATTACTATAAAGTCAAAATTTAAGACAAATATTGATTTCTAACATGAATGCTCAAGCATAAGAATTGTAATAAATGAGTGACATAGATAACTAGCTTATAGTACTTACCAATTATATCTAATTTACACTTGCCATAATTGATCTATATAATATTTTAATTAATTGTACACTTCTTATGAAAATTATACTTTTTATATCTAATCACGCTATAAACCTCTTCATTTTATTTTCAAATATTTTGTTATGTGTCCAAGCAGAGGTAACAATTCATTCAATTTAATATAAAAGTAGCAATGAAATGTCTTTCCCTCTTTCAACGAACTTTCTACAAGCAGCTAATTTAAAATAAAAAGTAGTAGTCATAATGTCACTAAGAGGTTAAAAATACAATTTCGTCGGAGGGACAACTAATTAAAGAAAAATAATAATAATAATAATAAACTAGTTAAGATGCAGTATATTCCGAATAGACATGCACACAACACCAAACCGCGTAGCTGACATTCAAACCAAACATTCCTATAACTTACAGATCAAGCAAAGCACCAGCACGAACACGTTATAAAGTAATAAAGGTACGGTAATAATGACCGCCTGGTCCACCACTAGAGAAAACTGCGAAAAACACTCCCTAAATTCCAATCCCAGGCGTATGAAATGTACCCACATATTCAATTACCTTTTTCTCGTGTTTTCTTTGCTGGCTATTTCTACAGGAGACCGCGAAAATGTCTATATAACCCACACATGGAGACTCAACACGTTGAGACGATTTGGAGGTCAAGAAGAAATGGTGAAATACGTTGTCGTTGTTTTTCTGACTATATTAACTTGTGCATTTTCTACAAAACACAGTACCGATTTGCCCGCAGTGGCCGATGGACTGTCGTGGACATTTTATGAAGAAAGTTGTCCGAATATGGAGTTCACAGTTAAAGCAACACTTGAGTCTTTTCTTGCTGAGAATATCACAAAGGCACCCGGTGTGTTAAGACTCCTCTTTCACGACTGCTTTGTCCAGGTGACTCTTCACTATTTCTTTCTTTCTACCATTCTGAATAGTTATTAGAATCTATTTTCGTTTAATGGTGCTTTTCCTCTGATAATCCCAGTAATGTGGTTGTACAGGGTTGCGATGCCTCTATTTTATTGAATGGGACGGGCAGTGAGCTGGAAGACACTCCAAATTTGACAATAAGAGAGGAATCGCTGGAGATGATTCAGCTAATAAAAGATGCCGTTGAAGCCGAGTGCCCTGAAATTGTCTCATGTGCGGACATTTTGGCACTAGCGGGAACTTACGCAGTTTACCTGGTAAGCAATAAATGAGCCGTAAAATTTCAGTTACCTTTCATTCCGGTCATAGATTGTTTTTAAGGGCTCCATTGCGTATGTTTTGATTATAAACAATTGTAATGGTTTTTTGCTTTGGTCCAAACAGGCGGGAGGGCCGGAGATTTTGGTTCCGCTGGGGAGGAGAGACAGCTTGACGTTCGCAAATGAAAGTGTAACAGTTGACAGTCTGCCAAGTCCAGCGTCAAATGTGTCGACATTGTGGGCTGTTTTTGCGGAAAATGGCTTCACTGAATACTCTGAACTTGTAGCGCTCTCAGGTAAGTTTGTTGATCGCTTTGGAGGCTTTCATAACCTACTGTGCTCACAACATGGAGCATTTGATCATCACTAGAATATTTATGAAGTTGTACCATTTTTATAAGGTTGAGCACATTAATTTTTTTGAGGAAAATATCTTCTAGCAAAGAACAGTAAACTCCACTTGGATATAAGAGTAAAGGTATCTGTATTCTCATCTTGTAACATCAATATGGAATAATTATTTTTATGTTTAAATATCAAATTTAATATTTTAATTACTTTTAGTGTTAGACTAAATATTAAGATATTTTATGTAAATAATAGAGTTTATATGAATTCATTTATAAATAGTAATGGTCTAAAAAAAAGTTTTGTAGATAAAGATATTGTATATTGTAACTGTTTTATTATTATTATTTTATATTTCATTTGGAATGTTATACTATATAGATTTATGGTAATTCTTTTTTTCTATAAATAATAAATTTATTTTTTCAATTTGTTTAAATGTTAGAATAAAAATAAAAATAGTTTATGTAAATAATAGGGTTTATATAGGATCAATTAATTGATTATTGTAGAAGACAATAAATTGTTACTTAAAGTGTTTATATATATTTTTAAATAATGTTAAAAGTATTTATCTAAGAGTCAAATAAAAATAGACAAGAGGCTACAATACAAGAGTAAATTGTGAGCCTCTTATCTAAGACGTCTTGAGTTCTAAGATTCATTCGGAAGTGTATTTAAGTTCTGCAATGACTGCTTGTAAGTACATATAAACGAGTGATAATTATTTTATTCTGACCTTTTTTACACGAAAAGAGATATTCGTCACAAAAAAAAAAAGATAGTAAAAAGTTATTTTGCACTTTATAAAGTGATAATTATTATTTGTCATGACTTGAAGGTTTGTGCAAATTTGTTTTGTAGGCGGTCACACATTTGGACTAGCACATTGCCTGTCCTTCGTGGACAGACTTTACCCAACACAAGATTCAACTCTGAATGAGAGTTTTGCAGAGGAACTTTATCGTACATGCCCCTCTTCCACCACCATCAACACCACCGTTCTCGACATTCGCACTCCAGATTTGTTCGACAACAAGTATTATGTGAACCTAGAGAATGGACAAGTGTTGTTTACGTCTGACGAGTCCCTCTATACCGACTCCAACACCAGTGGGTTTGTTACAAGCTTTGCATCGAATCAGAGTCTTTTCTTCGAAACATTTGCGGCTGCTATGCTGAAGGTGATTCAACTTGATGTGCTCACGGGAAGCGAAGGAGAGATTCGCAAAGTATGTTCAGTTTCTTCATCTTCTTCTACAAAATACTCCATTATCGGTCCAGAGGGCGGGTCTTCCTCGTTTCCTTCAAATTACTAATATGAATGCGAGCCATTACTTATCTTAATAAACCTTAACAAATATTACAATGAATCCACATAATGAAAATCTCTTGTCGATCTGTTACTAATCATAGAGGTGCATTTTCTTCCTGCTGTCATCCGCCTTTGGGAATATGATTGGTATAATTTCTATAATATTGTAATAATAAATAAATAATGTCTTTTAAGGTGTAGTTCCTCTTAGTAATGAATGAATTTTGTGTAGTATAATTAGTACCACCAAAATGTGTTTTCGGGAGGTGTTAGATAAAAATAAATCTTTAATTCTAATTGTTGACTCTTGAGCCAAAAGTCTAAAATAGTCAAATTTGGCTAACTTTTCTAAGACTTAATTTATTCTTTAATATCTTTTGGTTAGAAGATTATCACTAAATTTAGTCTTTTTTTAATCAATATTTCTTTTATAAATATTTCAAAATTTGTACTTATGATTTGTATTTTATTTACTTTTTATTCTATTAATAAATGATTACTTACATGATGTTGTAGGTTTTCAAATGTAACATAAGAAATTAGACTATGACTAGCAGTCACATGTTTTTGTACATGCAACTAGTGCGTCAATAGGAAATGAGATTTAAGAGAAAGACGTAGAATGGGCATTAAATAATGTAAATATAATTTTTTTTTTTAAATAAAAAATTCAAAAATAAAAAAGTTGAAGATTAAAATATAGATATAAAATTTACAATATTTAGGAAATTTGAATATTGCTTAAGAAACATGTTCAATAATTTCAAGATTTTACAATTAAATTTAATTTACCATATATGAAAGAAATAATTATTAAAAAAAAAAAACCCATCAAAAAATTCCGTACGAAGAAATACAAAAAAATAATATGAAAAATAATGACGTCTCTAAAAAATATTCTATTGACTAAATAAATTATAGAAACTAAAAAAATAATATTTAAAGAAAAACTAAATTAATATAAAAATAATAATTTAAAGTAATTAAAAAACTAAAATCTAAATCAATTTAAAAAATCATAAGTTTAGTAAATAGAGATCACAACATAATCTAATGTGGAGATCACAAGTAACTATTTTTTAAATAAATAAGAAAAGAAAAACAATAGTTAAAAGTGGATATTTAAAATATAATCTTATGTGAACAAATTAGATTATTAATCATTTTTAATTTAAATAACATAATATTTATTAAAATCTTTTAAATAGATTAATAAATACTATTTATTTAAATTAAATTTATCAAATATCATTTAAAAAAATTATCAAAAAAACTATTATGAAAAATTAATAAGAGAAATGTAAAAATGTAATATGTCTAACAAATATTCTATTGACTAAATAAATTATAGAAACTAAAAAAATAATGCTTGAAGAAAAAATTAAACTGATTTAAAAAAAAAAAAATAATGCTTGAAGAAAAAATTAAACTGATTTTAAAAAAAAAAAATTAAAAAACTAAAATCTAGATCAATTTTAAAAATCAAAAGTTAAATGAATAGATCATGCAACATGAGCTAATGTGGAGATCACAACTAATAAATAGAAAAAGAAAAATAGTAGTTAAAAGTGGAGATAACAACTAACAAATATCAAAACAAGTGTTAAAAGTGGAGGGAGATTAAAAAAAATGGCCAGTAAATAATTAATGGGAAGAATTTTCAATTTTCTGGCCAAATGACAACTTTTCCAGCCAACTTGCAAATTTTTCATCAAAAATTTATTTTTTGGGAACAAAGTTCCCACAAATAACCTATTGGCTAAAATATAATTTTTTTTTACATGTCATAGTAGAAAATATATAGAACTATATTAGAATCTTCTTTACATTTCTATATCCATAAATATGAAACTCCCCTTTTGAAATGCATCTCACATTTTTTTAACCTTTTCAAGTCAATATATCAAAACTAAGGTACAAAATTTAAATATTTATTCATTACAATATCTAAAACAAATTATACTTAGTTTTCCCTAATTTATTTTTATTATATAAATATTTGATTTCTATCGATTTGATTATTAAGTAGTTTAAGAGGATTGTTTATTAAATCATACATTGTAACTTTTCTAAATTAAGTCATTATATGCATCCCATGAGTTTTTAAAGTACCCATTCTATATGAATTAGCTTTAATTATTTTAAGAAAAGAGTGAAAAAACTTTTCAATGAATAGAAGACAATTCATCTGATGTCTACAAAAATGAAATAAATACCATAGTCAAATACATGTAAGATGGTAAGATGGTTTTGATTATTTGAAGGGAAAAAATGTTATATGCAAAGAGGATAATAGTGGCCAAGAAAATGTGACTTTTCTCATTATATTTTTCAATTCTTATAGTCACTAATGCTAGTTTCATAGGACACCATATTTACTAAGTGCATAATACATACATAGCATTTTTGTGTTTGATTATATCTCATTTTAATGAAATAATCAAACAATATATAAGAGTTGTATGTGCTAATATTCATTTATATATTATCATGAAACATTCAAATCATTAGAAAATTCTTTGGGATTAAATTTTTGTTACCCTCTCATCAAATTCATTTATGCATATCTAGTATTTATTAAATTACAAATGTAATAAATCTTTGAGGCATTCATTAAATATTTTTTGTTTGTATTCAATAGAGAAATTACAATATGGTAAAGATATTAGAATATTGTCTAAAAAGTGGTTTTTATTATTTCAAATTTCATAAGGTCTTTTGTCAAATAGCTTTATTGACTTCGACCTGAAATTTTAAAAGCTTTCTTTAAATACTATGTCCAAATATTTTCTTACACTTTTTCATTTAAATTTTTTTTTGGTCTAATAGACTATGTTTTCATTTTCCTATAACAATATGCATTCTTCAAATAATGTGAACCATTTTCATAATTTTCATTTCTTAAATAATTTTACCTAATATTTTCTTGTCAATATTTTAATACATGTTTTAATTTTAAAAATGTTCATTAAGACATCCATGTCCTACTTTCAAATCATTCATTTAGTACCATGATAGCCACGATGAAATAGGGCATGAAATTTGGTAGTCTACATGCTTGAGGCTATAATGACTTTTTAAATAACGTTCATTTTGAAATAATCTTGCAGTCCTTGTATTTCCTAACATCATATTTCCTAGTATCATATATTTATTTGAAAAAACTTATTCAAAGAGTTTTGATGCTTCTCTAATGCATTCACACTTTATTTTTATGGTGAACATTTCTAGAATCAACTTTTATAAATTCCTCCATTGTTTGTCCTTTCATGTACATCAACACTTTGTAATGAAGTCCTCACTTTAGCATTGATTGTATGGATCTCAGTGAAAGTTGTATGGTTGTTTACAACTAACAATTTTGTGTTTTTTATCAAGAAAAAAAAGTGATATAGTAATATCATTAGTTAAATATTGAGATGAGTTTGCATGTCATTGTTTGGATTTTTGCTCGTCGTAGATTATTAAATTGGTGATAAATTGTGTACATGTTGTGATGTTTGCAAGAAAGATCTATCAACATTGTTAATGCACTTTTACTTTGTAATACCTTAAATTATTCCATTGTTTTCCATACACATTTTCCATTGCCATAGGCATCACTAGATCCCACAGTTTAATGTCTCAAAGCCTTGTAGTCTAGTAGGATTAATAACCAACATGATAAAGGCAACCAAAAATGTCAATACATGCAAACCTGTTCCTAAACAAACTATAATGATAAAGTGCATAAAACATATTGAAACAAGAGTTGCAATGCAATTAGAGTCTCACCTTTTGTTAGAAAAATATAAATGTATAATTTTATAAGGTATTAACTATTTATCATTCTTTAGTCCTCCTAAATAGAGACACATTTAGCTAATATGAGCTCATAATCATAAAAAGTTCAATTATCATATGGTAGCAATAAAGAAAAAGTGTGGTTGTGTTAATAAACAAGAATAAGAGTGTGTAAAGACTAATTTGGAACATGACAAGAGGCATTAACTTGGAAGAGGAAGATAATTCAAATTTTACATTGTTAAATTGTGACTCAATAACTAATCTAAATAGATGCAAAGTTGCACCATGTTTTACATCCTATTTTCTAGTAGCAAAAGACATTAATTATATAGTCCCAAATATAAAATAGGTACTCACTTTAGTTTTCTTTCATCATACATGTTTTTCGTATTGTACTAGTTTTATCATTATGAAAGGATCTTTTCTCCCCCTCATGCTAGTTTCTCTCATCATAACTAGAGAATGAAGAGAAAAAAATGATTAGCATGAAAGAATTGATTGGTTTCCATAGTTAATCAATTGACAAATTGAACAATAAAAATGGGAAAGATAATATTGTAAATTATATTGTGCTTAAAGCCAAACCACAATCATTGTGAAGAAAATGCAAAAAATAAGTCATTGTGAAGAAAATGCAAAAAATAATCTGGAGTATTCTATAATTAATAAAATTGGGGTAATCATTCCCCATAAAATAAAACATGTCAAAACACTATTAATGAATTTTATGGAAGACAAAAAAGTTTCTTTCTAGGTATCTACAACAAACAACCATTATAAAATTAGGGAGAAAATGATAACTCCTCCCATCCAAGTAACAAATTGAAAAATATGGGTGATTTTCTTTTTCTTAGGATTGCTAGTGACCACAACAAGATTCTATACAAATACATCTTACCCCCAAGATTCTATATAAATAGCATCAACAATGTGGGTGATACAAAATAATATCATCAACCATGTGGATGATACAAAAGGGAAGACTTTGTGGGAAAATATTATGTAGCCCTTAATGTAGAAAGTGGGATCATAAGCAAGGTATGTGGAAGAAACTGCTACTTATTTACAAAAGCTAACATGTCACATTTCTCAAAATTGATAGCATAACACCTTCCTTGATTTGGGAATAGTGATAATATATGGTGAATTAGAATATGAAGCTTGATTTTGTAGAGTACTCATTGATATAAAAATCCAGTCTTCTTGAGTGTAATTCATGTTTTCTATAGTTATAGTAAGAGTTGTGGTTGTTTAAAAAGGTTCTAAATCTAAACTCTTCCTTTTCTATAGTTTGGGTGTTGCCAATGCAAACATTTCAAAGTAAGAAAAATTTGAAGTTGTGTGTGTACAATTAATTTAGAAAGAAAAAATTATTATTGAATCTTTAGATTCATTTATGTTGAATTTAATTTTATCATGTCAAAAATTAATTTGAAATAGAAAGAGACACCAAGCCCTTTTTAATAATTTAATTTGTATACTAAAAAGTATGTTAATTAATCTATTAGAGAGAGACTAAACTTTAAATATCTTATTTCTCATCATGTTGAGTATTAGTTTTATTTTTTCAGTAGTATTTTTATTTTACAATTTTCAGGGATGAAGCACTAAAGAGGTTGCATAAAATATAAAATATAAAACTCAATAACAGTTTGTCAATAAAAAGAAGAAAAAGAAACTAGTAGACTAAAATAGTCAAATGTAACCCTAAAAAATGAATAAATAAAAATAAAATAGAATGCAATTAAATTTTTGATCATTTTGGTACATGAGCCTAGGCATCATGGAAGCCACTTCATTGAAAGGGATTTCCAAATTTTATTCATTTAAGGAATATCTTGTGCAAATCTCCTTGGCATATCCCTACACAGAAATATCCAAAGCTTTGCCTAATGCTAAATTCATAATCAATAGTAAAAACTACTATATTAAAAGTAATGGGGACATTTAGAGCAGCAAGGAAAAGTCTAAAATTTCCCTCACAACCTATAATTCTAGAAAAATGTACCAAGATTGTCACATAATAATAATAGTAAAATGCATAGAATATTATATAAGTTTCTATGGACTAAGAATATGGTCTAGATTTAGCAAACAAGGCAATCAAGAAATGTGCATAAATCCTATGAATGGACCAAGTTCAAAGTATAAAATAAGATTGTAGTATCCTAATAATGCAACCAAGTTATGCACTACCATTAAATCCAAATCAGTATATATAAATAAAATATAAAATTTATATAGCACGTGTGATGACAACATAGTAGAATTTTTTATCACCTACATATCTTATTTGATTATAGAGTCAAAATTCCAAGCCTTGGAATAAACTGTTAGTTTATTGGAGAATAACCAATTGTTGAACATCTCCACTGCAGTGGCTCATATACAACTAGAATTGGAGTCAGTTCCTCATTCTTTGAAACTAGCATTAGACTCATTTCCCCATTACACAAGCATGGTTTAAGCAGGTTCTTCAAAAATTCATTCACCATTGCACAACATTTCTAGTGTTGGACAAAAATTTCAAGCTCATAACTGTAATTCTAGAACAATGTTTTCCTAAGAAAAAGAGGGAAAGAGATCAAATTTTAGTATAGCTATTTACAAAAATAAAATAAAAAATTTAGCTCAAAGAAAATAAAAGCATAGAACATGAAGTTTTAGGGCTAATTGAATTAAAGTACCTATAGGTGACCAAAGTTATTTGGAAAATGTTGTTTGATTTTAAATATTCCCACATTTTTATATCTTTTTATAGTCTAAAATTATATCCTTCACTCTTGAAATTTACAAACATGCAACCCAAGTTACATGAGTTTTTGTACATGGACTTTTAATGGAAGATGAAGTAAAAATTAAAATTCTCATTTGAAATCAATAGGAAAGTAGAAAAAATATAGGCTTATTCAAACTCATTTGAACACTATTTCACAATTTTATTAGATCAAACTTGTTGTAGCATAGTTCAACCAAACAAATAATTGAGTGTATTCAATTATGAAAAATGGAAATGAAAAATACATGATTTTGTTGAATAACTATACTTGTTGGGAAAATTTTTACCATAAGAGTAATGCAAGGTGTGCCTTCACATAATTCTATAGCATTTTGTCAAAAAATAAATTAATAAGGATATCTTAAACAACTTGGTAGATTCAAGTCCGTGTGGTAAATCAAATGCTGAGTGCCTGCATTGTCAAATTCCTCATGAGGAAGACGAAAATTCCATAATACATTTGTCTATTGTTGTCGAATTTTAGTGGTGAGGTACAACCTAAGATAACTCTTTCTAATTGAATACATTTCCTATAGATGTCACTTACACATAATACAAAATTCATGGTAGTGCAACTAAAGTTGTTGTAGCATACCAAAGTTCTGGCTTCTATTGGCAACAAAATTGTGACCTTACCAAAGAAACTTTTACGAAATCTACACTAGAGAGAACAATACCATTTGAGGTAATATTTGGAGGACCTCAACTTCTGATATAATTTTAAGTAGAAATAACATCAAAGACTAGCATGCATGGATGAAAAATGTGGAGTTGCATGGTAGCCATGTGCTCATGGTTTCTAGATAGGTGGGTTGTTCATTTTTATTTTTTCAAATTTGTTAATTTAGAAACAGAAAGAAAACTAGAAAAATAAGTGGTGGCCAATCATAAAATTTAAAGAATTACAAAAAATAATGTTTTAGTAGAACCATTTCAAATGATCATAGGTTACAAAATTAGGGCACTGTTTTTAAAAGCAAGATTAATAGAAGAAGAAGCATTCAAAAACTATAGTCTCCACCTATAATAGGCGGGGGGACTAATAAATAAAAACAACACTCCCTTGATGAAGATTTGATATTCTTTCTTTCTTCTCCAAATGTTGCTAGCATCCCCCAATGTAGACAAGATGCACTAACAAAATGAAAGCAAGCATTGATAGGAAAATAATGAGAATGCTTTAAAATAGTGGTTACAAGAATGAGGAAAAGAAGACGAATTTATCAATTTTTAAAATTTGAATTGATAGTCAAGGTCAAAGGAAAATCAACAGTCCAAATTATATTTAAGAAATTATAATTGGAAAATTACAAGATTATGAAAATTTGATTGTGCATTTTGAAAATGATACAATCATGAAAATTATATGAAAAATAAGCTTGTGCATTTCGAAATAAGATATTAGTAGGAATTGGTTAGAGGAAAACACAAGGAAAAATAATGGGAAATGAGTAAGGGAAGGTGTAAGGAGTGAAAAGTAGGACAGGTGATAAATTAGTGGGGTGAGAGAAAAAATTGAGAGGAGCCAAAGTAATGGAATGTGTCATAAATTATAGATAATGACATTTTAATAATTAGATCTATTATTAGTTCCCAACATTTGGAAGATTGGACAATTATTTAAATTAAACTAATCAATTGTAGGAAAAGAGGACAAAGTGGTAAATAAGCATAAGTTATTTAAATGACAAGAGAATTAGGCTAAGGGGTTGTATTAATGGATAGAGTCCCTTAAGAGAGTAATCAACTAATATGATCATATAATCAGATAGGTTGCCAAAGGAAAAATAATAGAACATGATGTAAATTAAGGATGAAACATAGCATTTAATGACATTCAAGAGTATCAATATGTGGATGAATGATGAGAATCAAATGAACAATAAAGAATATGTGTTAAGAAAGAGAGCCATGAGTGTTGAATATTTCTCAATGGTTATATATTTCCCCTCTTCAAGACAATGTGATTCTAAGTGTTATTTCAAAAAATTAATTAAAATATAATGCCCTAGGGGAATAAAGGAATAGAGGGTGGATGGTGGAAATTTGACATGAGAACATTTTTTACAAAATAATTGCTAGGACTGATGAAAGAAAAATTAGTAGAAAGAATAAATTATACAAAGAAGATTCAATGATATGAGGAAACCTTACTTTGATATGTGTACTTTATTATTAGAAGATTTATTTAATATAAAAAATGAATATGTTAGAACATGACATAGAAAGTTATTATGATAATTCAATATCCCTTTTTGTAAAGAAAAATACATTACATAATGCCCTACTAGGGAACCCAAAAGAAATTGACCTAATATGTCACTAAGTTTGCCAAACATTATTTTTGAAAGATTAAAACAAGAAGAGATAACATAGTTAAAGCAATAACTCTCATACATACAAATAATCCATAAACAAATTACATTTCTTAAGGGTTCCATGATGTTAAATCACATAAATATTTTTCATTATGACTAAATTTGATACATAACAAAATCCACACCATTAAATAAGCATAGTACGAATCAAATGAAATAATATAGAATTACATAACATGAAACATGGCATAACTAGAATGCATAATCATCCTCTGTACAAGTCACAGGGTGTGAAAATCTCAAGAAATATATATCATGAATAAATACAAAATCTTAGAAGATCTCCAATAATCAGGTACAGTACATTAGAATATGACCACCAAACATAAACACAAGATCAGAATGAAGGGAACAACTACACAAGTACATCTAGCAATGACATCTAATTGTCTGATCCCAATGGTATAAGAAACACTACCACCTAACCCTGTGGAACCTAAATGGCCCAATCAAATCACATTGAGGAGATAATCTCAAGTCCCATGCAAATATCAATCCAAAATCTAGGTCAAGGAAATCTTGATAATAATCTATCTTAAAGGTACCAAGACACAAGTAACACCTAATCTTAGAGACAACAAGGACACATAGGAAATCTACTATGTAAGTGGGCAAGTGTCATCACATGAGCCAACTCTAAGGTTACCCTCATAGCCTCTCTAGACTCCGCCCCCCTAGTGACTATATGTCACATCAATATCCTTTCATAAAGACAAGGCATACTAACGAGGCAAGGTCACAACTAAGTGTCCTCTCTACTCAAATCCTAGCCTATACTAGCACTTGAGGTATGGGCGAGGTAAAACACCAACTCTTGTTAATTCATTTTAACCCATTTATAAAAATATTATAACTTATTAATACAACTTACAATGGTTTACCTAGGCAACCTGTTTAGGACTCTGGCCTCCATTACAAGCTAATTCCTAGAATACACGTAGATAACCTACCCTAAGTTCATAAAAAGTACAACTCATAGTCCTTAAAATCAACTGGAAAGAAACCAAAAGGTAACTGATAGAAACTCATAGATTACACCAAGAAAATTACAATATTCAACTCAGTCGTATACAAGCAACTGGGAAGCACTAGAAAATAATTGATCAAAACTAATCATAGAATTGTGTGAATGCATCACAATGATTGGGAATAAAAGATCATGACCAAAAAAATTATATAAACCATTATAAACTAGTCACCTCCCAAGCCTCTGGTATACATACCTAACTAGTCATAACTGTTAGAGTAAATAATTATTATTTACCCTTTTACTTAAGTTTACCTTGTTAAATGCAATTATTTATTAGTTGTAGTCTAGGAGTTGTTGACAACATGGGAGTTTGTTCCTAGGTTAGAGCAAGAAGTTGTCTCTCAATTCTATGCAAATCCGTGGATTGAGATTGAACTCCTTTAGAAACAAGTACCCATTTTAGGCTCGAGCAATTGATCCTAGATTTAAAAAATGGGCACCCATTTTTAATTTTCAAAAAATTGATACCCATTTTTGAAAACATAAAAAAATTGTATTTTTTAGAAATGGATACCCATTTTTGAAAAGTAAAAAATGGGTACCTATTTTTAACTTTTAAAAAATGGGTACCCTTTTCTAAAAATTTAAAATTTTGTTTTTGTGGGGGATTTTGTATGTCAATTTGACATTTTAAAAACAAATACCTATTTTTTGAATTTCAAATAATGGGTGCCTTTTCTTACAACATTGTGCAGGATTTTTTTCTCCCACCTCGGATTTTGGTTCAGGATAGGCTTGGTGAGACCAAGCCTATGCCTTGACCTCTCAAAATTTGGCTAAGGCATTGAACTAACAAATTTAAATGCCTTGCCATAATTTTTAGAGGGTCTTCCGATCAAATTTTTTAATGAAACGAAAACCCATTAGAAATATAAATTTTATAGTGTAATGATTTTATTTACTATTTTTACATTATTTTTTAATGAAAGGTGGTACCTAAATGTAAAATAGTGCAGTTCACTAAAACTTTAATAACTTTTTTATTTTATAATATTTCTTAAATTAATTTATATGTCATCAATCTACATACAATTCTTTTGAGGTTTAAAAAAAGAACTTTTGGAAAAAGTGAAATTTTGATCAAATTATGGTGTCTGTACATGAGAGGTTTTAAAATTTATCTTTATAGCCAATTAATAATTAATAAAAAAAAATTATTCAATAAATAATTAACAAACATATTGTCATCAATCTTGGGTGTATTAGGCAAATCCCTTTAAAAGGATTTACGAAAATTCATTTATTTGTGTCAAATTATGTTGTCCATGCACGAGTTTGGTATGGTCTTGAAACAAGCATTTTGAAAAATTGGTTTTTAAAGATCCATACCAAAAATAAAATCTATCATATGGGTACACAAATAAATTACATATTCAAAAACTATATTCAGAACACTAAAAATTTTATTCCTAAAGTTTTTTTATATTCAATATCTAAATGCCTCAAATTTTGACATCAATTGACAAAAAAAATTTCAAAAATAGGAAAAACACTTTCTCTTTTTGCCCAAAAGTGAGACCCAACTTCTTGCACGTACCCCCTATTTAAGTCATACTTATCCTCTCACCTTGATCAAGGATATTCCACCTTTTGTGGATGTATGCTTGGTTATCATTCTTATCTCCTAGCACTTTCTAACACTTACTAAGCTTTCTACAAGCTTCCTAGCAGCCGTTATAAATAGGCTCTCCCTTTGCATTTTTGTACAGAAATTTCATTTCTCATTGTTGCAATATAATTTCTCTTTGTTGCTTCAAGTTCTTGTTCCTTCCTTCTTCGGTTTCTCTTCAGCAAGTTATTTGCATGCAGGTGATCTTGGTGCACTGTGAAGTTGTCTTTCATCAACTTCTACATGGTATCAGAGCTTCCCTATTACTTCTTAGTTCGAAGGTTTTTTGAAGCCACAATTCAGAGGCACAAACCCTAGTTTGTTTATATTTTTTCTTCAATCAAGAGGAAGAGCAATTTTTTGGGGCACTTTGGGCTTAAACAAACACTTCCATTGAGTTCAGAAGGTTGGTTACAATCAAGATCCATATATAGTTTTCCATTTTTGGCTTTCGTAGCATCTAGCCAATTTTTTATCCCTCGGGAGGTCGTACAAACTATACTGATGCAAAAAATAAATAAATAAAGGCACTGCCACAGCAGTGCCACCGTGCCACCATGGCATCACTACCTCACCATCATGGCACTACCTCTATGGCACCGCAGCCGACCACACCACCGCAATGACATCGTAGTGCCACTCACCTGTGGCCGCCACTTTGTAGCCACCATCGCATCGCTCTGGTGCCTCCACCACTGATTACACCACCGACATTCTCCACCCAGGTGTAACCTCCACCACCAACACCCATGTTATCATTTTCTTGTGTGATGTCATCTTCTAACATGTTGACATCATCACCCATGACCACCCTGCTAATGTCACTTTCTCGCAGGGTGAAATCATATTCCAACCACTAACGTCAGCATTCCGACAACCAATTTTTTTTTCCAGCAACATCCTCTTGATGGCCGTATGGCCATCAAATTTTTTTCCATGTCTGTAATTTTTTAGTGAGGTTGTCTTTTGGAGTAGTAGTTGGTTTTCTAGCCATAACTTGAGCATACAGAGGTATTTTTCTAATCCAAAAGAAGCACTAGAAAGCTAGTTTCAAGACAAAGACAATGGTACTAGTTTCATTTCACTATGAGTTCATTTGAACTCTCATTTTTAGCATTGAAGTAGAGGCTTCTATTTCCTCCTCTGCATCTGAAATCTTGTCACTAGGCTTCTCATTTCATGAGGTCTATGGTCATTTATGGATGAAACCCAACCTATTTTGTAGTGCCCTTTTGAGGTTCTTCAACATAGGAATAAAATGGATGAGGACATGGGATTGATTGCACTAAACATTTCCGATGGTCTACTATTTCTCTTTAATGGTTTGACCACTCCTCAAGCTATTTGGGCCAAATTTCAAAATTTTTTTGGCACAGTGAATGAGTTCTAGGCAGTTTAGCTTGATGTAGAGTTGACTTCTTTATCATCAACCATCTTCCCCACCTTTGAAGAGTTCTTGATGAAGTTCAAATCTCTACGTGTAGTTTTGTAGGGATATGGGAAAAAAAATAGATGATGAGTGTATCTTTTTTATACTCTCAAAGTTATGAGGATAGTATCAGATCTTCTCTTCCACTGTCTACTCCACTATAAATATGCCTTCATTTCAGACATTTTGTGATTGGTTGACATGGGAATAGGAAAAGATCCCATAAGTGGATGCCTTTGGCTCTTCCAACCAAGCATTGGTTGCCCAATCTTCTAAAGGGAAATCAAAGAAGAAATCTAAATCAAAGAAAGATACACCAAAACCTTATCCTACACATCTAGCTAACCCTCGAAAGGGTAAAGATTCTTTGATGTCTGGTGAGTCTACCTCCAAGACCAAGAAGAAATCAAGTGAGACCTATAGTTTTTGTGGCAAGGATGGACATCTTGTTTCAAGGTGTTGGAAGAATTTGGAGACTTTAAAGGAAGCCATGAAGGAGCATCAGATTTATGCTCCTAAGTCATCATCCCCCCTGCAGAGAAAGGTCATGCTCTTTCTGCTCAAGCTGTGACTTCAGGGCCTACCTAGATTCTTGTTTTGAGTGCCTCTCACCATATGAAAAACACTTCAAAGCTGCTTACTTCACTTGCTCCTTGTTCTACCTCATAGATTACTGTTGGGAACTCAACATAACTTTTAGTTATGGGTTTTGGTTCTATTGCACTAATCATAGGCTCTCTTCAGGATGTTCTCTGTTTCCCTGACATTTCGATGAACCTATTGTCCATCTATCAGATTTTCCACTCTGGCTCTAGTAAGCTAGTTGAGTTCTCACCAAATGATGTGGTTATCTAGGACTTAAATGATTCTAAGATGATTTTGACTATTGGGAATGTTGACTCTACATCTCGCCTCTACAGATTTGATGGATTTGAATCTTCTAACGACACAGGTTCATGTCTTGTTGCACATGTAGATTTAGTAAGTAGACTTTGGCATGAGCATTTTGGCCATGTCAATTATAGATATCTGCAGTAGATGAGCACACATGCACTTGTTCTTGGGCTTCCCTAGATTTCTTGTACAAATGGTGTTTTTCAGGGTTGTGCACTTGGCAAGCAACATAGGGATTATTTTTCACATGGAAGAGACACTCATGCTTTGGTGCCTTTAGAGTTGATTCATAGTGACCTCATGTCATTTCCTACTCCTTTTTTGGGTTCTAGATATGTGATTACATTCATTGATTACTTCTCCAGATGCACATGGGTGTACTTTCTAAAGTACAAGTTTGATGTCTTTGATTCATTTCAAGTCTTCAATACATTTGTAGAGAAGTAGTTTGGTCTTTCTATTTGGTGGATACACATGAAAAAGTGGAGAGTATGTGAACCAAGCTTTCAGGGATTTTTATTCTGAACATGGTCTTCAACATCAATTTTCAATGCCCTACACTCCTCAACAAAATGGTGTGGTTGAGAGAAAAACATAACACTTCATGCGATGGTTAATTGTATGATTTAGTCCAGGTCCATGGATTCATGTTTTTGGGCAAAGGCAGTCATTTGTGCCAATTATATTCAGAATCAAATGCCTCACAAGGTAGTTTGACATATGACTCCTAAGGAGACTTGGTCTCATGACAAGCCTAATGTATCATTATTCCAAGTTTTTGGGAGTGTAGCATGGGCATTTTTACTTGATGCTAATAGGAAAGCAATGGAATGAAAGAGTCAACCAGTCATTTTTGTTGCCTACTACAAGGATGTTAAGGCTTATAGGTTGTTTGATCCTAATTCTAGAGAGGTCCTATTTCAACGGGATGTCCAGTTTGATGAGAGCCCTCCTACAGTTCATACCTCACCTCCAGCGCCTACTTCACCTCCCACTACTCCTTCCTCTCTTCTAGTTTGTTTCACAGATGATGAGGATGATCCCCATTTACCTCCACCATAGGACCCTCCCCAGATGCTTAAATGGGCTCGAGATATAATTGAGGTTACATGATCTCTAGCTGGTGATCCTTCCACTTCCCATAACACTCATTCCCATACTGTGGATTCCAATCTTCTCAGCCATGCTATTTGTGATGATCCTTAGACATTTCAGAAGTGACAAGACATTCTAAATGAGACAATGCAATGGAGGAGGAATATTCTTCTTTGATGAAGAATCATACATGGGATCTTTGTCCTCTTCCTAAGGGAAGAAAGCTAATGTGATGCAAATGGATCTATCATACTAAGTATTTTGCTAATGGTTCAATTGATAAGCACAAGGCTCATCTTGTTGCAAATGGTTTTTCACAGGTTGAGTGTATTGACTACATTGAGACATTTGCCCCTGTCACCAAGATGAATTTTATTTGCCTTGTCTTATCCCTTGCAACTTCATAGGGATGGCCTATTTTTTAGATGGATGTGAAGAGTGCCTTCCTATATAGTAATATCATTGAGGAGATTTACATGGAGTAGCCTCAGGGATTTGTGCATGATTTCTCCTTGGTTTGTAGACTTCGACGCTCATTATATGGTCTCAAATAGGCCCCTCAGGCTTGGTATGAGAAGATGGACTCCTTTTTACTTTCTACAGGCCTCACTCATTGCCATTCCGATCTTATAGTGTACATTCAACATCTTGGAGATGAGATCTTGATTCTTGTCCTATATGTTGATGATCTTATCCTCATGGGTAGCTCAACCTCTATGCTTCAAGATGTTAAGCGTACATTGATGGACCAGTTTAAGATGATTGATCTTGGTTTGCTACACTATTTTCTTGGTCTCTAGATTGTTCATTCCTCAACTAGGATTTTGTATATCAGTAGAAGTAAGCTCTTGACATGCTTTGACAATTTGACATGCTTGATTGCAAGCCTGCTCCCACACCTTTTCAGTCGAGTGTAACCTTGTCTACCTCCTGCTCTTTGCCTTCAATGGATGCTACTTGTATCTAACACATACTCATCCTAACCTCTCCTTTGCAGTTGGCCTTGTCTCTTGGTTTTCTTAGGACCCTCATGAGAGTCACTGGCAAGCTGCTAGGCATATTTTGAGATACATTCAGGGCACACTCATGTATGGCATTCATTACACGATAGGGACTCCTCACATTGTTGGCTACACTAACTTAGATTGGGCCAGCGATGTCGATGATTAGAAGTATACTTCTAGCTTTGTGTTTTGTCTTTGCTCATGTCCTATCACATGGTCGTGCAAGAAGAACCATGCTCATGCACTTTCATCTAAAGAGGCTGAGTATCGAGCTATAGTACTTTCTAGTCAGGAGGCTTTATGACTTTGGTAGTTGATGACTGAATTTTGTTTTCCTCTAGATCATCCCACTATTTTGAGGTGTGATAATCAGAGTACCATTCACATTTCTCACAACTTGGTGGAGCATCAACATACCAAGCACATTGAGCTACATTTGCACTTCATCTGTCAACTGATTTAGGATGGTGTTATCACATTGAAGTACATTCTCACCGATGTGAAGGTTTCTGACATCTTCACTAAACCTTTTGCATCACCACACTATCTTCAGTTGTGGTCTATGCTTGGGGTTAGAGAATTTGTGCCTAGGGGGTCTTGTTGAGGCATTCCTTCCTTCATGTTTTTTCAACATGTTTGTACTTACCTCTTTTTGGGAAGGGTTTTTCCCATGTGGTTTTCTCTCTTTCCCCATTTTTAGAGGTTACATTTCTTTGCATTTGTTCATAGGTACCTAACATGGTCTTGTTGATGGGACCCATTCTCCATTTCATCTTAGTTTTTATAAGCTTAAGTGCATTCCCCTAAGTTGCACTTAAAGGGGGGGTGTTAGAGTAAATTATTATTATTTACCCTTTTACTTAAGTTTACTTAGTTAAATGCATTTATTTATTAGTTGTAGTCTAGGAGTTGTTGACAACATGAGAGTTTTTTCTTAACTAAGTCATACCTATTTTCTCACCTTGATCGAGGATATCCCACCTTTTGTGGACATATGCTTAGTTGTCATTCTGATCTCCTAGCACTTTCTAGCACTTTGTAAGCTTTTTCTACAAGCTTCCTAGAGGCCTTTATAAACATTCTCTCCCTTTGCTTTTTTGCACAAAAATTTCATTTCTCATTGTTGCAATATAATTTCTCTTTGTTGCTTCAAGCTCTTGTTCCTTCCTTCTTCGATTTCTCTTTAGCAGGATATTTGCATGCAGGTGATCTTGGCGCACTATGAAGTTGGCTTTCATCAACTTCTACAATGACTAGTTTATCCCTAACCTAACACAAAACCTCAATAAGTGTAAATTAATCTATAATTTCAGTTTTTGATGAAATTTCATAAAAATCAAATTGTAATAAAGTTCGAAGTTTTCATTTTTCTTATAATTTTTCCAAATGATAGAGGTTTTAAAATAAGATTGATAACAAAGAGGTTTTCTATCTCCTAGTTAAACATCCATGTTTCCTTATAACTAGGTATTTATTTGTGTCATGCCCAAGAATACGGGGCATAAAGACACGTAATTTTTTTTTAAAATTTTAATAATAAGGTTCACAAAGGTTTAAGAGTTGATTCACAAGTGCAAGAATAGGTTCACTACATGTCATCTTGAGTTTATAACCATGAGGAATAATTCGTTAAATTTAAACTCTCGTTATTAAATTGATAACGACACTTGTTCATTATTATATTAACAATATACTTAACATTATTTAAAACATATTAATTAAAGTGACAATACATTCATAATTAAACTTTATTTAGAATTTATATGGTTCAAATCAAAATTTTATTTAATCTATAATTCCAATAAAAGATTCCTAAAGACAATAACAATATAAATTAAATTAAACATGATTAGATAATAAAATAAATCATACTATCACAATCTACCAATCTAACATTAAAATTGATAGAATTGTTAACATCACTAAATAACTTATATATACAACATATAATTAACTTTTAACTAATAGTCAAACACATACTTAAACTAACACTAACACCTAATTGTTTTAAAGAAAAACTTTGTTACTAACACTACTTACTAATCTAAACTAAATTAATACAAATCAAATATCTTACATAACATTTAAACTAACTAAATTTAATAACATTAATAAAAGAAAAACAACTAATTTAGTACAGACTTAAGCTCCTAATCATTAACTAAAACAACTAACCTAAAACTAACTAACTTAACAAAATATCCTAATACATCTAACTACAACCCTTATCTTTTTGCCCCTCCTACTTTCTACCCACGTGGGTACGCTAGCCAAAGGTTGTCCTAATGTTGACCTAGTGTACCCTCACGTAGGTCTGGTCCCCGAGCGTGTGACAGGCCTACCAAGCAAGCTGGGCACACAAGACAAAAAGGTGGCCAATGGAGTTTTAATGAAACAAGCGCCAATCTTGCCTAAGTTCTATCCTCATTTATTTTTCCCTTGTCACGCCAATCCACTTGGACAGTACTTGGGCTGCGAAAAGATGTACTTGGGCTACAAAAAAGATGATGTGCAATGCGCTGAATTGCCCTATGACATTTTAACTTTGTTCAAAGAAAGACTCCATCTTGCCTTATCAAGTGGGGTTTGAGATGATAAGATACAAGGTCGATTTGGTAGGCATAAAGTTTATTCCTTTTTTGTTGTTATAAAGGATGGCATTAGTGCACATTTGTCCCTTCACACCCAACTATAACTCCAGCTCTGTGTCTAGGGAAACTAAATGTGATAGTAGATGTCAAGTACCTTTTTTCTCCTTGCGCTAGGGTCGTGACAACATGCAAGGGGGGGATAGGAGGAGTTTTAGAAGGGAGGGATAATAAAAGAAAAAGTTTATTAGGTGAGTATATATATACAAAGGGATATTACTAAAATATAAATAATGCATTTAAAACCAACTTTATTTATTTCTATTAATGAGGAATTTGGTAAAAGATTTTTTTATTTATTAGAAAGAATCAAAGGGAATATGCTCTATTGACAATGGGGTCAAATCTTGTGTCCCCATACAAACTCCAGAGAGCAAATTGCTCCTAGAGGTGAAGACATTTCTTTTGCAAGGGGGATGTTTATGTTTTGCCAATATATGCCTTCCAATTAAACCTTATAACATGAGTGTATTTTTTTCTTCTTTCAAATTGGATTTTACAATCACTTAATTGGCACAAGAAGATTCAATCACTTGTATCTATTATCAATGTAAAATTATTTGTTTTCAATGGTCACAATATGAATCAAATTTTCCACATAACATACTTTCTTCCTTAGCATAATTGAACTTGAAAATTTTATAATTAATCTTCACCATTTAATCTATTTTTTCACACACATATACATGAATTGAAATGACATAAGATATAATGCAAGAGGGTTTCTCAATATTTTCTCTTCTATTAATCAACCTGGTTCAAGGATCCATCGGAAAAGAACCAGTAAGAAAACCCAACATTCTTGCCAAATACATCAAAATTTAAATACTTTTTTACATAATGTTACAATTCAATTGAATTTTCTTCTAGGTATTTCATAAGAGATTCTTTTCCAATATCTTCTATGCATTAAGGGAATCATGGGAAACACAAGAACTGACCGGGAGGTAAAACAATATATTATGATAAATAATTCAAGCATGCATTCCCAACCCTATTTTGCACAAATGGTTCAACATTGAACCAAAATAGGGGGGAGGTGGATTTTCTCAATAGGAGACGTCAATTACCATACCATAACATATCCCTTTCAGAGATAAAATTCAAGAAGTTCTGTTCATCTACAAATGCCCTTTCGAGGCCAATACCACAAGGATTTTCATTCCTTCCCTTCTTCACAAATTCAATTTTTCATACAAGGTATGTGATGACAAGTAGGGGCCCATACACCCTACCCTATTTCCCTCTTCTCACCATGAGAGGAGACTCTACACTATTGAGGTCCAACTAAGGCCCTTCCCCCATACTTGGCCACTTCTTCTATATCCAAGGGTGAGTATTGCCAAAACAATCCCCATGAAAACCCCTCAAAATTTTAAAGCATAAGAATGACACACAAGAAAAAGTTAAGATCACTCCACAAACAACCTCAACACACATGCAAGCAATCCAAGAACAACACAATGTCTTATGCATGAATCAAAGTATGAACAATATGAAGAACATGATCAAAGAGTGAAGAACCCTACCTTCAAAAAAGAAGTTATGGTGAAATGATAAGTTGAGAAGAGCTTATCTCTCATTTCCTTCAATCTTCAAAACTCCTCTCTAAAAACTAGAGATTGGGTAAAAAACCCCAAAACTTCTCCAAAATGCCTCTAAATATGATCCTAACTCAACCAGATTCTAGGTAACCCCAAGGTGGAGTTCGAGTCACCAACTCATGAAGGAGACAAATTAATTTTCGCAATCAACCAAAAGTAAGGTTTTTGAGGGACCCTAAAAGTCAACCTAAGAGGCTAAGGGGGTGGAAAGTACTCCCAACCCATACCCTTACCCCTAGTATACTTAAATTTAATATTTTTAAGCTTTAAAGACTTAATAAAACAAACAAAAGCTAGGAGAATTTTAAGACTATATAACAACCGTCAAAGAAAGACAATGCAAATTAGCACAAATAGCAAGGGGTTTAGTTTCATCTTTCCATTAGATTTTTCGATTAAATATCCTGCACACTAATTGCACACATCATTAGTTCAAGAAATCACATGCATATATGTAAATTATGTATCAAGAAAATCATGTAAATTTAAAATATCCATCTTTCTAGTAATTAGTTGTTTATCTCATTCTACTCATATTTTTTACCATTAAAATTGCATAATCAAAGTGTTAGTTTTACATTCATTTACTTCATCATTATACATGTTCATAAAGCATTAAATGAAGAAATCAAATATCTGAAAGTAAAGCATCACACATCATAAAATAGCATAATAATGTTCAGTGCATCAAATAATGTCCCGACATATCGATTCATGAGTATCAAAATAGTAATGTATCAACTATGCTACAATGGGTTGGGGTGAGGCCTCACATCCTCCCCCACTAGGCATGGACTTCCTCCTAGAGTTCATCAAAAAGATATGGGTACTGAGATCACATCTGTGCCACATCCTCCCATGAAGCTGTAACCTAGTCGTAACAATCCCACTATACCCTAACCTGGTCTAGCTCTTGACCTCGAAGTGCTAGGGTCTGTCGGGCAATAATTCAGATAGGCTCCAGTGCTAACTGGCCATTTGACTCCACCTACAAAGCACCCCAATATATAATATGAGACTCATCATAAATGTATCCCCTAAGTACTAAAATGTGAAACACATTGTGGATGTGTGACAAGCTAGGTGGCAAGGCTAAATGGTAGGAAATTGGTCCTATCCTCTCTAGGATCTGTAATGGTTCAACAAATCAGGGTGCCAACTTAGAGCCCTTTCCAAATCAAATTAGACTCTTGTGCGGCCGCACCCTCAAGAAAACTCTATCTCTAACCTAATACTCTCGATCTATCCTCTTTGCATTAGCATACTTCTTCTGCCGATCTTGTGCCTCTCTCAGGCACTGCCTAATTAGGGTCACTTGTTGCTCCATCTCCTTAACTAACTGAGGACCAATAGATACTCGACCCTCAATCCTATCCCAACTCAAGGGCGTCCTACAAGGTCTTTCATACAAGGCCTCATAAGGCAGCATACCTATGGAGGAATGGTGCCCATTGTTATAGGCAAACTCGACAAGATGTAGGTATTCCTCCCATTGGACCTGATGGTCCATCACGTATATATGTAACATATCTTCCAAAACCTAATTCACTCACTCAGTCTGACCATCGGTCTGAGCATGGTATGTTGTACTAAAATTGAGCCTAGTGCCTAATGCTACCTGCAACTCTCTCCAGAAGGATGAAGTGAAAAATGAGTCCCTATCAAAGGTGATTTTATAGGGAATGCCATGAAGTTTGAAAATATCCCACAAAAAAACTTGAGCTATGTTCCGTGCTGTGAATGTAGTATGCACGGGTGAGAAATGGGTAACCTTAGTCAACATGTCAACTGTCACCAAAATGGCATCATGGTGATGAGATGACAAAGGGGGACAAACAATAAAATTTATAGATATAACATTCCACTTCCACTCTAAAATCTCATGAGGCTGAAGGAGCCCACTGGGATGACGATGCTCTACCTTCACCCTCTGACACTTGAGGCATCTTGCAATTACATTAGCAATTTGCACTCTCATGCCTGGCCAATGATATAACTATCTCAAATCTGCATGTAACTTCTTAACATCAGGGTGCGCTACTAAGGTGCTCTATGAGCCTCCAGTATAATGAGCTCACGCAAACCCCCAATGGAAGGTACATACATACGTCCTCTATGACACAAGAGCCCATCAGACTCCAAATAGTACTCTGAATACTTCCCTTCCAAGGGTCTCTGAGAATGCACCACCTGACTAACCTCTACATAAAGCTCATTTGTTGGCAAGTGCTGAAGAATCCGCTCTCTCAAATCGGTGCTAGCAATCATAGATGAAAGCTCATGGTGCCTTCTACTTAAGGCATTTGAAACTACATTCTCCTTTCTCTTGATGTAATGAACATCAAAATTATACTCATAAAGGAACTCCATCCACCTTCTCTGCCTAGCATTAAGGTTTGACTATGTGAATATGTACTGTAAGCTCTGGTGGTTGGAATGAAGCTCAAATCTATGACCTAGTACGAAGTTTCGCCACCTCACTAAAGCATGAACTACTGCTGCAAGCTCAAGGTCATGAGTAGGGTAATTGAGTTCATGAGTCTTCAACTTCCTAGACTCAAAGGAAATAGGTCAGCCATCCTGCATAAGCACTACCACTATACCATCCAAAGATGCATCAGTACACACCACAAAATCCATAGATGGATTTGGTACTTAAAGAATCGATGCACTTGTGAGGGCTCTCTTGAGCTCTTGGAAAGCTCTGTCCACTCATACTTCTTTCCCTTATTTTGAAGAGATCTGATGGGGTGTGCCAATCTAGAGAATCTTGCAATGAAGCGTTGATAATAACCTACTCGTCCCATAAAGCTCCTCACCTTAGTGACACTAGTGGGTGCTGGCCAATCCATAATGGCCCTAATCTTCGATGGGTCTACTGAGACCCCATCACCTGATATGACATGACCCAAATAATGTATCTCAGGTCTAAAGAATGCACACTTTGACAAGCTACCAAATAACTGATTCTCCCTCAACTTCTACTATACCTATCTTTAGTGCTCTTCATGCTCCTTCTCATCATGAGAATATATCAGGATGTCATCTAGGAACACAACTACAAACTTATTAAAAAAGGTGCAAAATACTTCATTCATGAGGCTCATGAATATAGCTAGAGCATTTGTGAGGCCAAATGGTACTACGGTGAACTTGTAGTGACCATACCTAGTATGGAAAGTAGTCTCAGGGATATCACTATCCACAATCCTCAACTGATGATAACCTGACTTAAGATCAATCTTTGAAAATACTCGGGCACCCTGCAACTAATTAAAGAGGTCATCAATCCTCGGAAGAGGGTATCGATTCTTGATGGTTACTTTGTTCAACTGTCGATAATCAATACACAACCTTAGTGATCCATTCTTCTTCTTAACGGAGATCACTAGTGCACCCCACGGTGACACACTAGGTTGAATATGCCCCTACTCTAAGAGTTCCTCCAACTGAATCTTCAGTTCACTAAGCTCATGAGTAGTCATCCTGTACAGTGCTCTCGACACTAGCTCCACTCTTGGTACAAGATCAATCTGAAAATCCACTGCTCTAGGTGGAGGCCTACCAAGGAGCTTTGAAGGAAAAATATATGCAAACTCCTACAATATAGGAAAATCATCAAGGGATGGCTCCCTCTCTGAATCTTCCTCCTTGTCACTAATGGTGATAGCGAGCAACTGACATCCCTTTCACATGCACCATCTAAGCTGCATAGCGAAAATCATAGAAAGGGATATGGATCTCTTAACTCCAAGGATCACTCTAAAGATACCATCCTCATCCACACATTCTACCCTCTTCTGTCAACAAACCATCTTGGCACTATGGGCATAAAGCCAATCCATGCCAAGAACAACATCATTAATGCATAGATCAGACATCGTGGACATGTCTCCAATTTGAATCAAGCAATTATGCACCATGGAACTAACTGACACTCTAGCTCTTGAGGCTAACTCTAACTTCCAACTAAAATCCCACCTAATTGCCATCAGCCCACAACGCTCCACAACATACAGAGATATAAATGAATCAGTAGCTTTGGAATCAAATAAAATAGTAACCATGCTACCCTATATACTACCTATAGCCTCAATAACTATAGCCTGATGCTCAACCTAGCAGTTATCAACTGCTACAAAAACTCTGTGAGATCTACCTACATCGCCAACTGTCGGCTCTAAAAATGCCCCTCTCTGACCACTAGAGGACTATCCCTGAGGACACTCTCTAGCAATATGACCCATGCCACCACAAGTGTAACATGGTCCTCATGTATAAGATCATGCACCTTGAGATCCAGACTATTGAGGGCCTCTTGACCTGCTAGATCCATTGAACCCACCCCTAGAAGACTGCTGAGTCTTCACTAATTATGACTATGGGGCCTATACTTTTTGATCCTGCCTTAGACCTTGTGACTACCACTGCTTGGGCTTGGAGCCCTAATAACCCTGTGAGGGTTTCTACTACTGCTGCTACTGCTGAGGTTTCTACTGTTGAGACTGTTGGCCCTTAGAGGACCCTGCCGTGTAGTTCTGATTCCCTTTCCAAGGAGATTTTTGTTGGGTATAGTTTCAGTTCTAAGACCAATCCTGTGACTCCTATCTACCACGAGTATCCCCCACAACAAGTGCTACCTCAACCACCTATTTGAAAGTAGTAGGGAAAGCCAAACGAATTGGGCCCTGGAGTGAGAAATTCAAGCCTATGATGAATCGATGCACTCGCAGTTTCTCATCCTTCATGTACTCAACATATGGAAGGAGCTCAAGAAATATTCTCTCATACTGAGCTACTCTGAGACCCCTCTAGAATAGAGAATGAAACTCCTCAATCTACTTCTTTCTGAAGTGCTTAGGCAGGTATCTCTCTCTGAATCTCTCTAAGAATGACTCCCATATAAGGGTATCTATCCTCACTCCTCCTATAGTCTCCTCTTGATGCCACCAATTAGAGGCATCTCCTCTCAGTGGATGAATTGCAAGAAATGCCTTCAAATTAATCCCATAAGGAGGTAATCCAAAGCAACATTGAAGACTCTATAACTAGGCCTCTGCTATTGTCGCCTCTATGGAATCGATAAAGAGCGGTGGTCCAAGTCATATCAACTCTCTGATATCATCTCTTATATGCCTAGGAGGTCTATCGATTGGTGGTTCTCTTTGATGTATCGACTCATCCTCATGCTCACCCTGTCCCTCAACCTGCCTTAGTGGAGGACTCCTACTCCTCTCTCTATCTCTAGCCCCATATCCTTTAGGATCTTATGCTTCCCCTTCACGAATCTGCTACCCTAGCTATACTATAGGTGCTATCCTTTGTTGGACTATGCCAATCAGTGTCTGGAGGGCATCCAAAATATCCTATTTCAGGTTTGGTGGTGGAGTTGGTGGTCCATCCTCCTGTCCTGCCCTACCACCTCTCACCCTATGACCTCTGCCTCGATAGTTGCTTCGGGTAGCAAGAGGCATCCTACACAATTAAAGTTTTTGTTAAGTTCAGAAGCATAATGGTTTTAGGTTCCTAGTGTTGAAACACGAGCTTTGATACATAAATGTCATGCCCAAGAATACAGGGCATAAACACACGTAATTTTTTTTTTAAATTTAATAATAAGGTTCACAAAGGTTTAAGAGTTGATTTACAAGTGCAAGAATAGGTTCACTACATGTCATCTTGAGTTTATAACCATGAGGAATAATTCGTTAAATTTAAACTCTCATTATTAAATTGATAACAACACTTGTTCATTATTATATTAACAATATACTTAACATTATTCAAAACCGATTTCAAAAGAACTTACTAATTAATGTGATGATACATTCATAATTAAACTTTATTTAGAATTTATATGGTTCAAATCACAATTTTATTTAATCTATAATTCTAATAAAACATTCCTAAAGACAATAACAATATAAATTAAATTAAACATGATTAGATAATAAAATAAATCAAACTATCACAATCTACCAATCTAACATTAAAATTGATAGCATTGTTAACATCACTAAATAACTTATATATGTACAACATATAATTAACTTTTAACTAATACTCAAACACATATTTAAACTAACACTAACTAACACTAACACCTAATTGTTTTAAAGAAAAACTTTATTACTAACACTACTTACTAATCTAAACTAAATTAATACTAATCAAACATCTTACATAACATTTAAACTAACTAAATTTAATAACATTAATAAAAGAAAAACAACTAATTTAATATAGACTTAAACTCCTAATCATCAACTAAAACAACTAACCTAAAACTAACTTAACAAAATATCCTAATACATCTAACTACAACCCTTATCTTCTTTCCCCCCCTACTTTCTACCCACGTGGGCACACTGGCCAAAGGCTGTCGTAACACTGACCTAGCATACCCACACGCAGGTCTGGTCCCCAAGTATGTGACAGGCCTACCAAGCAAGCTAGGTGCACAAGACAAAAAGGTGGCCAATGGAATTTTAATGAAGCAAGTGCCAATCTTGCCTAAGTTTCATCCTCATTTACTTTGCCCCTACCACAACTGTCCACTTGGACAATACTTGGGCTGCAAAAAGATGTACTTGGGCTGCAAAAAAGACGATGTGCAATGCACTAAGTTTCCCTGTGACATTTTAACTTTTTTCAAAGAAAGACTCCATCTTGCCTTATCAAGTGGGGTTTGAGATGATAAGATACAAGGTCAATTTGGTAGGTATAAAGTTGAATTTCTTTTGTTTTTATAAAGGATGGCATTTGAGTGCACATCTATCCCTTCACACCCAACTGTAACTCTAGCTTAGTGCCCATGGAAAATAAATGTGATAGTGGATGCCGAGTACCTTTTTTTTCCTTGCGCTAGGGTCATGACAACATGCAAGGGGGGGTTAGGTGGAGTTTTACAAGGGAGGGATAGTAAAAGAAAAAGTTTATTAGGTGAGTATATATATAAAAAGGGATATTACTAAAATATAAATAATGCATTTAAAACCAACTTTATTCATTTCTATTAATGAGGAATTTGTAAAAAAACAAATTATTTATTTGAAAGAATCAAAGGGAATATGCTCTATTGACAATGGGGTCAAATATTGTGTCCCCATACAAACTCTAGAGAGCGAATTTATCCTGGAGGTGAACACATTTCTTTTGCAAGGGGGATGTTTATGTTTTGCCAATATATGCCTTCCAATTAAACCTTATAACAAGAGTGTTTTTTTTTCTTTTTCTTTCAAATTGGATTTTACAATCACTTAATTGGCACAGGAAGATTGAATCACTTGTATCTATTATCAATGTAAAATTATTTGTTTCCAATGGTCACACTATGAATCAAATTTTCCACATAACATACTTTCTTCCTTAGCATAATTGAACTTGAAAATTTTATAATTAATCATCACCATTTAATCTATTTTTCCACACACATATACATGAATTGAAATGACATAAGATATAATGCAAGAGGGTTTTTCAATCTTCTCTCTTCTATTAATCAACTTGGTTCAAGGCTCCATCTGGAAAGAACCAGTAAGAAAACTTGACATCCTTGCCAAATATATCAAAATTTAAATACATTTTTACATAATGATACAATTCAATTGGATTCTCTTCTAGGTCTTTCACAAGAGATTCTTTTTCAATATCTTCTATGCATCAAGAGAATCATGGGAAAGACAAGAATTGACTAGGAGGTAAAACAACATATTATGATAAATAATTCAAGCATGCATTCCCAACCTGGTTTTGCACAAATGGTTCAACATTGAACCAAAATAGGAGAGAGGTGGATTTTCTCAATAGGAGACTTCAATCACCATACCATAACATAGCCCTTTCGGGGCTAAAATTCAAGAACCTCCATTCATCTACAAATGCCCTTTCGAGGGCAATACCACAAAGAATTTCATTCCTTCCCTTCTTCAAGAATTCAAATTTTCATATAAGGTATGTGATGACAAGTAGGGGCCCATACACCCTACCCTCTTTCCCTCTTCTCACCATGAGAGGAGACTCTACACTATTGAGGTCCAACTAAGGCCCTTCCCCTGTACTTGGCCACTTCTTCCCTATCCAAGGGTGAGTATTACCAAAACAATCCCCATGAAAACTCCTAAAAATTTGAAAGCAAAGCATAAGAATGACACCCAAGAACAAGTTAAGATCCCTCCCCAAACAACCTCAACACACATGCAAGCAATATAAGAACAACACAATGCCTTATGCATGAATCAAAGTATGAACAATATGAAGAACATGAACAAAGAGTGAAGAACCCTACCTTCATAAAAAAAGTTATGGTGAAATGACAAGTTGAGAAGAGCTTATCCTTCCTTTCCTTCAATCTTCAAAACTCCTCTCTAAAAACTACAGATTGGGTAACAACCCCAAAACTTTTCCAAAATTATTTTAAATATAATCCTAAGTCAACCAGACTCTAGGTAACCCCAAGGTGGATTTTGTGTCGCAAACTCATGATGGAGACAAATCAATTTTCACAATCAACCAAAAGTAGGATTTTTGAGTGATCCTAAAAGTCAACCTAAGAGGCTAAGGGGGTGGAAAGTATTCCCAACTCATACCCTTACCCCTAGGATATTTAAATTTAATTTGTTTAGGCCTTAAAGACTTAATAGAAACTAAAAAAAGCTAGGAGAATTTTAAGACTATATAACAACCTTCAAAGAAAGACAATGCAAATTAGCACAAATAGCAAGGGGTTTAGTTTCATCTTTCCATTAGATTTCTCAGTTAAATATCCTGCACACTAATTGCACACATTAGTAGTTCAAGAAATCACATGCATATATGTAAATTATGTATCAGGAAAATCATGTTAATTTAAAAAATCCATCTTTCTAATAATCAGTTGTTTATCTCATTCTACTCATATTTTTTACCATTAAAATTGCATAATCAAAGTGTTAGTTTTGCATTCATTTACTTCATCATTACACATGTTCATAAAGCATTAAATGACAAAATCAAATATCTAAAAGTAAAGCATCACACATCATAAAATAGCATAATAATGTTCACTACATTAAATAATGTCCCGACATATTGAGTCATGAGTATCAAAATAGTAATGTATCAACTATGCTATGATGGGTCGGGGTGAAGCCTCACAATCTGAGTATAATAACAGAATTCATATAAATAATTATATCGTTTATTTAGTATTGAATGATATTATAATTTCCATTATAATAAGACTAAGAAAAAAAACCATATTTGAAGCGCGCGCGCGCGCACACACACACACACACACACACACACACACACATCCAAATAATAATAAAAGGAAACAACTAAATTTTAATTCATTAATTTTACATCTAAAAGAAAATTTAATTAACTAGTTAAATAATAATAAATTTTTAAATATAATCTCACACTAAAATTTATTAAAATCTAACTTAAATCATTTTTGAAAAAATAATATTTAATAGGTTTTTTATTTTAAAGAAAATAAAACTAACCCATTAAGGGCTGTAGCCGATGACATGCCAAGGTAGTCATAGATGCCAAGGCAACTCCAGCTGCCCAAGGCAGTAGCTATTGCCTTTGGCAGCCTCAACCTGTGTGTCAATGGATAGGTGAAAAAGGTGGGGTGGGGATGTGGTGGCCCTTGTCTACCCAAATTCAATTTTCTTTCTTTTAGATATTAATTTTTTACAATTATACTTTATTAAAATGCAAAAAAAAACAAAAAATATATATATACATACATACATATACATATACATATACACATATACATATACATATAAATTCACACACACACGCACATATATATAATATAATATAATATAATATAAAATTTCTAGTACAGACCTAGAATACAACTTTTTCCACTTTTTTTTAATTTTTAAATAAAGATAACAAAGATTTCTCCAATCCAATTATTAATTTATTATAGATCTAATTTTGAGAACAAATCATAGCTATGTTGTAATCCAAGCATCAATTCGCAAAACAAGCATTTTCAATTAGATTTCCATTTACTGATGTTTCAATAATAAAAAATAAATAAAGATTTCTAAACAAGGGTTTCAACCAAAATGATTTCTGAATGAAGATTCACAAACACGCACAAAGAAGACAGAGGAAAGATTATAAGCAATTTACCACGATAATTTTAAGAAAAAATTCTACCTTGATTTGATGCTAACTAGATGAACACAAGAATTCTCATCTCTCAAAACCCTTTCTAGAAATTTGCTCCTCCAAACTTGTGTGTGGAGAAGTGAGCTCTAATTTCTTAATAAAGAGATTTCTCCTTTAGGGTTTCAGTTTTATGAACATGCAAAACCTTTTCTTTTATTAATTAAATTTATTCTAATTTCACAATCTTTTTGCATTTTAATTAAAATAAACTTTATTTAATTTATTCCCTCATGGTTTTATTAAATAATAAAATGTATTTTAAAAGTATATATATTAATTTAGGAAAGAGCTTATAACACAATGGTAAGTTGTGAGCCTCTTATTTGGGACATCTTGGTTTCAAATCTGCTTAAGTTGAACTAATAATCATAATAATTAATTATAATAAATAATAATAATTAGACCTTGCTTAGGCCTCTTACTAATAAAAAAAGAGAGTATATTTATTAATTTAACTAATAATATTTAGAGTTCATTATTAAAATGAAACTCCTAAATTTATTATTATTAAATTAAATAAATATAAATACACCAAATTTTGAACTTTAACTAAATCTTTTAAATTTAAATCTTCTATTTAATTCATTTCTCAATTAGTTAAATATAATTAGAATTTGATTTTTCTTTATAATTTTTTTGTTAAATTAAATCATTTAATATTTTCTTAATTTTATTTAATTATAACTGAAAATCATAATAGACCCAAAAATCTAAATGAGAAAATCCATTTTAAAGATAAAGTACTAAATCAAGCTCAATGGTCAAAATCTTGAATTCACGTCACTTGACAAATTCATAAGGGTAAATAACTTAGATACTTGTCCTATATTTTAGGATAATTGACTTAGATTTATGATTTGGACTCGAGAATTATCTCCCCTCTCTACCATTGAGATACTGCAATAAGGCACACTCATCTTGGCAATTCAAAAGTAAATGGCCAGTATGTGCAATTTGCATAAAAGTTGAACATGAACATATACATATAAATGTAAACTAAATAGGCAATGGTGGCAAGTGGTGCATCATGTAGATCCTGATTAGTAGGTCATTATGGCTCCCTCCCTCGACCACATTAGAAATGTCAGACATAAAGTAAAATATACATGTACACCATACACATGCAAGTATGGGGTAAGTAACTGTAGAAAATCGTACATAAATCATCCATCTAACTATCATCATGAAACAACTGAAATCACTATATGAACATATGAAGAATCATCATTGAAAGAATAAACATGAACACATGAAATAACCAAGTATTAAGTAGCTCATCAATTATATTACTAAGTATGAAATAACATCAATCAAATTAGGTAACACGGTACCACTAAATCAAATCACATAACCATAAAGATAGCCTAAAAGAAATCAACATTATAACATGAAAAGAAAACTAGGGTAGGCATTACACATTGCATATAACATGAATACTCTATGCATATTGAAGTATTAGACATATTTTTCCTAGAACTTCTTGAAAAATACCTCACAAATAGAAAACAAAAAATAAAAATAAGAGACATGAACCATCTCAACCACTCCAATCACTCAAGTGGATATTCTTTCAAAGCATATGAACATGACAAAAGGGATAGCAGTAAACGACAATACTCACTAAACCAAGCAAGTAAACAATCATTTAGATCTTGTTGGAAAATCTGATAGGTTTTTTTTTGTTGAGTATAAATCTTCTTTTAGGAATGAAGTATCCCATCTAAGACAATTTTTTGTGTAGTTATGATTATAGAAAATGCAATCTAAGAAAAATGATGATGTACAAGAGACTAATATTGTTGATTGGTAAGAAAAATGATTAGAAAAGTAAAACCTATCTGATTGCTAACTTGATTGGATAGTGCATTTGTTGATACATTAATTTTTTATTAATAATATTTCACCAATTTCTTTCTTCTCATATGCATATCTTGTACAAAAATTATTATTTATTCATTGAAAGGATTATTCTTGGATTTTGATTATTTTTTATGTTTTTAGGGTTTTTCATCTTCTATTGTGATTTTTGCTAACTTGATTGGATAGTGCATTTGTTGATACATTATTTTTTTATTAATAATATTTCACCAATTTCTTTCTTCTCATATGCATATCTTGTACAAAAATTATTATTTATTCATTGAAATGATTATTCTTGGATTTTGATTATTTTTTATGTTTTTAGGGTTTTTCATCTTCTATTGTGATTTTTTCAATAATTTTACGATGTATTTGAATTCTTTCAAGAAATTTGATAATTCAAGTTTTTTTATGTAGGATAGCATGAAATTTTATTGATTTTTCTAGGGTTCTATTTAATTTCTAGGACATTTTAAAGGAATTCAATGTTTAAAAAAAGGTCCATTTAGTTGAACCAATGTGTTGCAAGGAAAGGGAATTATAAATGGTTGAATGGATTAGTAGATAGATGGACGAGAGAGGTTACTTATTATAGAATTAGAGATATTTTAGTTTCCAAGGATTATCAAGGCATTGTGATAGTATTTTTTTCAAAGATAAGGGATTGGATATTACAAGATAGGATATTGATATGATGCACTAATTGACATGTGGTTCATAGGAGTGCATATTTCAAGTGGGTTTTGAAACAAGTTTTGCATTTTCTATCTTGATTTTATGCCATGATCAAGGGATGGATTTGGATAGGACAATTACATGATATTGAAAAAATGAATACCCTACCCCTTAATAGATATAATATAATGAAATATTATGCACTAAGTTACATTAATGCAATACTATATTATTCCATCTTAGTACTCTGAAATACAAGAGTGCAAACAAAATCAAACCTATTAAAGTTTCCAATGATATGGTGGTCTTGGAGGAAGATGACATTAATACTGAAGCTAGTAACTATTTTCATCAAAGGGGAGCTATTGATGACATGGTTGGTTACCCTTTTGACATTTTAGCATGAATTCCTATGCTTGTCTCCATAGATGATAATGCTACTATGGATAAAAAAATATTGATAGAGAAGAAGTTAGATGTGTTGCCTTTTCCTTCCAAGTTTTCAAATATCTTGGGCCTAATGGGTTTCCCTAGTGTTCTTTTAGGAACATTGGGATGTTGTGGGAGATGATGTTTTCAAAGTGGTTGGTCACTTCTTTACAACATGAATAATGGCGAATGAGACTAAACAAACCTACCTTGTTCTTATTTCTAAAAAAATTACCTCATTTTTATGGAAGACTTACATCCTATCAATCTTTGCAATACTATTTACTAAATTGTAGCCAAAGTCTTAGTGAATAGAATGAAGTCGATCCTAGAGAAAATTATCTCAAAAAATAAAAAAGGCTTTGTTGGTGGGAGGAATATTATGGATGTGATTATTTCTTCTAGTGAAATATTCCTTTCTATAAATGCCAATGGCAAATCGGCCATGGTTCTCAAGCTCAAAGTTTCTAAAGCTTGTGATAGGGTGAAATGGTCTTTCCTTGAAAAATTGCTAACTAAATTTGGTTTTCTTGTAAAATCCCCCAGGATGATTATGAACTTTGTTACCTCTACATCTTTTGATGTTCTTGTCAATGGTGCTCCCTTAGGGATTTTAACTATGGGTATTGGTCTCAGGAAAGGAGACCCTCTCTCTCTCTCTATTTATTTACTATTGTGGTAGATATCTTAACTAGGAACATGAATAAACTCAAGATCTCTAACTCTATTCATGGTTTCAAAGTTATTTGTAACATTTCGCCCTCTACTCATGAGAAATTTGTGGATGATGATATCATTTTTGGAGAAGCAATATTATCTAAAGTGGATTCCTAGAAGTCCTTGTTAGCTAACTATGTAAGCTATCTGGTAAATATATCAACTTTCATAAGAGTAAGCTTTTCTTTTTCAATACCCTATAAGGCATTCAAAGAAACATTTTTGTTGTGTTGGAATTCCAAATACAATATTTAACAAATATTTATCTTGGCCTACGCTTCTTGTCAGAGAAAACTACTTTCTTATACTAGAATAGTGTCATTGAGAAATTCCAAAAGAAACTGACCAGTTGGAAAGGAAAAATTTGAAGTTTTTGGGGCAAGCTTCTTCTCCTTAAAGGTTACCTCCAAAGAATCCTAGTGTACCTCATGTTCTTTTACTTAATACCTTTGAAGGTGGCATATTCCCTGGAGAAAATTAAAAAATAACTTCATGTGATTGGGAGTGGAGGAAAAGAGAAAGATGGCCTTTGTCAACTTGAATCAAGTGTGTAAATCTAAGGAAAATGGAGGCCTTGGTATAAAAAAATTTTAAAAGTATGAACAAAACTCTGGTCTCTAAATTTTTTTGGTTAACCTTAGAGGGAGAGGAATATTGGTCTAAAATATTAAGGGCCAAATACTTATCTTATGGTGCTTCTTGTTTGTACCTCAATAAGAATAACTCTAATGGTAGCTATCTCCTCTAGAAGAACATATTAAAAACCAAAGGCTTGATTAGAAGAGGAAGTAGAATGCAAATAGGAAATGGTATCTAATAATATTATTGTGGGAAGAAATATGGAAGGATGAGGTTCCCATCAAGGAGGTGGTTTACAACCAAGGACTAACGGAATGGTTGAGGGTGAATGTGGGGGAGAAGGTGGAAAACTACTTAGAATGGGGTAATGACAATGCAAGATGGAAGGACTTAGTTAGATTGTGGTGACTCCAAAGAGATGCCAAAATAATCAAGAATATTAGTAAGTAAATGATCACATATCTTATGAATATTCTCCTTGAACCTAATCTCTTTAACCAATATCGAGAAGATCAATGGATCTAGAGATACAATAACAATGACCTATTCTTGGTCACCTCTTCCTACAGGGTGCAAGATAACAATCTTATGGGAGACAAGTTCTAGAAGAACATTTGGATTCATAATCTACAACCTAAAATAAATTGCTTCTAGTTGGTGTTGGATCATGGAAAAATCCTTACCCAAGTGACAATCTATCTAATTGTGGTCTTGAGCTAGCCATTAGGTGTGCTCTTTGTGAGAAGTATGTTGATTCTATCAATCATCTATTCTTATATTTATCTTTCACAATTGAGATCTTGAATTTGGTGCTCAAGCATTTGCACCTAACCATGGTGTTCCCCAAAATTGTTAATGATCTAATGATTCAATGGATGGGGTCTCCTTTCTCTCACCCTATCTCTATTAATACATGGGAATTAATTCTTGCTATTTTCAACCGGTGTGTTTGGAAAGAAAGAAACAACATGATCTTCAGAGACAAAAAGAAGGATGTTGCCTCCACTTTCCAAATCATCAAGAATATCATTAGAGAAAGTATAAACTATGCTTAATTCCCTAAGAGCATCAAGTTTCGTAGTATGCTAGACCTAAGGTTTAAAAAAAATGGAACATTAATCAAAGTTTGATAGATATTAACCAATAGAAAATATAAAAAAGGAAAAAGTTCTACTGGATTTTTCCTGAAAGGGAATGGATGGAATGTAATGTGGATGAATGTTATAAAGGTTATCCTAGTGTAGCTAGAGTAGGAGGACTTATCAAATATTGGAAAAGTGAAATGATTCTTGGCTTTGAAAAGTTGATGGGAACAAGATTTACCAACTATATCAAGGATATTGCAATGTGGTTTGGCATCAAAACTCTGTAGGACTTAGAAGCTGATAATATTGAGTTGGAAGGTGACTCAAAGATAATTATTAATTTACTTAAAAAAAAATTTAAGTGCCCTTGGATAATTCCCTTGATTATAAATGATTGTAGAAGATGACTCTTATCCTTTAACAAATTTATTATCAAACACACCTTTAGAGAAGGAAATAAAGTTGTTGACTATTTGGTGTGGGGATTAAACTCCAAGAGGTGAAAGATCGAGACTCAGATGGAGTACAAAAAAGAGTTATGTCTAATTGTTCTAAATGATGATAAATAAAATAATGGTATGTAATAGGAATAGCAAAGGTGAAAGGTGGATCGTTAAGCTATGGAGTCATCAAGGTTCATATTCTAAGAGTATAAAAAGTTATAACTACAATGGGCATTTTTAATAGTCAGGCTTTATAAATGAATTAATAATGGTTTTAATCCCATTGACTTGAAAAGTGCTTCCCATTTTATTTCCTTAATCAAGTCTTGTTGTATGAATCTCACCCTTAATCTTCATGCAGTGTTTCCCAAGCTGGTTAATAATATCAATGTTAGGTATTTATGGAGGGGAGTTAGAAAGTGCTCTACTCAACCAAGACTATACATGTGGCATGTCATCATGATTTATCATATTTTTCACGTATCAATGATAAATAAAGACCCAACTATGTGAAGCAGTATGACACAAGGATTGAGAGTAAGATTTGGGACAATATTTTAGACCTATTAATGACTATGATTTATTTTTTGCATCAACCTTATTTGGAAACATAATTTCCTTTTTTGCCCTCTAAGTTCCTCAATAATATACATAATCTTCAATTGCTAGAGGAAGTTTCCATGATGAGTGATATTGTAGTAAAAATTATTGTTGATCTGAACTTGGGTACTTAGAGTTCCAAGAAATTATTTGAGAAGGAGAACACCATGGTAGGCTCGCTAAAATGTGTTGAACCCAAAAACTGTAAAGACCTAGAGTAGAATAAAGAAATTTGGGGATATTTTGTTAATGAGGGTCTACATTTGTATATCCACACAATGAATGGCCACAACACTATTCTCTCTACTAATTTTTCTAATTGTTGGAACAAAGGGCTAATGAAAATTAGTAGTATCAAATTTGTGTTGACATTGGATCAAATTGGTGAAGCAACAAGCTTGGAATGTGTTAGCATTAAAGTGGAAAGGAAAGGTACATTGGACTACGATAAATTTAGGCATAAATTCTTTGAAGCAATAGAAGAACCTATTCATGTGTGTTCTAGAAATGGGTATGATAGGCTCTGTCTCCCTAGCCCTTTTGGTTCCATTTTTTATTGGTTAATCAAGTATTTTAATCTTTAAGGTTGCTACATGGCCTATCATGGCTATCATTTTATGCTACTTAATATAATTAGACATGGAAAAAATGTTAACATTTTGTTCTTCTTGTTTCCCTCTCTAGTCAACAACAGTGTCTTAAGAGAAAATCCTCTTATTCACTAAGGGCTCATTTTTATCCTTTATCACCATGTTTGTGCTCACCACCTAGGTTCTAGAAGATGTCTCCCACCCATAGATAACCCAAAAACCCCTAGAGATCCTAATTCCTTAGTGGTTATCAAAGAATTTTGTGTTGATAAGCCCCAAATGGAGTCACACCAAATATTGGATAACTCTCATCCCACTAAATCTAAGAAAATATTCACATATTTGAAAAAATCCCTTTTGGTTGTGGCCCCCAAGCAGTAGAAAAATGTATCCACAAAATCCAACCCTTCTAATAACCCTAATAAAAAGAAAATGGTGGAAGAAATTATTAATATTGATAAAAATAAAGGGGAGGGAAATTCTACTAATGAGGTGGAGGAGAGAACTATCGACTTCAAAAGGAAAAAAGGCAAACTCTAGCTCTAGGGAGAGAAGATCCATGAGGTTGACAAATAAAAAAGAGTAGAGTTATAATGAAGAAATCAAGGAGGATTCCCACGATTCCCAGATGGAGGATAAGGCAGAAGATATGAAAGTGGAAGAAATACCAGAGAAAGATGGTATTTCTCCTATGATGAAGTTGATTTTGACAAAAAAATAAAAGAAGTTGATGATGATTACTGAAGATGAAGGGATTAATATTAGTGAAAATACTAAGGTTGGAGAAATGATGAAATCCCTTTCCAATATCTAGAGAAATCTGGAAGACTTCAAGAAGGACTGTGATAATAAGTTTGATGAAATAAATGAGAAAATTGAAAAGCTAAACAAATAGTTTAAATTTGGGGTTAGTGGTCTTGAATTGGGGAAGATCGTTTCCTCCATTTGCAATGTGAAGAAAGAAATGATGAGAAAGGTCATATTTGGGGTCATCAATGGGAAGAGAGAACTCAAAAAGGCAAGCCGATCCAAGGAAATAAATTGTGAGGAGATAAAGAGTGCCACCCAGATCAAGAACTAGGCTGAAGAGATCAAGTACCTCAATGAAGATTTGGGAACATTAAATGGTCTTATTTTATTTTCCTATGATTTTGGTACTCTTTTTTGGGTTTATTGTTTGTTTCCTACTTCACGTGTTGTCTTACAAATATTTCTATAAAATCTCGATCATGGTGATGTTTATGCTAACTATTTACTCTATTTATCTCTAGTGTTGTTCAGGTAGTAAGTCTTTGAACATGGTTAGTACGCTTAGTAGTTTAAAGTTTAGACTTAAGTTTGTGATAAGTTTGGATGGTTTAAACTATTCAAAGAACATAAATGGTTTTGATTAATTTTGTCTTTTTGTAAGTTTTGGGTGGGACTCTAACCACTAGGGTTAGAGTGTCCTTCTCTACTACTTGGCTATAATGGCCTAGGGTAGAGATGGTTTGATTAGTTTGTTGTTATCTAGGTTTAGGACTCTCTTCTTACCTTTTTTAATTAAAACATTAATATAATGCAAATGACTTTCTGATTAAAATATAAACTAAAGACTCTATCTCTATAGTATTCTTTGTTTTACAACTAAGATTATCAAATATGTTGCATTCCTATGAAAAAATTTAGACCTACTTTATGATTTTTGTCACCACAATAAAATTCAATTTAAGTTATTGCAAGACAACATGGGCCAGAGTAACAATGACATGCATATTGAAAACTATTTCAATTAGATTGGTTTTCTTACATCATATGGAATGACTCAAATTTTGGATCATTTCTGTATTGCATAAGATCATATATAAGATATAATGTTCATTTTTTAATTTTTTTTTTAGTATTCCATCTATGCTAATACTACTTAATATGTTTTGCATGTCTAATTCTAATGACACCTTTTACAATCAATAATTTTCATTCTAATAAAGTCAATAGGTTGGAGATATTTGGTAGAAATTAAATTTTGATATTGATATCAAAATTTATTGAGGTATATTTCACAAGTACTTGTTTGAAAGAATCATTTTTTGTGAGGATGAATAGTACAATTGGTATTTATTGCATCTAAATGTTCACAGAAGTGAAGCATTGGGGTCTTCTTCTACGATCACCTAGATATAGTAAGAGCCAAGAGTACTATTTATTGTCATAATAAATAAGCTCTTGTGAACTACTATTTTATAAATAAAAACTAATAAATTTAACTTTTAAACTATATAGTCAAATCTTGAAAACAATATTACAATCAAAATAGAATAAATATATAACAAAAATAAAATTAGATGTAAAATCCTTTTGATCTCAAATGTATTGAGTAATGATAGATATATCATTAACAAATTGAAGAGGAGGTGCTAGACTAGAAAAAAATGGCACCATCTAGAGGATGACAATTGTAACAAATGAAATCTCTATAGCTATGTATTTTTTTCCTTTCACAAGTTGAAGCTTGATGCATAGTAAAACTTTGACATTGGTTCAAAGAAAAGTACTTCATTTTTTGTTCATATGGTGGCTCAAAATCTCATCAGATACCTCCATGATTTTTTGTATGATTCCATGATTCACCAAGGTATTTGCAGGATCATGGTGTGCCAAAAAGTGGTGATCTAAAAAATATGTAGTTCTGAAATGCCTGAAAGCATTTCAAAATCTATTATGACTTTTTTTCTCACCCATCCTAATACAAACCAAAATATTGATACCTTTATAAAGCCTAGCATAGCTTTGGATACCAACGCTACATGGTCTACTTAAAAAGTGTCCCAAAAACATGTTTTTGGCCTATTCTTATGTGTTTTTAAATTCAAACATGTGTCTGATGACTTTGTTTTCTCCCAAATTTGAAGAAATGAAAAGGAGTTCTTAAGAATGTTCCTAGCTTTCCATAAATGTAATGTCTTTTAAATTAGGAGTCTAGTAAGTAATTATTATTCATTTTCTAATGGAGTTACGCATACAGTGTTGATTGACACGCCAATTGAAAAAGAAATATGAATTTCAAATGGTAAAACATATTTTAAATCCAAAAGATGTGTCACATTATATACCCCTTCTACTATAAGTAAAATAAAATAAAAATTAAATTTTATAAAGTTTTGAATTAGTTAAGGTGGTCATACACAAAAAAATTTTAATTCCAAAAATACTATAGTAGAAAATTCATAATTAAATTTCTATTTGAAATTAAAATACCCAAAAATATGTGTCACATCTGTGCATGAGTCTAATTTTTATATCTAGAATCTTATTAAAAAATATTATCATTTGATTTTGATTAAGGTGCTTAGACATACACCTAGTTCTTATTTTTGTCTTGAAATTTTTATACTATTGCATTAAGCTTCAAAACTTTGACCAATCATTTCTTTCTTTCTTCAAATAAGGCCTTGTAGTTTAGAAACTAAATTCAATTTCCTACAGATTCTTTTCTCACATCCTTTTGTTTGAAAGTTTATAACAAGTTTAAAATTGCACATCAAGTTGACATAAGCATGATTTGTTGGGTTTTCATTGCTGCTTAAGGGCATAGTTTAGTTGACCATGATCCTACACATACCCACCACTTGCGATAGTTTTTTTATTATTCAAGAGACATAGACTTTGACACATATTTCATTATCATGTGATGCATTGCATGTATAATGCATGATCAACAATATAGTTAGAATCCTTGCATGCTAAAATGCAAGGAACAAACAAGTCTAGGTAACTTTTATTTTGAGAAGCTACAATTTCTATAAAGAAAAATGATCAAACAATCTAATCCAAAAAATGCAAACGATTATAGCTATAACAAAATTGTAACTTTATATTCATGTTTCCCAAGGGTAATGAGTTTCAAGTGAGTAAGGCATATAAATGAAGCACAAGGTAGATGATAGGATAATCAAGTATACCTAAAAGAATAGATTCATTCATAAAGTTTGATCGATGATCTCCACAAGATCAGTAGAAAGGGCAAAAGGTCTATATGATATTTTCATGAAGATTGAGGTTTTCATAATGACTCACTATGCAACCTCTAGAATTAATACTATTGAGGCAATCAAAGATGTATATATTATTAAGATTCCCAAGGAGCATTTTTTTTTTCATTTTGCACAAGCTATCGATCCTTTGAGTTCCTAGGCATTTTAATATGAGTGAGAATAAGGGTGTTAGTATCTCTAGTAGGGTGAACAAGGAACCTAGTCTAAACAGCATGTTAAAGGTATCAAATTATTATTTAGATCAAGAAAGTACATTACGAATTATTATTTTTAAACAAATTGATAGAACAATATTATTCAATTCAATTATCACCTATTTTTGACTTTATAAACTAGTTTAGATGACAAATATTTTTAAAAAAGAGTGGTTCTAACTTCATTGATTTGTCCAACTTCCTTACACTTGAATGATTGTATTTGTAATGACTTCAAATTAGATCAGCACATGTAAACTTTAAATAAACAAACAAGTTGTCTTAATATATAGAAAGTATCAAAAGAATCCCCTAATTTTTTTAACATAAAATGGCCCTACAATAATAATTAATTTAATTTAATTTCTATTAGGTAGAATCCTCTTATTCAATATAATTATCACCTATCACCTATATTGACACCTATATTGACTTAATATATATTTTAAATAAAAAGATATTTTAAAAAGAGCAGTTACAATTTCATTGATTTGTGCATCTACCTTGAACTGGGACGAAAGTGTCTGCGATCCCTCCAAATTAGTTGTTCAGCACATGTGAACCGAAAATAAATGAACTTATCTTCCATTCCTCATGTAGCGTACAATGGCCTCTTCACAAAACATTAGTGGTTGATCTATAGTAGTTAAACCTCTTCAATATTTAATTAACACAAATGGCACGTTTTGTGACGTATTAATTCAGTTGTCTGGTGATTAAATATGGTCTCTATATTCCTTCCCCATTTGCTCCATCGATAATTTCATTTATTATCTCCAGGAGAATTGGGTATTCTGTATAACACAGACGGCATACCTCCGGAGACGCGTGGAAGCATAAGAAAAAATGGTGAAATTTCTGTTGGTAATGTTTTTTTTCATCATAACTTGTGCGGCTTATGAGCCTTCTATTAAAGAAAACAATACGCCAGCACTTGCCGATGGCCTGTCGTGGACATTTTATAACGAGAGCTGTCCCAACGTGGAGACCATCGTTAAATCAACACTTGAGTCTCTGGTGGATGAAAATGTCACTCAGGCTCCCGGTGTGTTAAGACTCCTTTTTCATGACTGCTTTGTCCAGGTATGCATTAATCTCTACCGAACTTTTACAGCATACAACATTATGAAGGAAAATTCTCCATACAAAAGCTTCTTCCAATTGTTCTTTAGTTTCTTTTTCTTTAGTGTGTGATGTTTAAGCTGTGGGATTAATTTGGTTGAACAGGGATGCGATGCATCTGTTTTGATAAATGAAACGAGCAGTGAACTAGAAGATACTCCAAATTTGACTCTGAGTGCAGGGGCGGTATATATCATTAAAGAAATAAAGTTGGCAGTTGAGGCAGCTTGCCCACAAGTTGTGTCCTGTGCAGACATCTTAGCATTAGCAGGCTGCTACTCGGTGCACATGGTAACCAATTTCTGATTTCAATGTATGAAATAGTTTACACGAACTGTATTTTGAAAGTATTTTAATCAATGCATTATATTTTCTGGATTTGATTATGTAATGATTTTTAGCATCAACATCTAAGATCACACTACGTGATCCATCTTCGTTATATGAACAGGCCGGAGGGCCGGAGATACCAGTGCCTCTTGGGCGGAGAGACAGCCTGAGCTTCGCTAATGAGAGTGTAGTATCAGAAAATATCCCCGATCCAACATCAAATTTGACTGTATTAGCATCTCTCTTCGCCGCAAAAGGTTTCAATATCACTGAACTTGTGGTGCTTGCAGGTGTGTTTAATTGCTGCAGGGATTAGAAATGTCTGATATTCGTAACATATTTGATGGACGACTTAATGTATGATGTTTAAGAGTGACCCAATATCTATTTTGCAGGGGGTCACACATTTGGTGTTTCTCATTGCGAGTCCTTCGTGAACAGACTTTACCCAACGACGGATTCGAGTCTGGATCCGATGTACGCAGAGGGACTTTACCTGACATGCCCCACATATAACTACGTCAACGACACCGTTCTTGACATTCGCACCCCTAGTGTTTTCGACAACATGTTTTATGTGAACCTAGAGAATGGAGAAGTGTTGTTTACGTCCGATGAGGTCCTCTACAATAACTCGAGCACAAGGGAAATAGTTACGAGCTTGGCAGGGAATGAGAGTCTCTTCTTTGAAATGTTTGCGGCTGCCATGGTCAAGATGATTCAGATTGATGTGCTAACTGGAAGCGAAGGGGAAGTCCGGAAGGTTTGTTCAGCCGCTTCTTCCAATTCTACATACTCCATCATCGATTCCCAAGACCACTTCTCCTCCTCTCAACGATCAGTTTAAATTGTTTTTCACGACTTGTCGTATATAGCAAACTCAGGGCACGAGTTCTAGTTTGTGATTTTTATGAAGATAAGTAGGGGCAAAATTCATGCTTCTCAATATTGGAAATTTCAAAGTTTCAAAGTTTTAGGATAATTTGGAATTTTTGGTATTCATAGCTAGGGTTCAAGAGTTATATTATCAAATATGATGTTACAATAGCATAGTTTTTGTCATGATGTAAGTGAGAAAAATACTTTTTAGTTAAGCTATGTTTTATTAGAGTTTCAATGTGGTGTCACATGATTTTTAATTTTTAGATCTAAGACAAATTTTCATTTGATTATTGATAGTCAACATCAACACTAACAACTTTAAAGTCACAAGCAAATTTGCATTGTGAAAATCTAAATGACATTAAATCAACTTTGAAGAAAATGGATTGTTTTTACCCAAAAGCAAACTTAGAGCTTCTCAAAAATCTTATTGGAAATTTCAAATCACTCTTAATGTTTTAGTATATTTTGTAAGCTTCGTAGTTAGGGTTCAGGGGTCATATCATCAAATATGATGCTATGATAGCATAGTTTTAGTCATGATGTTGAATGAGACAAATATTTTTAGATGTAATTTTTTATTAGAGCTCCAATGTGGTGTCACATGACTTGTAACTTTTAGATCTAAGAAATACTTTTCATTTAATTATTGGTAATCAACATCAACACTCACAACTTAAAAGTCGCTATTATTTTTGCAACATTGTGAAAAACTAAATGACATTAAATAAACAAGTGGTAAATCAATATCTGTCGTAAAACTATTTGAGCATGCTCAAATACTACATCATCTTGCCAAAGAGAAGGTCCCCAACCCTTACATATGAGTGCACAATGTGCCAAAAGGCAAAAAAGAGAAATGCATAACTACATAATAAAAAATACAAACAACTATAAAAAAATTTATGTTTTTATCAAGAAAAATTAGGTTTCAAAAGGACCTTTAAACCTAGTAAAATGAAACATCCTATCAAAAGAAAACAAATGAAATCCATCCACCAAGAGAACAACAAACCAAAATAGAACAAACAGGGGACAATAACCCCAAACACACTATTAATTTTTCATTCAAATTTCATTTTTATAAGTCAAATGCTTATTAATACTATGGATTTTGTGGATAAAATTATCTATGGGACTCACATATTTTTTCATCACTATGAAGGCTAGTAGCATGACCAGGAATAGAGCCCAAACATACTGTTTTAGCTCTCACGTTCTCCTTTGATTTCCTCTTCACACTACTAGTAGAAGAACCAAAAGAACCCTAAGAGAGACCCTAAATAACACTAGCATAAAAATTAATTATTTTAAAATTTCTCTAGAGCTATTTTGTATGATTATGTGACTAACTATCAAAAAAAATGTTAGTTTTTTTACACTTTTGCAAAGGAATGCTCTAGAGTTTTCATATGTTGGTCACACTTTTTTATTTAAATCATTAATACCCTTGACTAGATCCTAGATACTAGCAAGAAATATGCATAGTCTAATGGTCCATCTTTTTAATTATCAAAAAAGATGTTAGTATAGAAATTCCCTTCAGGGATGACAACATGAAGGGGCTACAAAATAAGGCCTCTAATTTAATTTTCCTTACTAGAAGTCAAATAATTTATTTCTTCACTTTATTTACATGGGAGAGATTCTTATCAGCGTACACCAAATCAGAAATAGATATAAATTTCCTTCTCCCCTTAGGCAACAAATTAGAAGATTCACCCAACTAACCTTTACCTTTGACATCATAGTGGGACCTTAAGAATTTATAACAAAGTCATTTGAGGAGGCACAATTTTAGATTCCTCCTCATTAAAAAAATATTTCTATGTTGGGATAAGATACCTCCTTTGGGTTATTTTTTCCTGCCAAAATGAAAACTATCTTCCACATTAGCGAGATCATTTATTAGGTCTATAGATAAATCCTCATAATGGAAAATAAAATTTTGTGTAAATTCAATTTTAGTCTTAAGGGTAGAATTCTTTTCAATAGAATGAGATTTCATATGTTTCATGATGAGGATAATCAACCCCTAAACAAGGACCAACATAGATGGGTTTTTATTATGAGAATGCGAATTTTGATAAAGGGACAAAATCAAATGAAAATATTTAAGTATCACAAAGTGATAACTAAATAAACTACACATATAACCATAAAGAATGGTATGTTGTATTATGAATAATGCAACATCGACTAAAACATAATTGATGGTGGCCCTATACCAACCCTCACTGTTTAATCTCTTCATCGTGTCCCTTTAACCTTTTTTCTGTAAAAATGGTAAGGATTCATTAGATCATTTCAATCGCTTAAAAAACTCGTAACTTCCATTGAATTTCTAGATACTTGTGTAACATAATCCTTTACAACTTCAATCTCAACCCTATATACCTTGAGAATACCTTAATTCCAATCCTTAGAAAATACATAACTAACAATTAGGTTATAGCCATAAAAAATTTAAATGCATGGGCTAAGGCTCTTAGTAGTAAGTCTACTTTAAACATCATTATTGTCCTATAAGTTTTAGTAAGAAATGGATTTTAGCCTATCAAGATATCCATCAATATTGTAGAAGGGAAAGATAACCTCTAACACTACAAAGATGACAAACCAAATTATAAAATAAAGCCAATAAAACAAAAAATGAACCATTACATTTTATTATTGTTGATAGATACATATTCCACTTTTTATAAATTTAAAATGTAGACACATCATGTCATAGATCACCTTTAAATTATAAATCTTTGCAATGATTTTGAATAAGAGGGCATCCACAAGAAGTTGGGTAACAATTTTAGGCAAGGACTAGAAGTACTCTCCTCAATTTTTAAATTTGACTCAATTGAAATTAAATATTGATAAGATTAAAGATTGAATCTTAAAACAAATCAAAAATAGAAAATTTAGTGGTTTGAGTAGTTTCTTGGTGTCCAAATGAGAAATTAGAATATTTAGTGGTTATATTCTATTTTTAAATTTGACCCGCATGCTATAAATTTGGTTTTAGTAGCGACATGTACCATTAAATTCAGTACTATTTTAAAACAAATAAAGAATAAAAAATTTAGTGGTTTCATTTTTAGTAGTTTCTTGGTGTCCAAATGACCCTTTCTCTTGCCCACAATTGAAGGTCTTTCTCTACAATTAATCTAATAAATCAAATGGCATGCAATATCCCCCACCAAACCCTTTTTTTTTTCCATACCATAGAATATACCTATCAGTATGCATTGATTTTTTACCTCTCATTTCTTATCACCATAGTGTGTTCCCTTTACCTTATGTACTTGCATATTTCTTTCTACCAAAGTATACTATCCTCCTCTCATCACCCCGATTACTTTGCAAATGGGTTAGGTCTAAACTTTTACAATATTTGTGAATTATATAGGCATGAAGGTATCCATTATGTATTATCCTTCTTCGATATTTTCATGGTCTACCCAAGAGGATATAACAACATGGCATAGGTCTAACATGAAACAAAACTATATCTCTATAATCATTAGTAAAAAAATCAATATATGCTTGTTCCATAACTAAAATAATTTGTTCATAACTCACCCATAATGATTTATAAGGCTTATTGTGTGGAGAATTCTTTTCTTGCAATTTATTTACCATTTCAAAAGAAACAAGATTATTTAATGGACTTGGACCAATGATCATCTTATAAATTTTACCATGACTTAGACATTGAGTTGTGAAGATGGATACATCGCGTTATTTTTGTTGGAACCTTTTTTCTTGTTTTGAACATCAAGAAGATCTAGATGTGCCTTTCTTATTCCTTTTCTTTCCTTTCCTCTTACACCAATTGTAATTTGTATCTATCCTCTTGTTGTCTTGTACATTCAATGGGCACTCAAAAAATGTGTTCCCAATTTAATTTCATGTAAAGAATTCTCATTTGAATTCTCCCATCCTTCTTCCTAATTGAAACCTACCATCCTTGTTCTCATTTTATGGAGTTAGGGAAGATTTGAAGGTTTTATTTGTTGTTTTGGATTTCCATCTTGTAGGTTTACACCATAACCCTGCTCTCTATAATGAAGTTGGCTGAGAATCTATAAGGCACCTATTGTTGCATGAAGAATACAAGGCATCAAGACTCAAGAAATGTGACAAAGGCTTGTGTATAAGTTGCATGGTGTTTAGAGGGATGTAGTCATTCATGGGATGTCAAAGAACCCATTGGAAAAGTTAGGTAGGTGAGATAATGTAGATTGGAGGATAGTTACTATAAATAGTAATGAAACCCTCATTGTGGCAAGGGTTTAAAGGATCAGTTACCTCCTCAATGGGTAGGAGCCCAAAAGGTTGAATTTTGGATGCTCTTGATAAGGTAAATGTGCATTCAAGTTCATTTGTTCAAGTTCTTTGAGGTTTTTGTGAGTTTTTAGTTTGAGTGTGTGTTTTAGACCTATTAGCCTCTACTAGGGACTATAGTTTGAATGCCTTAATGAATAGTTGAAACCCTAAGAATTATAAGTTTTAGTAGAGATCAGTAGTTGGTATTTTAACCCTCCTTTAGTTTTAATGTTTTTTTTGAAATATTTTTATTTCTTGCCTAAAACCCCAAGATAGGGCTACAAAGAAGAGCCCTTATTCGGCCAGTTTGTTAGGTTGGTGTTTGGAGCCCACTAAGGTGCATGGATCCTTATGAATGTTTTAAAACACATAGTTTGGGAGTGTTTAAGCCCTTGGAAGAATTTGGGGTGTGGATTTTGTGAAATTTCCTTGAGGGTGTAAGGAAGTAGAGGTGTTATGTGGTGAGACGAGTAGTTATTTGTGAAGATATAGGTAGAGACACTAGGAAGAGGTGAGTGATGCATGAGGAAAAGGCCAACCACCTGGTCTCTAGCCTTGTGAGAGTCCTAAGGGACTGATTGTGATATGCTTGGTAGAGCTTGGAAGAAACCAAGTGGAAGAGTTGTAAGAAGAACATGTTGAACACCTCCCTACTTGCATCACAACCCCAAACACACTATAGACTTTTCATCAAATTTTTATTTTATCAGTTAACTACTAACTAATACTATGGACCTTGTGGATAGTATTGTTAAGGAGTGTCACATATTTTTTTCCACCATGATGGCTAGTAGCATGAGCAAAAATTGGTCTAAAAATCATCTTTTAAGCTCTCACATTATATTTTGATATATGTTTCGTGCACTACTAGTAGAAGAACAGGAAGAACCATTAGAGAGACACTAAAATAGAATTTTCATAGGAACTAAAATGTTTTATCCCTCTAGAGCTATTTTGTATGGTTGTTTGACTAACTATCAAAATAACGCTTATGGTGTTTTTACACTTTTCCAAAAGAATTCTCTAGAGTTTTCATATGTCGTTCTCACGTTTTCTTCAAATCCTTTATACCCTTGAATATTTTTTGGATATTAGAAAGAATATCAATAGGATTTTATACACTTGGGAAAATATTTTGATCATTATTTTCTTTCAAAGCGTTGACCTAAGACACTAACCACATAAACTAAGCTTTAAGTATCAATCACATCATTGATATTTTCACTCATATTCATAGTATCATAGAGAGAATACCCATACTCTAATAGTCTATATTTTTCATTATTCAGAAAGATGCCAATATAGAAATGCCCTTAATTCATAACAACATGAAGGGACTACAAAACAAAGCCTCTAATTTAAATTTCCTTACTAATAGTCAAATATTTGTTTACTTCACTTGATTTATATGTCAAGGCTTCTTATCTCCACCCATCAAATAAGAAATAGTTAGAACATTCCCCCTCCTCTTAGCCAACAAATTAGAAGATTCAACCACCTTACCTTTACCCTCTATATCATAGATGGGGCCTTAACAACTAAGAACAATTCCATTTGAGGAAACACAATTGGATTCCTCCTCATTCTAAAAATATTTCTATGTTGGTATAAGATGTCTCTTTTGGGTTATTTTATCTTACCTAAATGTAAATAATCCTCCACACTAGATAGAGCATTTATGGGGTCTATAGAAAAATCCTCATAATGGAAATGGAAATTTTTTATAAATTCAGTTTTAGTTTTTATGGGAGAATTATTTTGAATAGAATGAGCTTTAGTATTTTCCATATTGAGGGGAATTAATCCCTAAACAAGGACCAACATAGAGGTGGTTTAAAAAATGGCATAATCTAGTGGAAGCGGTGGAGGTTTAAATTTGAATGTTTCAAGCAAGAAAAGTGGTGGTGGCATTTTGGAAAAATTGTAGGGTGAAGATGCATTTCATTTGGGGTTCCTTCCCAATACTAGTTTTATCCCTAAAAATGTCATGTTCCCAAAAATAGTCCATGAAGGTTCCAAGAACCTAGCATGTTAAGTATGACCTTGTTAGAGGATTGAGTTCAACCTATTAGGAGTGGTCTTCTTAGAGGTCTTTAAACACTTCAATCTTGAAATGACACCTTGTTAGAGGATTTACAATATAACTATTAAGTCAACTCTGTTAGGACATTTCTTTACTGCTATAATGGTTAGAAGGTAACAATAATTTGACCTAATTTATGAAGCAACTTATTTTACAGATTTAGATCTCTATTTGGCTTAACCTCTAGATCCTTGATGATCAAAATATTCTTTGCTTCTTATCTTCCACCCTTGACTTCTCTACCCTTTTTCTTCGATCACATATCCATCTTGTTTTAGAATTACACACTTTTCATTACACTTCTTGAAATATTGTATATATTATAATATTTTCCAAGTTAGCTTGAATACCTTCTCAAATAATCATTAAACATCCAACTAGTCATCCTTAATTATTTAATTAATTAACAAGCGTAATATGTTTATACTTGGTTAATACTAGGATTAACCAATTGGTTAACACTATTAATGTAGGTTCCCTTTGATTCCAAAGTACTTGGTTAACACGAAATTTTATTCATTGCTTGATTGTGCTTGATTAATATGAACTATGCTTAGTTAATACTCATATTTGTGTAACATCAATGACAAAATACAATTTGAAGAATTATTTCGAACAATATTTCTCTATGGCATTTATGGAAACACGACATGTCAACATATAGTGATAAAAGTATGAGCAATTTGATTTTATCCTTAGTTTTATTTTGATTCTCTTCCATACCAACTCCCTCAATGATTCTTCCTTGATTTGTCTCAACAACTTCCAAATGAATGCTCCCTCTTACATCTGTCATTAGTTTGCTTTGTAATTTTGTCATTGTTCTCCCTCTTTGTTGTATGTTCTCATCATCTATATAATTTACCTCTTATGATAGTAACCTCTCCCTCTTTGACATAAAATGGAAAAGGATACATACTTTGAATTTACTGTGTACATTTTGTAATGATTCATATGCAATATGTTTTGAATTTCACACCCAAAGTGTGACAATCTGTGCCAGCTTGATAGATCTTTAATGAATCTTGGTTGATGCATCACTATCTTTTTTTTTAGCAAACATGAGATAGGGTAATTACTCCTACTTTACCTCTTAGATACATAAATACATCCTTGGGTAATGCCTTAGTGAATATCTCTTCCATCTACTCCTTGGTGATCACATATTCCAATCTCACCTCTCTATCTTGAACCAATTCCCTCAGGTAATGATATTTAATTGAATTGTGTTTTTTCTTTGTGTGAATCACAATTTTTTTGGATATATTGTTTGCACTTGTGTTATTACAATAGATAACCACCAATTCCTTAATTTCCTCCTTCATTCTTGACAATAATTCTTTGATCCATATTATGTTAGAATAGTTTGTTGCTGCAACAACATACTCTACCTCTACTATTGATTGAGAAATTGAATTCTACTTCCTGCTTATCCATGATACTAATCTCTTTCTAAGAAAGAATGCTCCTCCATAGGTGTTCTTTTAGTGATTGATGCTTCCTGCCTAGTCTACATTAGTAAAACCTCCCTTCTTATACCATAAATCATATTCTTCAATTCCTTTTAGGTAACTGAGAATATTTTTTATTTTCATCATGTGATTTTCTTTAGGATTTGCAAAAAACCTTGCAACTATGCTGATTGCCAATGCAATATCACTTCTAGTGTGTACCACATATTGAAGTTTCCCAGTCATTGATCAATAGGTAGTCTAATTTACCTCCTTTGAATCATCATTCTTTCATAGTTTATGTCCTATACACATAGGTGTTCCAACTAGTTTGGAATATTCTATTCCAAATGATTTCAATATTTCCTTCTTGTACTTTGACTGAGTGATGTATATGCAATTCTTCATTTGATGAACTTGTAGGACAACACTGGATTTTATCTCTCCAAACATAGACATTTCAAATTCTTTCCTCATTTCTTCAGCAAATGATTTATATAGCATCTCATGTCCTCTGAATATGATATCATCCACAAATATTTCTACAAGTAATATATTTTCCTATGATCCTTCCTTTATATACAAATTAGTAAATTACAATTATCATTTTTTCTTTCAAAACAATTTTTTACTTGATCTCTATGTAGCCTTTCATACCATTCTCTTGGAGTTTTTTTAAGTCCATATAATGCTTTGTGTAGTTTGCATGCCAATTTTCTTTCGGATTAATGAAACCTTCAGGTTGTTCAATATAGATTTCTTCTTCTAGGAACATAGGCAAGTTTGGAATATTCTATTCCAAATGATTTCAACATTTCCTTAATGTACTTTGGTTGAGTGATGTATATGCAATTCTTCATTTGATGAACTTGTAGGAAATCAATGAATTTTATCTCTCCAAACATAGACATTTCAAATTCTTTCGTCATTTCTTCAACAAATGATTTCTATAATGTCTCATGTCCTCCAAATATGATATCATCCACAAATATTTCTACTAGTAATACCTTTTCCTGTGATCCTTCCTTTATATACAAATTAGTAAATTACTAATATCATTTGTTCTTTCAAAACAAATTTTTACTAGATATTGATGTAGCCTTTCATACCATGTTCTTGGAGCTTGTTTTAGTCCATATAACACTTTGTGTAGTTTGCATACGTTTCTTTTTTTGGATTAATGAAACCTTCAGGTTGTTCAATATAGACATCTTCTTCTAGGATTTCATTTAATAAGGCTAATTTTACATCCATCTAATATAATTTGAATACTTAATGTGCAACATATGCCAATCATATTTTGACTCCTTCAAGTCTTACACAGGGGTAAATGTTTCTCCATAGTCAATGCCTTCTTCTTGTGCATATGCTTTGTATACTAGCCTTGCCTTGTTCCTTGTTGCTTCTCCTTTCTCACTTAATTTATTTTATGAATACCAATTTTATACTAGTCATATTCTTAACCTTAGGTCTAGGTACAAAAGACCAGGTATTATTCTTTTCTATTTTATTAATTTCTTCATTCATAGCCTCTATCCAACCTTCATTTTCTAAAGCATCTATTATTGATCTAGGTTCAAATTTACCAAGAAATCATGTACCTTTTAATTTTTTCCTTATTAATATTCCATCTATCTCTCCTCCAATTATTTGTTCAAGTGCATGATGTCTTCTGACCTATTTTGCAAGTTTAGGATCTTTCCTTCATGTTTTTAAACTAGGTTCACTTGGTTCTCCATGCTTGTGATCTTCTATCTTTTCCTCATGGTTCTTTGTCTGTGACTTAGGTTCCTCTGGCTAAAATTATTGCAACTCAAGTTGCACTATCTATAACTCAAGTTGCACTATCTGAACTCGAGTTGCACTATCTGTAACTTAGGTTACACTAATGAACTAGGTGACTTGGTAGGTTCCCTTTGTTATTTCTCAGATAAAGCTATTTATGACTTGGGTAAATTGTTAGGTTCCTCCTCATATTAAACAAACTTTTTGTAGTCTTTAGGTTCCTTGCTTCTCTAGTCTTCACTTCTTTATGCAAAATCATCAATCTTCACATGTGGACTTTCTATAACTTTGTGATTATCAAGATTTAAACATATGTATGCCTCACTCTTATTGGAGTTCTATGCACCCTAAAATGGTTGCCTAGACTATGGACCCCCGTTATTCAATTTATCAATTTATCAAATTTCCTAAATCAATGGTGTGTAATATTTTATTAAATCAATTTAAATCAATTTTCTTGATCAAATTCAATTATTCTATTTTTCTAAGGTTGATCATTTTATCCTAAGTCTTATTTAATTAAAAGACAATCTCCTCTTTTAATTAAATAAAATAAGTCCCCATTTAATTAAAAGAAAACCTCTCTTTTAATTAAATAATTCATCCACATTTAATTAATTAAGAGGAAAAACCCTCTTTTAATTTAATTAAATATCTCTTATTTAATTAAAAGAACTTGCTTCCTTTTAATTAAATGAAAATCCCACTTAAATATCTCTTTTTGATGAAAAAGAAAAGAAAATAAATTCTTTTATTTAATTTCTCTACACTTAAATGCACATATTTCTAAGTGGGACTTATCTTTCCACTTTCTTCTCAACCACTCCTCTTTTCTTACTGGTGGATCCTTATTTCACATGTATCATTATTTCTCCACCCTTGATTAAATCTTTTTCCTCTCAATCTAGATCATCCAATCTTCTTTATAAGGGAGAGCCCTCTCCTCATTTTGGATACCCATGATTATGCTATTGTTATTCTGCAAGATTTGAGGGAAAATTTTGAAGAAGGAGTATTGAATGCTAAAGCTTTTGTGGAGAACTTCTATCTTCTTGTCTCATTCTCTCTTGCACCTATGGCTTTCATCATGTGCTTTTATCATTGCATTTGCATATTAGTTTAGAATCATATTTTCTTTCATAGATTAGATCTTGCTTTGTTTTGCATTGTTATCATTTAGATTAGCTTGCATCTTCATTTTCATAAATATTTGATGATCATGGAGACTAGCACTCTTGCTTTTCCTCTTTGAATTTGTCATTTCATGGTGTACTTGCATGGGCATGAACTAGGTGAAACTGAGGGCCTCCATTGCAAACCCTTGCACTCCATTAATAGAGAGCTATGAGTCACCATTTGAGACCTCATTTTTGAGTAATCTTGGATATAATGACTCATAAAAGTGTGTCCACATTTTAGGCATACAGGAGTAACCTAAGAATATTCCTTCATCGCCTTTTGTATCAATCTTTCCTTTCATTATATTTTTCAAGATATAATATTTTCTCCACATACTTTGAAATAAAAAACCATTAGGCTTGTACCCATACCATAATTCATAAGGTGTTTTGTCTGTACCTTTCTTCAGTTGAACTCAGTTTAGTGTATGAACTATAGTGTTGATTGCTTCTCTGTAGTATTTTCTTGCCACATTTTTCTCAATCATTAGTGTTCTTGCACACTCCATGATGGATATATTCCTTCTTTCTGCTATACCATTTTTCTATGATGTTTTAGGTGTTGACATCTATCTTTTGATTCATATTTCATTACAGAACTCATTGAATTCATTTGAGATGAATTCACCTCCTCTATTTGGTCTTGGGAATTTCAAATTATTTCTTGTTTCCTTCTCAACTCTAGCCAAATATCATTTGAACTTTTGAAAAGCATCATATTTATCTGTTAAGAACATTACATTCATCAACAAATAGAATTAAATATATGTCTCCATAGTAGCTTTCTATACCTATTGGTCCACAAAGGTCTATATGAAGTAGTTTTGAAACTTCTTCAAAATTGAAAGTCTTACTTCTAAAACTTCTTTTACTCATCTTTCCAATTTGACATTTTTTACACATAGCCATCTCATGTTTCTTTAGATTTGGTATGCCTCTTGCTCTTGTGTTCTTTCTTATGGTAACTAGGTTATGGAAATTCACATGACACATCCTTTTATGCCATAGCTAGCTTTCCTCTATTTGTGCCAACAAATATGTATTTTTGTTAAGATCTAAGTAAAACAAGTTACCTTTTGTCTGTTTGCTTGTCCCAACTAGGTTTCCTTTGCCATATAATAGTTTAGCTTTGCTTTTCATGAATTCTGCCTTATATCCTATATTATTTAGATGTGCAACACTTAGTAAATGATGTCTTAGTCCTTCAACCTAGTAGGCATTTTCATATTTGATTCCTTAGTTAATACTATGAATCCTTTTCCTTTTACATAATAGGGTTCATTGTTTCCAAACCTAACTCTTCTACCATCATAGTGTTCTAAATGTTCAAACTTAGTTTTGTCACCAATCATGTGATGATATCAACTGCTATCTATTATCCATGTAACATTTTTACTAACATGAGAAGTAAGTTTCATCTTTTCCTCATTATCAAATCCATCCTTAACAGAAATATATACTACTTCTTCTTCATTATCATTACTATCATAATCTTAAGCAATGCAACAAGATTTCTTACATTTGTCTTTATAGTCCTTGTAGTTTTTGAAGTCTTTATTTCCTTTTAAATTTTTATTTCTTTTGTCATCTTTATCTTCTTTGTTTGGACATCTTGCAACAATATGACCAACCTCTTCACATAAGAAATAAATTAATGGAACTTTTCCTTTAAATTTACCATTCCCTTTTGGTAATCCTTTTTCAAGGAGGGCTTGAATAATTTCAAGATCATAATTAGTATCATCTTCTTCACTATCAACTGGTTTTCCTTTTGAGTTTCCTCCTTTTCTACCAAGAAGTAGTTTGGCATTGAATGTAGATTCAATATTGCTAGGATTAGGAGCATAGTTATCAAAGTTGTCTAATTCAAAAGAAGTCAATCTTCCCAAAAGTGCATCCAAGGTTATATTAGTTTTTGGATTGCATCTCATTTCTTGAATTACTAAAATTCTAATTGCATAAATAGAAAGAAAAGTTCTTAATATATTGTTGGCCATTGTTTCATTAGTTATTTTTCCTCCCGCAGCTCTAGTTGCACTCACACTTTCTTTGATTCTTTCACTATGTTGGGCAATTTTTTTACCTTCTTTTATTTTCATTTAATCAAACTTGCATCTTAAACTTTTTGCCTTGGCTCTTTGCACATTTTTATCACCTCCATAAAATTTTTACAATTTTTCCCACATGTCAAATGCAGTTAGGAATTCTTTAACTTCATCAAATTTTAAATAGTTAAGAGAGAAAGCTATATCAATCATCATTATATTGTAATCTTTCATCTACTTCATTTGTTTCATAGTCATAGATTTAGGTGGTGACACATCTCTATTTTCCAAGTAGAATAAGCTAGTATCTCCAATGTTTGATATGTGTAGCTTCATCAATTCCTACCATGCTGAAATTTTTCCCTATTAAGCTTGGGAATATCCCTTTTGTATGACATCTTGATCTTTAACATTGGTCTTTGAAACCTTTCCTACAAGGACCAAATCAACTCTAATACCAATTGTTGGAAATTAATATAGTAACTGAGAGGGGAGGGGTAAATTAGTTAATCCAAAAAAATTCCTAGTTCCTAGATGTCAGATTCAACTTTTCACTGATAATGTAAGTTTTTGTCCAACTCGATTAAAACTAAGTTCCTATTGTAACTCGGTTACCAAAGAAGTGCTATGATTATTAATCTATTTTAATATTTACTAACTTAGTTGGAGAAATCTAAAGTGTAAAGAAAATAACATGAACACAGATGACACCAATATTTAACGTGGAAACCGAATTTGGGAAAACCACCATGCAACTAGTTACAATATTCTTCACTCTTCTAAAGTCAGCCTTGTAAGGAGACAACCCTATTAAAGGTTACAATACATACTGTTAAGTATGACCTTTTTAGTGGATTTAGTTCACCCTTTGAAGACTAGCCTAGTTAGAGGTCTTCAAATACTTCAATCTTGAAATGTCACCTTGTTAAAAGATTTACAATCTAACTATAAAAGTCAACTCTATTAGGGGATTTCTTCACTATTACAATGGCTAGAAGGTAATAGTAATTTGACCTAATTTATGAAGCCTCTTCTTTTTTAGATTCAAAGATCTATTTGGCTTAACCTTTGGATCCTTGATGATCAAAATATTCTTTACTTCTTATCTTCCACACTTGATTGCTCTTCCCTTTTTCTTCGATCACATATCCATCTTGTTTCACACTTACACACTTTTCATTACACTTCTTGACCTCTCTTATATAACATAAGCTTTTCCAAGTCATATTGAATATGTTTTCAAATAATCATTAACCATCCAACTAGTCAGCCTTAGTTAGTCAATAAATTGGCAAGTTTAATTTATTGATAATCAATTAATACTAGGATTAACCACTTGGTTAACAGTATTGTTGTAGGAACCCTTTGATGCCCAACTACTCAGCTAACACTAAAGTTCCTTCATATCCTAATTGTGATGGGTTAATATTGATTGTGCTTGGTTAGTACTGACATTTGTATAACAAGAATGACAACATAAAATTTGAAGAATTGTTTCCAATGGATCAGTTAATTCATAGTGCATGTAGTTCCTACCCCTAGTTTAATTTTCATGTTATATTATTGAATTCTTTTAGACTAGCTTTATGGTTATGTTTTATGATCTAGTGATACCCAATTGCTTGATTTGATTTGGATATTATTTCATTCTCAGTTTATATATTTGATGAGCTACTCAATACTTGGTTATTTCATGTTTTCATGATTATTCTTTGATGATGATGTTGGTATGTTCATATAGTGATTTCAGTTATTTCATGATGATAGTTAAATGGATGATCTATATGCATCTTTGTATGGTTACTTACCTTATACTTGCATGTGTATGGTGTACTTGTATGTTTTACTTCATGTTTGACATTTCTAATATGGTTGAAGGAGAGAGTCATAGTTTCCTTCTAGTCATAATCTACATGATGCACCACTCCCTGCCATTGCTCATTTAGCTTTCATATTTATGTATATGTACATGTTCAACTTTTATGGATATTGTAGGTACCAAGCATTGACTTCTCTTAATTGTTAGGATAAGCATACCCTATCATAGTATCTCAATGGTAAAGAGGGGACATAGTTGCCAAGTCCAAATCCTAACCCTAAGCCAATTGTCCTTAAAAAATGACAAGTATCTGAGTCATTCACCCTTTCAAATTCATCAAAGTGATGTGAATTCAAGATTCTGACCCTTGAGTTTGAATCTATACTTTCTCTTTCAGATAGGTTTCCTTATACAAATTTCTTGGTCTATTGTGATTTTCACTTATAATTGAATCAAATAAGAATATTATTAAATAATTTAATTTAACAAAAAAATTGTAAAGAAAAATCACTTTTGAATTATATTAAATTAATTGTGAAACTAATTAAATATAAGAATTTAATATAAAATATTTAATTAAAATCCTAATTTGGTGTAATAATATTTATTTAATTTAATAATGATTAATTTAGGTGTTTCCTTTTAATTAATTAACTCTAAATATTTTATTATTTAAATTAATAAATTCATCTTGTGTTTTAAAAAAGAGATAGAGAATAAATTAAATAAAGTTTATTTTAATTAAAATACAAAAAGTTTGTGGGTGAAATTAAAATAGAGAAAAATAATAAAGAAAAGACTCTTCATGTTTGTAAAAACTGAAACCCTAAAGAAGAAAAATCTTCATTAAGAAATTAGAGCTCATTTCTATACACACAAGTTTGGAGGAGCAAATTTTGAAAGAAAAATGGCTTTTGAGAAAACAAGAATTCTAGCAACTTTTGAACATTCCTCTAGTTAGCATCAAATCGAGGTAAGATCTTTGTTGAGATTTTCATAGTAACTCCCCTTTAAATTTCTTCTGTCTTCTCTGTGTTTGTTTATGGATATATTTTTAGAAATAGTTCTAGATGAAACCCTTGTAGATAAATTTATCAAGTTCTTCATTATTGAAACATCTGTCAACAAAATTAAATTTGAAACCCTTGTTTGAGAAACTCTTATTGGAAAATTGAATTGATTTAGAAAATTATTAATCAAGATGGGGTTTGAAAAAAAAAAACTAGATTTAATTTATTAATCTTAACTGTTTCAATTTCTTTTCCCTATCAAATCTAAATTTGAAATGTTTACTAAAAAAAAAAGTATTAATTGCCACAGTAATAAATTATTACTGTAGTAATAATACTGAATTTTTTTTTCTTAAAGGTGGCAAAGCCATTATATATACATATTTTTTCATATACACTGATTCTAATGTAAGGAGCTCCCAGAGAAAAGAACCAAGAAGAAAAACTTTGTTCATAACCCCATCAATAAGAAAAAGAAGAGAAGAAGTAAAGGGTTGTCATTCTAGGTTATAATATCCCAGGAATGATACCTCCAATTTACAATAGATAGAAGACATAACAGTAACATCTAAATATTATATACAAAATTTCCAAGAATCACTTATGCCCATACTTTATCACTTAAAACATAATATTTCCATAGATGAAACCATAAAGCTACATAGAAGGGAAATGCTACAAAAAAAACTTGTCCTTCATCCTCAACTAGATCCATCTGCTAAAGAAAATCCACGTTGCAACTTGCACAACTAACAAGAGAAATAAACCCACATAGACAAAATATACATTATAATAACTTGTCTTATTCCTCCATAACTCGTGTTGTAGGATCTAAGTGTCTAAGCTAAGGGGTAAGATTGAGAATGGGATTGGAATGAGAGATCAGTGGGGATATGGGTGCCTAAGAAGAATTGTGCTCCAAATGATCCAATATGGAAAAAACAACCTAATGCACACTATTAATACAATCTTAGACAAGTGGTCACTATATTGTTTTAAAGCAACCTTAACTAGTTGAAAAGACTACCTCTCTAGAGCCTTTTTAATACTCTCAAAAACCACATAAACACCATGATTACTGAGAAGTGCATGATGGTGAAATAAACTACCTATGAGAGTGGCACCACTCTAGAGATCATATTTCTGGCAAGCTTTAGCAAGCTTGCCTCCCTGTAATAAACTAGGCTTGACAAATCTAGATACTATCGACTCCAAATGAAATGGAGAATGAAATAGTTCTAAGGCATTTGACAAAAAAATTGATAGAATCTGAGAGGGATAAGTTAATCTTTTTCCTGGAGGGAAAAGTCTGTCATGCCCAATAATTCTCTTTGTTCCTCTTCTAATATCTAGACAATCACAAAAGAAGATAGTTGTCAACATGTCATCTATAATACAACCTAGAATCGACATTTCCCAATCTCTAGTTTGTAGGATAATAATCCATGTGTGATGTTGAGAAAGCTAAGTAGATCTCAACTAGATAACTAACCCCTACTAGAGAGCTAGGATGACTTGACATAGTGCTGACCACAAAAAACTAGAACATAAAATAGAGACAACACCCACAATAATACAAAAAAAAAAACATCAAGCCCAAAAAACCAAAATGACTCTTTTTCATGACACAATAAAAACTTGAACTTGCAATGATAACCTTCATCATAGAAAGATATGAAATTCATTGCATAGTATGAAAAAAGTAGAATGTACATATGAAGTACTTTATCTCGAAAGAAAATTAAAATTATTGTAATTTCACACAAGTGACTCCATTAAAAAAATCTGATGCCACTCTAGAGAATATAAGGTACAAGGAAAAATCATAAAACTGACCATCAGATGAAATTATTAAATGCCATTGTAACATAATGCCAAATAAATGGTAAGCCAACTATTAGCTATCATTAAGTATACATAAGCCTAGAATATGGAAGAAGAACCAAGATCCAAACTCAGATGTTACCACATAAGCATGCCACCACATAGGCATGCCAAGTACCAATGACGGGCCCACTCTTAATTCAAATTAACTCCACTATCCTCAAAGCCCATCAATGAATCATCTTATATTACCCACTTACTGTCAGCTACTAACTCTACATTACCATTCTTAATACTCTTAAAATAACACCATAGATGACTACTTATACCCATATCTTCTTACACGTGTAAAACTATATATTTAGATATGCATAAATAAATCACACATAATAGCATTAAACATCCTAATATAAAATTAGCAACTCACAACTAGCAAAATAAAGATGACTCATACTTGATGATCGAGATAATGGAAGGGAACTTTTCTAGCAAGGAAATTGAAGAGCAAGAGTCTAGAGTAATTCCGCCACAACTAACATTTGCTAAGCAATCTAACAAAGCAATTCCTTCCCTATAAACATGGGATCAAATATATTTGTCCAAAGAATCAATAAGACCCCAAATTCATTGGAAGACATAGCGAAGATACTAGTTATTGCTCTTCCTATGAATGCAAGCATTAATAAAAATAGAAGAATCACCGTCAATATGCAAACAAGAAAAAGGAATTCTCTTTTCCAAAATTAAACCTTCTAATGAAGTAGCTAATTCTGCCATGTTATTAGTACCAAAACTAATAGGCATTGCATAAAAAGCTAGCACTTCACCAAGATTATTTCTCAATGAAACCCAAATACCTGACTCACTAGGGTTCCCTCTAGTTTAACCATCAAAATTTAGTTTGACAAAGGAGGAATCAAGAGGCTTCCATTTAATTGACTCTCTAGATATAGGGATATTTATGACCAGTGGAAACACAAGAGAAGTTGGAAGTGAGATAAACTTCCAATATAAGACTATTAAACTATCCCAAGATGATAAAATATCATTCCTATTAAAATGAATAGAAGCATAATTATTCACTAGTTCGGAGATAAGCAGATCAATTGTGGCAACTACTATGTTCACATTTGCCACCTATTTTCTAAAGATTCTCTTATTACACTCCCAAGAAATAGAGCATATAACTAATTCAAACAATAATCAATGAGCATGCAAAGATTGAATTAGTAAACAATATAGGTCATGTCTGAAACAACTCCCATAAGGATCTGGTAAAAGGGAAACAGATAGACAATTTCCCCATGATATAATGCTAGCATTATAGAGATAATTGACAATCCACAAAGAGATGATCAATTGATTCCTCATGTAGTCCACACAAAACACATTTAAATGGATTAGCTATAGGAAGTTTTCCTAGTTTCTCACTTGTAAGGATTCTGGTTTGGATAGCTAGCCAGGAGAAAAGTCCAGCTTTTGGTAGGACACATTTATCCCAATAGAAAATAAAGGCTCAATGGGCAACATGCTGCTTGAACATATGAAAAGGGGCCTCATATCTAGATTTAATAGAGTACAAACCACTTTTGGAAAGACATCACATTAGTTTATCACATCCTTTAGACAAAAGAACCATTTTTTTTGCCAAAATATCAACTAGGTTCCTAGCCAAGTTTCTTCCAGTAAGAAAAGAGAGAGGATCTTTCCAACATACCTTACGGGACACAATGTCAACATAATCCACATAATCCACTAAAAGATCCTCCTAGACTAAAAATGACACCCCCACAACCTCCTTCAATGTAGAAATGTGACACAATGAAGGACACCCATTCCAAGAGTCCTTTCAATAAGATACATTGAAGCCAAAGTGAACCTGCCAAGATAGGAACTTGGTGATTACTTCTCTAGAAGACATCATAAAGTTCCAAGTAGAAGATCCAGACATGGGATTAGAAATAGTAAAAATTCTATGAGAACAAGATGAATCTAAATATTTGGCTTGCATAATTTGGCACCATAGTGACTGAGGTTTTGAATACATATTCCATACTAATTTCCCACAAAAAGCTTAATTTCAAAGAGATAAGTTTTGCACACCAACACCTCTAGTAATTTTATTGGACGAGAGCTTTTGTAAGGACACTAGGGGAATCTTTCTAGTATGAGTCATATTAGAAGACTAAAGGAAAACGTGAATGATTTTTTCAATTTGAGTAATAACAAACAATGGAGCTTGGAGAACTAAAATATAATAATGAAGGATAGCCAAGAGAACTATTTTGATCAATAAGATTCTACTAGAGAGAGAGCCACCTCACCTTCTAAACTGAGATTCTACTCTTTAGTCTATTGATAACATTGTTCCAAAATGAAGGTTTTATTTGTCCCATGAAGAATGAGATCCCCATGTATGTGGATGGTAACTCATCCACTAGAAAGCCAAGAATATTAATTATTCTTTTCTTAACCAAGTTAGGCGTAAAGAGCATAAATTTTTTTGACTTATTCAAATTAATGACCAGACCAGACCTAGAAGTATATGTATCTAGAATCTTCTTAATACATCTAGCATCTCTAATAAAGAATCTACCAAATAGGAGCATATCAAAAGAAGAAAAAAAAATTTGGGTCACAAAGACCTCTGAATCGAGTATATCTATACCTTTCTAGATGGCTAGCAAATTTTTTTGAAGTATAAATCTGCTAAGATTTTCAGCCATGATAATAAACAAGAAAGGAGAAAGTGGATGCCCTTGTTAAACTCCCTAGGTAGCTTGGAAAATGAGAAAGGTATTCCATTGATGATGACTGCAAAAGTGGCCCTAGAGAGGCACTTCTTAATCCATTTACACTAGGAAACCAAGAAACCAAACTTGGAAAGGACTTCCAATAGAAAATCCCAATCCACTTTATTATAGGCTTTCATCACATCTAACTTACCCACAAAATAATCTGTTTGATAAGTTTCAATAGTATGTAGGACTTTCAAAGTGACACAAGCCCCATCAGATGTATCCCTACCTAGAACAAAACCTCCTTGCTAAGGGGAAACTAATCTATGGATTAGTGATTTGAGCTTGAGATAGATAGCTTTAGTTGTGATCTTATATATGGAATTGCATAATGAAATGGGCCTAAAATCTACAAATGTTTGAGGTGATTTCGACTTAGGGATCAAAGTGAGGTTCATTCTATTAAAGCTTTTAAGAATATATCCATTCTTAGCAGATTCCTCTATATCCTTTAGGAGGTCAAAACTAACCACATCCCAACACTTCTGATAGAATAGCATGGTAAAACCATTAGAACCAAGGGCTTTCTCTGTGGCCATAGAGAAAACAACAAAATGGATTTCATCAACACTAAAAGGCTTCATAAGATTATCATTGGCTACACTTGTAACTAAAGATGGGATGGACTATAGTAACAAATTCCTATCACACCTATTATCTCTGAAGGGCACATTAGGTGGAAGAAAGCTTTTGAAAAAGCCTTCTCCCTCATTAATGATGTCATATTGTGACACTAATGTATCCCCCATCGAAACACTTTTAATGGCCAAGATAGATGAAGAATCTTTCCTAATTTTTGCAAAGGCATGAAAAAACTATGTTCTTATCACCTTCTTTTAACCACAACTCATGAGATTTCTGCCTCCAATAAATCTCCTCCCTTGCACATAGTGTTTCCCAATAGCATTAGAGCTTGTTGGCAAATTGAAACATTTTGATACCTTTACATAAGGGTGCCAAAGTAGCTGAAAAAAATGGGGATGATTGAACCACATACTTTCAAACTAAAAGGAGGAACATTGCTTTAGCATGGTTGGGTTGGTCAACTCAAGAGAGATAGGAAAGTGATTAAATTATTAAGAGGACATAATTTCATCAAAAAGATTAAAATTTAGAAGTTTCAAGTCCTGAGAAATATGAAATCTATCCAATCTAGAAGAGGTAGGAGTAGTAGACCTACAATTAGTCCAAGTAAAAATTCCATTCAAAAAAGGAACATCACACAAGGCATTATCCTGAATAAAAAAGTTAAATTCATCTATGATCCTCTAAGAAGTATCATTACCCCCAATATTTTCAACCGGTGATGAAAAATGAGAGGGAGGGGGGGGGGGGAGGGAGGGGGGTGTGGGGTGAATCTTTTATCCAAGGTCTAGATGTACTATGAAATAATTTCCTAGCTTAGTGAGCCCATAAAACATTTATCATAATGCATGCATCCATAAGATTATGTAATCACTTAAAACTTGTAGGTTACTATCAAATCTATTTGTAGAAATGTAAGCATGAAACATAAAAAAATTCAATAACACACTTGACACAATGATTTATATGGAAAACCAATTTGGGAAAAGCCACCAGTAACATGCTACTCTTTCTCACTCTTTTGAAGTGATACCCTATGAAATGCCAACCCTGTTAAAGGTTAGAATACACACTATTAAATGTGACCTAGTTAAAGGATTTCAATCACCCTATTAGGAGTGAGCCTTATTAGAGAACTTTTAGACCATTCACTTGGAATGTCACCTAATTTAGGATTTACAAATGATTGTTAGGTCAACCTTAATCCAAAGGATTTACCCTAGACTAATACAATTGCTAGATAGTAATAGTAAGGCTTGATCTAATAACAACTTAAGGTTTTCACACACTTCAGCTCTTAGAGTCTTTTCACCTTTCAAGTATCCATACCCTTAAGCCTTCTTGTTTAACTTGCCAATGCAAACTCTTCCCTTAGTTCACTAAATGAAACAATACCCTAGACTCCTTGTCTTCCTTAGGTTCTTGAACATGACAACCTTTGCTTCTAACCAATCATCTCTATAAATAGAGAATTAATATATTTTGTCATTCATTCTGCATTGTCCAATTTAGGGTTAGGAAAGATTAGGTAGGTTTCAATGAATCTACCCCTTACTTCATTTCATTCACTTATAGAAACTTCTCATTCATTTCTCTTTAAATTTTCCTCAAAATAGTTTACCATGAATACTATGCCACCATGTCATCAATCTTATCTTCCACACAATTCATATAATTTAGGAAATCAACTTTGACAACTCTGATCCTTCGAATTAACTATCTTTCTAATAATGTTGACACTCGACATTAACTAGCTTTTTATGTTCGACACATACTACATTACTTGACATCCCCTGAAAATTTACTTGACATGAACTAAAGCGTACGAGTGCTCAACATCAACTATTTCACTCAGTTTACACTAAAATAGACTTTCGCTTGGCTCTAGCTAATTTTTTGTTTGGCTTGCACTAACTTTATTTGACACCTACTATCCACTCAGTCAAGCTTGGCAAAAAAACTTTGCTTAACTTTTTCTTTTGAATTTGTTCAGTGTAACCAACCTTTGCAACCTTAGTAAATTATCAATGCACTATGATATCACTCTCTTAGCTAATTCTTGTACTCCTTTTCCATATCATAACTTAACCTTTCCTCTAGGTGCTATTTTTAAATTTTTTTGATCAAATCCTCTTCATCAATCAAATAAATGATAGTACTTAAATTATATAAGAAGTTGTCTTACCAGAAAATAGTAGGTTTGACATTAGTGACAAAACAATGACTGAAATACAATTATCATACTTGTATCAATTTGTTTTCAACAATCTCCCTCTTTGGCATTCATGGCAAACCAAATTGACTAGGTTTAAATTGTAAGACCAACAAAATACCAAAAAGAAAATAATTCCTTGTATTGAAATCTCTCCCTCTATCAACAACTTTCATCTTTTGAATAGGTTACAATTTTCTTTTTCTATTTTGATCAATAGACAACCAACTCATCCTTATGACTCCCTCTAAATTACTTCTTGTATCTCCCTCTACATTATCTTCCTCTTACTAGCTAGATGTAATCAATAGATACACTTTCTCTCTCAGTAGTGAGAATTTCTCTTTGATAGTGTATGTTAGGATTTCTCCCTCTTATTTCAATTCCTTTATGTGTTGTTAACAATGTCTATCTCCCTCATAGGATTGTGTTAGGATTTCTTCCTCTTTGTTTAGTATCTCTTCTAATCAGTTCCCTTACTATCTCCCTCTTTAACAACAATGCCAAAGACTTATCATCTTCATATGCAAATATGAACATCTTTAATTTCTCCCTTTGTCACCTTGTTTGTGATTGATTTGTAGTTCCAACTCTTTGATTACTTTAGGTAGCTCCTAAAGTAAGATCCACTGCATCAATATGTACATATGTTAATCAACCATTTTGATGCAAGATAATCCTCTTGTTTCTTAGATAGCCTTTGATATGGGTATCACCACTAGTTTACCTCTTAGATACTCATAAGAATCCTTGGGTAATGCTTTTGTGAAGATATCAACAATTTTCTCTTTTGTGTTAACATATTCCATCTTCACCTCTTTATCTTGAACTAATTCTCTCAATTAAAGATACTTGATTGCAATGTGCTTAGTTTTTGTATGAATCATAGGATTCTTTGATATATTTATAGTATTTTTATTATCACAATAAAGTATTTTTGGTTTAGTGATGTCTTCCTTCATGCCTTTGAGTAATTGTTTGATCCATTGGAGCAAAAACACAGCAATATTTTATTTTTTTTGCAATAGTACACCTGGGTTTCTTACTACTTAGTTTGTTACATGTAAATCATCTTGATGCTCGTACCCTAACAAGGGTTAGGAGGTTTGTTGACATATCTATATGAGTTGTTTAAACTTGGGTATATTTTGATAAATGGCTAGGTTATTCTATAAAGATATTGTAATAACATTTGTTAGTATAAAGTCACTATCATTAGTGCATTATAATGTATCAATATTTTATAATTCAATTTATATTTAACAATGCACCAATACTAATCAACTAAACCACAAATAAATGCATCCAATAATTCTAAAATCTACCAAAAATGATAATAAGTCTATACTCTACTTATCACTAACTAACTAACTACTTACATTAGCCAAATAACTCGCTAATTCCTATTGTCTAACTTAATCCCATCTATTTTATAATTAACCTAAGTAATCACTAACTCATCTACTAATCATTAAACATTAAGAAAAATGACCTATACTACACACCAATATTTTTAACTCACATCATCAAATTCTTAAGATTTATGAATTTAATCATATACTAATTTTCACATAATACTTTATCTAACTACAAACCCCATCTCCTATTTCCCACTAGAGTCTTATGCAGATACCCATGACCCTTTTGAATCTCCAAGTGCACTTTTCCTATCCTATTCCCTTGCCATGTTATGTCCCATCGAGCTGTCCTTGGGAGATGGACCTGTATGCATGGAAGGTTGGGCAAAATTTTGGAGAGTGCATGGAGGTGTGAGGTGGGGGAAAATTAGGCCTTAGTGCTTGTCTTGGTCCTTGCATCATGTACGAGGTGTCAAGGTGGAGTGGTTAGAAGATACAAGGGGTTACATGCCCAATAAGGTGGTAACATGGCATAGGCCAGAGTGAGTGTTGTTAGTTTATTAAATTGAAAGTTGTCCTCTTAATTAGATGTTGATCGATTTCCCATAAGCGTTCCTTTTTGTATGGTTAAGAGTGAAGGTCTTTTAGTATTATATATAGTTTACATTTTATTGTTTTTAAAGTATGTTATGTTGGCATTCAAGTCACATGAGTTTTCTTAAGTCCCTTCATGCTTTCTTTTAATTAAGATATCTCCTTTCTATATTATTATTTTATCACATCCCTTTGTAGGAAATCTAGGGAATATTCTATTTAAATATTTTAATGGTCTATAATTGGGAGGGGAATTATTTACTCTCCCATGCAATTTCTAGAGAGTAAATTTCATCTACAGCAAGATTTCACTAAGAGTGTTATGTATTTATCTCCCTTCTCATTTAGGAGAACATGACTACATATTTGATGTTGGTTTCATTTGAATTCTCTATTCTGGTTAATTATAAGTTTGATATTATTCTTTGCATTTATCTAATCTGAGGGATTGTTAAAGCTTGTAACTCTAGTTTACCCAAGTTACATTTGCACAGGATCAAATACATGTTTCCAATTGATAAAAGAGACTCATATATGGAACTACTTATTAATTTGAACATAGGGAAATATTTCTCATCCATATATGTGACTATTTACACATAAGAAATTTTATTGCCATTATAGCAACACATAACATGGAACCTTACAATGGAATCACTTAAGAATTAAATGGAATAGCTATTACAATGGATCTTTCACATAAGAAAACTATGAAGTTTAACTATTGTTTGGTTCATGACTCTACATCAGGAAAAAATAACTCATTTACATAACATCAACATGGACTTCATATTAGTGGTTATTCCCTTACATGAACTAATTCTCTCATTTCTACACAACTTATGAAGATAAAACAATATTTCTATTACATTGTCAACTACATGCATAGAATCACATATCATCTTCCACCTTCACAATATTATACAATAGGATAGGAATCCTTTCCATCTTACATAGAACAAAAATGGACATTTTACCATCAAAATACATTACAAGATATCATGGGAAATGATTGATTCCATCAACTACCCACACAATGACATAACTCTTCATTCTTCAACATTGTCAATGAGAAACCCTAATTTCTTCATGGATGCCATAGCACAAACCTACAAAAAAAACATAAAACCAAGAACCATGGAGGCTCACCTCTCATCCTAGGCTTCTAAGAAGTCACCCCTGAGCTAGGGAAACAAGACTCAAATAGGTTACACTCAAGTAGCTAACAATGCATACAACATAACATCACAATACATATACAATCCCTCCAAGATATAAGATAATGATTCACCATTGGAATCATGAAACAATGGGTGAAGATGGGATCTTCAAAGAGTATAAAGTCATATCCATATACACATATAAATTTGCAATTGCATAATGCCTCTTCAAGGCTATCAAAATACATCCTCCTTATCACATCAATACACTTATACCTCCCATACTAAAAATGTCTCTTTAAGGCTATCAAAATGCATCCTCCTCATCACATCAATACAATTATACCTCCCATAATAACAAACAAGGCATATGGCTTCAATGGAGCCCATACTCCATGAACAACAAACCCTCTCCAAGAGGAAAATCTCTCAACTTCAATGTTCAGCCCAACTAACCCCTTCACGCAAGGCATCTCTTCCCTCCCTAGGGTGAGTGAAACCTTCACACCCATTAACATTTATACACACAAAAACAAGGAAAAAATTTGCAAGAGAAATCCATCACAACAATGGAACATAACAACAATATCAACAAAAACACATGACATAATTTGTAACAAAATAGGAACAAGAACATCATCATTGAGCAAGTGCAATGAGAGTTATGGTATGGGCACCAACCTTGGTCCAAGCTAAAGGAAAAATGAAAGTTGTTGCAGAAATCCCTTCTCCTTAGTCCTTCCTCCTACCAAACCCCAATTATATCTAAACTTAGAGAGTGGGTGAACACCCCACTAGCATACCACAAATCCTCTAAAAACATTCTCTACTATCCCTTTTTTGGTAGAAACATTAAGCCCACTATTTCTTACATTGTTGTCCCTTGTACAAAAGAAACTTTGACCAAGTGGAAGTGTGAGGGTACACTCATGGGAAATCCCCAAATTTCAAATTGGTAGAATAATACACTAGTTAAAGGGTCCCCTAGACTAGCTGAGCACTAAAATGGTCAAATTTAGGTTCTTGACATGTTATGCCAACATATGGGTGGCTTATTTTAACAAAAAAGGACACTTTGGTACCACATATTGACCCTCTAAAATTCTTTTCAAGTTTGAATTTGAATTTTCCTTGATGGTGACCCATCCTATCATTTCTCCAAGTGGATTTTCTTAATCTTTTGAAAGGCAATTAGTTCGAGGTTAAGTGCTACCATGACCAAAACCCTAGGTGATATGTCATTAACACACAAATAATTACAATTGTCAAGTGACACATTTAAAACACATTACACATCACCATGACATGTCCCTATTGTATTTATGAGATTTAATTTACCAGACACATGCAAGCTTACATTTATGAAATAAACACATCATAGTGAGGCTTTTGAATCTTCCAAAGATTTGCCTTGGCTAAACCGTGTCCACATAAGTTTGGACCTTGTTTCCTTGATTAAATCCCATGGTTCAATTACCTCACACTAAACTTGAACATTAGTAGCCCAATTAAAAAAAATCATATAAATGCATGTATATATGTGCACAATAATTTCATATTAAATAATTCACCTTAACATCACAATCAATTTTGATTTTCTAATCATTTTCATATAAAGCATTTAAAACATTTAAATATCATAATTTTTATATCAACATTAATATCTAATAAAATGATCTAACTAACATTCTAAACCACATGATGATCCATTTCATGTCACAATGATGAAATACTCAATCTATACTATTAGATTAGTCACCATGAAAACTAGTTCTAACTGCATATCTTAGGTCAAAATTACCAAAATGTAAACATCACAACTAATATCCTTTGATTTAGTTAAATATACTTTTATTACTAATATCATCCCACTATCATTATGAGATAATACATAATAAGGTGTATCAATTATGTTAGGTAATTAGGATGTTTGCATAATCACATAATTCAAAATCAATCATAGAATAAATCCATTGCATTTTATTGGCCCATAAACTCTATCCTCATGAATATCAACATACCCCCCAATACTAGTTGCACAATAATTAACTTATTACATTACATCATATCAAGTCCTACTATGTATACCCTTATCCAATTTTGATAATAACCTTCATCTATGACTATTAGTAATATTCATAATAGTAAGGTTTGATTCATCTTTCCATAATAACCATATGATTCAATTATCCTAATAGGTCATAAAATATCATGAAAACATCAACATAGTTCCTAAGTTATGACACCTTGAGCCTCTATTCCATAGGGTCTTAGCTTATCAACCTAATTTAATTTCAAATATGATACTTAGCAAAAAAATGACTAAAATGTATATCAGTCTCAATAAGGTCTCAGGTTCATTAAGGAAAATGCTAATCATGGCATACTTAGATCCTGAAACCTTCTTACCATTGCTCAATCTTAAGGTGTATGGTAATAGTATATGATTCATATTCTATACACAAGAGACCAAACATGACATCTCATCTCCTTACACTTCCTATCTCTAACCATATTTGTGTTATTAAGATTCATAATAGGGTACTAGGGAAGAGGCCTTACATCTATACAATGTTTGTACAATTTACTACAGCAACAACATATTTAGCTTCAGTTGTAGATTGAGAAATGTAGTTTCAATTCTTGCTAGTCCATGTAACCAGCCTCTTGCCTAAGAAAAATGCTCCTCCACTAATGCTCTTTTTCTCATCAATATTTCCACCCCAATCAACATCAGTATAGACTCTTAATTTAAATTTCTAAATTTTCTTGTACTATATACCATATTCCTCTATTCCTTTCAGATATCTGATTATTCTCTTTATAGCCATCAAATGATTCTCCCTGGGATTAGCAAAAAATATTGCAACTATCCACTATAGATAATGCTATATTAGGTTTTCTATGTACTACATATTGTAATTTTCCAATCATAAACCTATATAATGTTTGATTTATCATAGTTGAATCATCATTCTTTGACAATAAATGTCCTATCAGCATAGGTGTACTTACTGGCCTAGAATCCTCCAATCCAAAAAAATTTAGTATCTCATTAATGTACTTTGACTTAGTGATGTATATACCATATTTCATTTGGTGTACTTGTAAACCCACAATGAACTTGATCTCTCCAAACATAGACATCTCAAATTCATGATTCATTTGATTTGCAAAATCCTTACATAAATTATCTTCACCTCCAAATATGATATCATCAATCAAAAATTTAGATAACAAATACCTTTTCCTTTCTCTATCTTCAAGTATAGATTGATGTTATCATCATTTCTTTCAAATCTAATCTTCACAAGATAATTATGAAGTCTCTCATTCTATGCTTTTTGTACTTATTTCAAACCATATAAAGCTTTGTGTAATCTACATACCATGTTTTTATTGTTAACATCAACAAATTGTTCTATTTGTTCTATATAAACTTCTTCCTCTAATATGCCATTCAAAAATGTAGACTTAACATCCATTTGATAAACTTTGAAACCTTTTTACACATAATAATCAAGCAAAGTTCTTACTCCTTCTAGTCTAGCAATAGAGGCAAATGTTTTTTCAGAGTCAATCCATTCTTCTTGTGCATATCCTTTATAGACTAATCTTTCCTTATTCCTTGTGACTTCACCATTTTCATCTAACTTGTTTCTATATACCCACTTGGTATCAATCACATTTTTGTCTTTTGGTATAGGAACTAGAGTCCATGCTTTATTTTTGTCAATTTGTTCAATCTCTTCTTCCATGGCTTTACTCTAGTCCACATCTTCTAAGGCATCTTCTAAGGCATCTTTAACTATTTTGGGCTCATTCATGCTTAGAAAACATCTATCATTTCTCAACTTGTTCCTTGTAATTGGTCTAGCATCTTTATCTCCAATGATTTGTGCAGTAGGATGATGTCCCTTGACATATTTGGACAATCTTGGTTCAGCTCTGGTTTCTTCATTTTGTCTCACAACTTTTGAATCACTATGTACATCTTCATCTAGTAGTTTAGCATCTCTTTCATGTACGGAAATCTTAGAATTAGAATGTGTCTTAACTTCATTTTGTAACTCAGCACCTGAATGTAACTCAGTTCCTAAATGTAGCTCAAGATTCATAGTATGTGACTCACCAATCACTGGAACTTGCTATTGGTTTGTAACTTGATTTGCAACATCTTCTTCAATAGGCATACCTTCATAAAAGTATACAAATGATTTGTATTCTTCTAGTTTCTTCATAGGTTCAGCCTCATATGCTTCCATATATTCCTCAAATTTCACATTTGCACTTTCCACAACTTTGTTAGTGTTCGTATTTAAACACTTATAAGCTTCACTTCTTATGGAATAACCTAGAAATATACCTTCTTCACTTTTTTCATCTAGTTCACCATTCGTGAAATCTTTGAGAATATAACATTTTATTCCAAATACCTTACAATATTTTACATTGGGTAAGTATCCATACCATAGTTCACAAGGTGTTAAATGAGTACCTTTCTTGACTTGCACATAGTTCAAGGTATAGATAGCTATACTTATAGCTTCTCTAGAGTATTTTAAAGCAACATTTTTCTCCATCATAAATGTCCTAGCATAGTCCATTACATATCTATTCCTCCTTTCAGCAATTCCATTTTGTGGAGGGGTTCTAGGAGTAGATGTCTATCTTTTGATTCCTTTGTCATTACATAACATCTCAAACTCATTTGATGTAAATTCTCCTCCTCTATGAAATCTCAAACATTTAAAACTTTTAGGTATTTCCTTTTCAACTCTTGCTAAGTACCACTTAAATATTTTGAAAGCATCAAATTCCTATTTTAGAAACATAACTATCATCATTCTAGAATAATCATCAACAAGAAAAATAATGTACTAAACTCATTTTAGTCTTTGCACTTCAATTGGTCCACAAAAGTCAATATGGAAAATCTCTAGTATTCTTTTAGTGGTATGAGTTTTACTCTTAAAACTCGACTTTCTCATTTTTCCTAACTGACATTGTTTGCACATTATATTGTTAGGCTTCTTCAACTTAGGAAAAAATCTAACTTTTCTCATGTTATTGATACTAGACAAGTTATCAAAATTAACATGACATAACCTCTTGTGCCATAGCCACACATCATCAAATTCAACAACTAAACATGTAGCATCCTCTATATCAAGGTAGATAAGATTACTTCTAGTTTGATCACCCTTTCCAATAATTTTTTAGTCAATATCATATATCATTGCAATCTTGTTTTCAAACTCAACCTTACATCCTGAATTATTCAGTTGTGACACACTCAACGGATTATAGTTATGTCCTTCAGCATAGTAAGCATTGTCACATAAAATCTTTTTTGTGAGCTTGATAGAACCTTTTCCTTTTTGTCAAACATGGTACATCATTACTAAATCTTACACTATTTCTATGACAAAAATTCAAAGTAATGAACTTACTTTTATATCTAGTCATGTGACATGAAAGCCCACTATCAGTGATCTATATGTCATTCTTGTTCACACAAGACACAAGTGCAATTTCCTGATCTTCATCATATTCATCCTTCATTGTAGCATACACTACTTCATCATCATGATCATCATATTCATCTTTTGTTTCCTCTTTACCAATGTAATAATACTTCTTTCCTTTGTCTTTGTAAGCTTTTTTATCTTCATCTCTTCTACTTTTGTAATTCTCACCACCTTTGTAAGTCTTTTTCTCTAGACATCTAGTAGCAATATGACCAAACTCATTGCAATTGAAATGGTAGTTTATCTTTAAACTTCCCATTATGTTTGTTAAATCTCCTTGCCAGTAGTGCTTAAAGTTGATCGACATCCTCCTTATCTATCTCACTATCACTAGACACATGTTTTGTCTTTTTTTGCTTCTTCTTATTAGGTTCCTTCAATGATAGCTTAGCTTTGAAAATAAATTTGATATTTTCAGGTTTGTAATTATTAAAGTTAGATAGCTCAAAAGCAATGAGCCTACCTACTTGACCTTTAAGAGTTAGAACATTCCTTGTTACACATCTCAGTTCTTGTATTGCAGAAACTCTAATAGCATAGATGGGTAGTAGTATTCTCAAAACTTTTCTTAGTACAATATCATCATCTATTTTACTAGTATCTCCTCTTATTGCATTAACAACATATTTTATCCTAGAGCAATATTGAGAAACATTCTCAGCTTCTTCCATTCTCATACCATTGAACTTACCTTTGAGACTTTCAACTTTGGCTCTTAAAACATTCTTGTCACCTCCATAGATGGTGTGTAAAGCATCCCACATTTTCTTTGCACTGTCACATCCTTTGCTATCATAAAACTCATAATAGCTTAGAGCAGAGGTAATCTCCAACATTGTCTAATTGTGTTCTTTCTTCTTTTTCAAATCTTCAAGAATTAGGGCTCCAATAAGATCAATATGCTCAACAAAAATGGTAGATTGTGCATGATCTCCAAGTCTTCCAAGATGTAGCTTAATTAGAATTTTCCATGCAAGAAAGTTATCTCTATTAAGCTTTAGTGCTTTTCTTTTTGACATCTTGATCTTTTTGCTTCTAGTACCTTCAAACTAGCCATCTTAAGAAAATGGCTTTGATCCCAATTTTTGGAATTCTTTAGAATAACTAAGAGGTGGGCGGGGGTGGGGGGAGGGTGGGGGGAGGGGGTGAATTAGTTATCTAATAGCCAGTTATACTATTAAAACTTTTCATAGCTTAGTGAACCCATAAAACATTTATCATCATGCATGCATCCATAAGATTATAAAATCACTTAAAACTTGTAAGTTATTGTCAAATCTATTTGTAGAAATGTAAACATGAAACATAATAGATTCAATAAAATACTTGATACAATGATTTACTTGGAAACCTAATTTGGGAAAAACCACTAGTAACATGCTACTCTCTATCTCTTTTGAAGTGATGCCCTATGAAAGGCCAACTTTGTTAAAGGTTACAATACACACTGATAAATGTGACCCAGTTAAAGAACTTTAATCACCCTATTATGAGTGAGCCTTGTTAGAGGACTTTTATACCATTCCCTTGGAATGTCACCCAATTAAAGGATTTACAAATGACTATTAGGTCAACCTTAAACAAAAGGATCTACCCTAGAATGATACAATTATTAGAGAGTAATAGTAAGGCTTGATCAAATAACAACTTACAAATCCATTTGAACATTATAGATCTCTATTTTAGTCCTCCATTATCCATGGCTTTTACACACTTCAGCTCTGATAGCGTGTTCACCCTTCAAGAATCCACACCCTTAAGCATTCTTGCTTAACTTGACAATGCAGACTCTTCTCTTAGGCCACTAAATGAAGCAATACCCTAGAATCCTTGTCTTCCTTAGGTTCTTGAACATGATAACCTTTTCTTCTAACCAAAATATTGTGGTTTTCACAATGCACACCCTATTTCACCTAGAAATGGGGACCCCCTGTTTTATTTTTTTGGCTTTTTGGATCCCTAGTCCAAGGTTTGAGTCTTTTCTAGGGTTTTTTTTCCAATGTCCCATTTAGATTAGGGTCCCTATTCAAAAACCCCAATCTCAAAAAATTAAAATTTTGAGAGTACAAGTCTTTATTTTCAAAATAAAGAGGTGCACTAGTGCACTAAAGAACTTAAGCAAGAGCATCACCCTTGGTGATGCACAGTAGCATAATAGTGTAGTTGCATAGTTGCACAACACCAAGGGGTGCTAGGGACCCTAGGCTATATAACCCAGGGACCCCCCTCACTCCCTCACTTCTATTTTCTACAAGAAGCACCTGAGTGTTGCACCAAACCTCATTAGGTGCACCTTCCCTCCTCTTCTTCCCCACACAAAAAACACAAAACAATGTTAAAAAATCCAAATTAAGGTGTGTAGTAGCACCTAATTAGGTACATTACTGCACACCTTTGTTCCTCTCAAAGAAAAAACTAAAGAACTTTCAAAAACACAAGAAAAACCTATAAACTAAGGTGCGTAGTAGTACACTAATTTGGTGTGCTGCTCTACACTTTAGTATTCCTTTTTTATTTCATATGCCTAAGTGTATAGGGTGCACATCAGTGCACCCCATAAGGTGCATTGCTGCATACCCAATACACAATTTAAAATTTAGAAAAGAAAAGGAACACTAGGAAAACTTATTACGTGTGCCAGGTGCACCTTTTTTGCAAAAAAGCATAAAAACTAGCTTTTCAAATTTTTTTAGGTAGATTAGGGTTTTGGGTCTTGTCTATTTCTATACTAGGGTTTGAATTAATTGATATTCCTTTGACTTTAGACTAATAAACATGGTTTTTTGTGTAGATTAAATGGATTCTTCATCATTCTCCCTTGCAGCAAAGATGGTCCCAAGTCCATGGTATTCAAGTTTTAAGGTGTTTTGACCAAGTCACAATTTTAGGATGATTACTCATATATCAAGACACTAAATTAGCTCACACAAATTTGGGATCATTCTTGGCATTGTGTAACAAACTAATAGAGAGATTCCTGATGATATCTACATTGATCTAATTAGGACTTGTTAGTGCAGCATCACACCTAGTGTCAGTGCAATCGTCAAAGCTTATTATGACACTCGCAAAAAATTATGTTCCTACGGAAATGGTCATCAAGAGCATAACTGGAGAGATCATCTTGAATCTTTGACCTAATAACATAGAGAAGGTGTTCTATCTTTTGAGGGTAGATCAATTCATTAGATTGACTTATCACCAACTTGAGAAATGGTACAAGGAATATGAAGATGAAACTTTAGAGATCATCTAGTCTTCATACCTTATCAAAAAGACTCCTCTAGGATGAAAAACAAGTAAAGTGGACATGATGAGGGGATATATGAAGGAGGATATTAGATATTTAATCATACTCTTGAGTAGAATCATGGGTTTGCCCACTTTTGGACACTTGAACATTTGGATGGTACATTTATATGAATGATAAAAATAGCAGAGATACCAATTGATTGGTCTTCCATCCTTAGTGAGAACTTGGGTGAGTAGTTGGTCATGGTTAAGAATAAAAAAAAGTTCTATATGACATCATATTTGGTATACTTGTTAGTTACAAGAGCTACAAATTATCTAGGACTCTACAAAAGGGGTAGCATGTAGGATGCAAATGCATAGCCATATATAGTGTATCCTCGGCTGGTTAAAAAGAAGCTTCAAGAACATAACAAAGAATAAAAGATCGTAAATGATGCTTTTATATTCACAATAATCTAGTTCATTAAAGGGGATTACACAAAGAGGATGTCAAAAGAGGTAGCTACAAATATATTAGAAGTTGGAGCCTATTACATGTAGTACTGAACATTTAAATATTTAAGGGTAGTAAGTATGATGATTAATCTTAAGAAGCTCCCTAGATACCCAAGTTATAGACTAATACTATTGGAGATTGCTCGAAAAATCTTGTCTACATATGATAGAGTATGAAAGTAGCAAAAAGTAACTTGAATATGGGCTATTTCTATAGGACCATTCAGTGTGGATCTCAGACAAGATATTCCATCTTTTAAGTCTGAGTGAGATCAATATCCTTTGGATGAATATAATTCTCCATGGCCCTATTTTGATAATATTGGAAGGGTGCACTATTTTTCTAGTAAGACATTTCAACATGAAGATGCAATTGAAGATCGCTGGATGAACGTAGTAGATGACTACAATATCCATATAAGGGATTATTGTAGGATGACTCTTTATCTAGTAGAGAAAGCTTTTAAGATAAAGGTTCCTTTGAAAAACATGCAACAAGATACTGCAAATGTCCTTGATCCACTATTCAATAGGGACAAGATTGGTGATTGACCTATCATGAATGTTGAGGTTGATAAAGAAGGAAAGTTAGACATTAATCATAGGGTGGGTCATGTCATCAAATTGACAAATGATTGAATCAAGAGACCTTTCAAACTTGATCAAATTCCTCAAGGGATAGTCTTTCATGGTCAAGCTCACCCAACAAGAGGTTGAGAAGATAAGGTCATAATACCTACATTCACAACTCAATCCCTAGTGAGGCCAGAGATAGTGCACCAACTTGATAGAAAAGTTGGATATTATAGGGCTTAGAAAGGTAAAGGTAAGAGGAAGAGGACTTCTCCTTAACAAGGTGAGCTAGAAGAGGAAGCCACTTAAGCACCTCCAAAAAAGGAGAAGATAATGTACAAGGGTTTGAGAATGTGGAAGCCACACAAGCCCAAGACAATCCTCAAGTGCCGCCAGTTGAACAAGATCAAGGAGAGGCTCAAACTAAAGTGCAAGAGGTGTCTCCACCCATACAAGAAGTACAAGCTTCCCCTTCTATTCCTAAGAGAAGGAATATTAAGACTCCAGTCAAGAGGAGATAAAAGGTTATCAAGAGAGTTATTCCCTTCCCATTAGTCTCAAAAGTTGTCCCAGAAGAAGGAGAGGAAGAAGAGGATAATAATAATGAAGAGGATAATTTTCCTTTGAATTAGAGGAATCGCCTTGCAAGAGCCATGAAATTAGAATGGAGAAGAAGCTCCACAATCACACCACCACCCATTCCTAAGAAATCTATTCTAACTGCAATCTCTGAGGATAAAATGCAACAATGGATAGGTGAGTGAGATCTTGACGGGACTAATGTCTTTAAGATGTTAGATTTTTATTTCATGTGGGTAGGTACTAAATTTGTGGGAGACAAGATAAGAAACACTCCAACAAATCAACCTCAAGAATAGGATTGGAGTCAGTTACCACCTAAACCACAAGGACTTGAGGTAACTCCATCATCCCCAATGCAAGTTATATTTTGTGTAGATAAGGGATTGACTACCCCTCTTCCTCCAAACACCAAAGAAGGACAAATACAAGTAGAACAAGAGGAAGAGCCACAACAAGTATACACCAATGAAGTGTTAGAAGAAGGAAAATAAGTGAGTATCCTCAACAAGCTTCCCAAGACACAAAGGTGAGGACTATAGATTCCATGGATATAGAGACTCCTGGTATGGATCTCTCACAAAAGGAGAAGACTCTAGAGAGGAGTGATAAGGGAAAGAGTATAGCTGAGAAAGCTCCTTCATCCTCAAAAGGAAATCCCTAGTAGAGCATATTCCAAGATGGTTGAAAAAGGAAGTGATAAGAAACAAGAGGCAACAATTCACTACTAGAAGAGGAGGATAGGATGGAATTGATTGAAGTTCTAAGGAAACCTGAGTCACCGCCAAAGGATTCACACACATTATCCTTCATCATGAGTGATCAGAACTAGAACTTATTTTCTCACATGGCTATCCCTCCTCTGCAGATAGATGTTCAAGAGTTAAAATCCAAGGGATTATTAGATTAGGGAGGTCATACTTGGGAAATGTACCTTAGATACTGCTAAACTAATGGTTACAATAAGAATTAAAGAAGTAGTCAGGAGCTTAGAACAGGATGGGGTAGAATTGATAACACTTCAAAGACAAAATAAGATCCTAAAAGGATATCTAAGTGAAGTTATTGGCCCCTTAGATCCAGCAAATCATGAAGAGACTATGAATGCAACACTAGAAAGAAGAGAGAGAGGTGCAAGCCAATTAGACCCATTTTTGAGAGCTTGTCAATAGTGGAGAGAGATTTTTGAGGAAAAGGGTGTATAGATTATACAAGGAAACCTAAAGCTATTACACATAATGCAAGATAATGTGGATAGGCTAGTTTCCATTTTGAATTGAGATTTTGGTTTGATGGATGAAATACATACCTAGGGCAAAGACTTGTAAGCAGTATAGTTGATTAAAGGACAAAGATATTGAATGTTGATGGAAGTATATATAGGTAAGGAATTAGATAAGATGTATGATTGGATAGAGAAAATTATGGATGGAAATAGAGTAATGGAAACATTACATGCAAAGGTTCACAAGCTCAAGGATCAAACCCAAGAGCACATTTTGGAGGTAGAGAAACATTATAGTGATGCATGTTTAGACATTTTTGATGATGATACAAGGGGCAAATTAATAAAGGTAGAGGTAGTAGTTGAGAAATTCTAGAAACTTTTTGAGGAAGCTTCTAATGATGATGATATTAGGAAAACATTTAGAATGAAAGAAGCCTTATTAGAGTTGGATGTGAAACTCAAATTTTGCAGAGACACGTATCAAGTTGGGAAACCACAAGAAAAAAGTGAAATAAAAATATGAAGCCTTAGATTTATAGATGTAGCTCAAGTCACTAAGATCATTGAGAAATTCAAAGGTAGATACCCAAACATAGCTATGGGATAAAGGGGAACAAAACTCAGAAGCCAGAATTTCAATTTTGACACTTAGTGAAATTTTGCAATTTTTTGAACCTGCTTCCAAGGTGCATAGGTGCACTAGGTGTGCAGGAGCTCCAAATGCACTAGGTGTGCAAGTGCATAGGTACACTTTTCTTAGTGGTGTTCTTAAAGATTTTGAGAATTTAGAGGTGCACTGACAGTTAATTGCCAGTTCTAAATTTAGAGCTTTCCATGCATTAGAAATGCATTCTGACAGTAGTTTAACCCCTACAAACACCTAGTGAAGATGGAGCTCCTATTTTTGGCACTTCCAGACACTTCTACATCATCTCATGGCTTTCTTTTTCTTATTTTCTCATTCTTTTCTTTGTTTTAAGACATGTAAAGGCTCATGCATCCAATTAATAATATAAATATGGATGGATTCATACTAAGAACTAGCTAGAGAGTTGGTTTGTACATAAGTAGATTTGTTTTATTAACTTAGAAGCATATGATTGCATAAATATATCTCTCATTCTCAACACAAATTGAGGAGAAGATTTTTTATAAGTTTAGGAATGTAATATGTATTCAAGGCCACCATTATTTTGATGTAGTAATATATGTTGTTGGTGCTTGCATTTGGACTATAGAGATTCTTGCCTAAGTGTGTTATATTTTGTGAATGTATGTTCATAGAATGTAATTGAGCTAATAATTTTATTGAATTGATTTGGTTGTGCAATATTTTAATTCTAGTGTTTTCTACAGGTTTATAAATTTTGTTGATGTACTTGGTTTGAGAAGAGATCATCATATTGTTCCTGCATAACTTTTGTCTCGCATGAGTGCACTTTCTGTGGCCTTGCAATTTGATGAAAAGTGAAATATCTTATGGTTACTAAATTGCCATCGATGATTGTATCAATAGAATCAAGGAAGTGCTTCTCCTATTTTCATTGGTTACTTATCAATATTTTCAAAAGCTTAACTCATAGACATGTTGTTCTTGTGGCTTATGTCCATTAGGATTTTATTTTTCATGTTATTTTCTTAAATTTCTTGTCACCCTATCTTCGTTATTTGCTTTGCTAACCTCTTGGTTAAATTAGGAATTCATATAGTTGCATTGTTAGATTACATTCATCATAAAATAGAAAAAATAGAAAAAATATATATATTTTTTGTGGTTATTCTTTTGAGATAGCAAGCAAATTCAAAATCTCACCTAAATTGTTTAAAACTAGCAAAGGCCTCCTCATCAACATTCACATATATATTCAACTAAGCGGATTCTAGTAGGTTAATCCTTGAACCCAAAACCTTGGAGTTAATCCCAGATTAACTTTTTAAGAGAGGATTTTGAAAGGATTCATGGTGTTAAGCATCGTGCAAAATCACAACTCAACATAACCATTTGCATAAATAGAGAATTAATATATTTTGTCTTTCATTCTCCATCATCCAATTTAGGATTAGTACAGATTAGGTAGGATCCAATGAATCTACCCCTTATTTCATTTCATTCCCTTCTAGAAAATTCTCCTTCAATCCTCCTTGCTTTCACCTCAAAATGGTTTACCATGAATTTTGTACCACTAGCTCATCAATCTTATCTTCCACATGGTTCACGTAATCCAAGAAATCAACTTTGACAACTCAAATCCATCAAATTCATGATATTTCTAATTTTTACACTCAACATTAACTAGCTTCTAATGCTTGGCACACAATGCATTGTTGGACATCCATTGAAAAATCACTCGGCATGAACTAAAGTTTGCTAGTGCTCGACATCAACTAAGCTTTACTTAGCATCAACTATTTCACTCAGCTTACACTAAAATAGACTTTTGCTCAACTCCAATTGATTTTCTTCTTGGCTTGCACTAACTTTTCTTAGCACCTACTATCCACCTAGTCAAGCTTGGAAAATAAACTTCATTTAACTTGTTCTTCTAAACTTGCTCAGTGTAACCAACCTTTGGAACCATTAGTAGATTATCAATGCACTATGATATCACTATCTTAGTTGATTCTTATACTTCTTTTCCATATCATAACTCCACATTTCCTCTAGGTGCTATTGTTATGTCATTTTGATCAAATCCTCTTCATTAATCAAATAGATTATAGTACTTAAATCATATAAGAATTTTTCTTACCAAAAAATAGTAGGTTTGACATCAGTGACAAAATAATTATTGAAACACATTTTTCATACTTGTATCAATCTATTTTCAACAATCTTGGTCTTGTTAGAATGGGGTTGTCATTGCACTAAAATACCAATCTATCAATGCCCGATACAACCACTCAACTTATAGTAAATAGGATGTGGTTAAGCCCTTGTCACAAATCATGAGAGGAGCATTGAAATTTTTTTCAAAAATCTCCCCCTCAACATTACTCAAGGATTTGAGGATTCAAATCTATGACCAAGCTCTGATACCACTTGTTAGAATGGGATTTTCATTGCACCAAAGGATTAATCTATCAATGCCTGATATAACTACTCAACTTATAGTACACATGAGGTGATTAATCCTAAGGGGAGCACTTAACAAATTTCCAATAGAAATGGTGTTAAAATCACCATTGATAACAACTGGAAGGTCATCAAATTTAGTATTCTGGTCAGTAAGTGCTTCCCATAGTATGAGTTTATCCTAGGGTGAAGAAGGCCCATAGACATTAAAAACAAAAAAATAAACATTAAACCAAATGAATTCAATGAGTTACCAATTGGATTTTGACACCAGAATATGACTATAATACACTTACTCTTCCACATGATAATAAGACCTCTAGATGCTCTAAAATATGGGAGATAACCTACCTCCCAAGAAGGGTAGTTTCTAAAAAGAAAATTCAAAAGACTCCTAAGAAAGTTTGGACTCTTGAAGAAGAACAATGTCAACTTAAGAGGATAAGATACACTTTTTAATCCTACCACTCTTGTCAGGGGCATTTAAACCCCTGACATTCTGAGGCATAATCCTCATTGTGAAGTAGGAGAACATACCACTCTCCTAATTTGAATAATAGGCAGAAAGGACTCTAAGGGAGTCAATTGAATACCAGCTACAATTTCATCTTTAACCTTGGAATCAAGAGGTTTATGGGCCCACTTTTTGGGGGTTTTAATGACTAATGTAGGAGCATCTTAGGTTGATGTGTAATCCTACTCATTTTTTTTCATTCTACTATTTGTTGCCAAATTTCAGTCATTTTCAAGTTGTAGGAATTGTTGAGTGCAGTAATTTTTTAGTTTAAGCCAAGTTGAGGTTATCCCATGTCATGTTAACACTCGGGTTTGTGTGTTATCCCATCTCACTTTGTAGTGTGTGTCAAGTTCTAGAGTGTGTGCCAAGCTATTCTTCATGTGTTGAGTTACCTTGTGTATGCCAAGTGACCCTTCATGTGCCAAGTTGTCCTATTTATGCTTAGTGTTAGCATTTTGGATGTGATTTATGTGTTTTTGGTGCGAATGACTTGTCATATTTATGATGAGATCTTTTCTTAGGATGTGTCTAAACCATTTTTGGGTTGGCCTCTCTATTATGTGATGATTTAGAATGTTCTATAAGCCATTTTGGCAATTATAAATAGAGTGCTTAGTCTTAGAGTTGGGGTAGATTTTGGGATTCTAAAACAGAACATGAAAGTTCAAAAATTTTGTTGCATATGTGTTTGGAGCTGCAAATTTGAAGCTAGATCTTTGATCTTGAATGTATATTGTATTTGGCTATAACCCAGGAGGCCTTATAGGTGGGCATGTATGCTAATCATTTTTTGAATCAATAAAAGAATATTCTTCTCTCTCTCTCTCTCTCTCTCTCTCTCTCTCTCTCTCTCTCTCTCTCTCTCTCTCTCTCTCTGATGTGTTCTCTTTGTGTGTTTTCTTTCATTGTGTTAACTCTGCAAGGTTGGTTTGGATTGTTGGGTGTGCCTTTGGCCCTAGTTTTCTCTCACCCTCCTTGTGTCAAATGGTATCAAAGATTAGTTGTTCTTAAGTGTGCAAGAAGATCACTAAAGAGTGAGGCAATATGTACTAGGACCATGGATCATGTAGAACCCTAATTTGGATTTGGTTGTAGAGTTGTAGATCTGTGGATTTGACCTATAACTTGTAGAGGGTTATGATCTTGTAGGAAATAGATTTGTAAAGATGGTTTGTGGCAAGGGAAATGTTGATAATGTCATGTTAGATGCATTGAGATAGCCTAGAGGAGAGGAGTGCATCTTGAGGATGTGAGTGATGATAAAACAGTAGCACCAAACCCTAATCTAGAACTAGAAGAAGATAAAGATGAGTGTTGAGAGTATTGTCTAGGGCACATTTGAAGCCTATTATAGAAGTTGTTCCTTATGATGGAAAGTTTGATACTAATGTTGTGTTGGATTGGATCTCTAATATGGAGAATTTTTTTGAGTATGAAAACACTCTTGATAATAGGAAGGTGAAGATTGCATTTATTAGGCTAAAAGGTCATGCTTCACAATGGTGGGAGCATTTGCAAACTGATAGACAAAGGAGAGGAAAAGAGAAGATCATGACTCAGCCAAATATGGTGAACAAGGTAAAGAACAAATTCCTTCTTGCTCATTACCAAGTTAGCTTATTGAGAAAGATGCATTTGAGACAAAAAGACATGACTGTAAAAGAATATATAGAGTAATTCTATAGATTGGACATCAAATGTGGAAATGTGGATGATGATGTTGAGAAAATTGCAAGGTACATAAATGGATTGAGATCTAGAATTCAAGATGAAATAATTTTTTTGATAGTGGAAAGTGTAAATTAGAAAGTGTAGAAAAAACATATCAATATGCATTGAAAGTTGAGAAGATATTGAGACAGGAGCATGAACAAAGACAAATAAGAAAAGATGGTAGATTCTAGAGAGGAAGAGTTGGATCTTATGGTGAAGGTTGTAGATCTAACAATTTTGTGCAAGATAAAGGTAAATCTAAATGGAAAAATGATGACAAAGAAAAGACTGAGTGGAAAGGTGGTAGTTCATACTAAGGAGTTATTAGTTCTTACCATGGAAGAGGTAATTCTTATTCTAGAAGTGGTTTTTGTGCAAATTGTATCATATGTGGTAAAGAAGGGCATAAATCTTTTGAATGTAGATCTTCTAAAAGTGGGTAGAATAATAGAAATGCTACGATACAAGAGGGCATTGAGAGTTCACCAAGTGGACCTAAGGCTAGAGAAAAATTTATGGTGAGAAGAACCTTATATAATAAGGGAAGTGATGAGGAACCTATACTTAGAAGAAGTCATTTCAAGACTAGATGTAAGATGGTTGGAAAATGTTGCAAGGTGATCATTGATAGTGGAAGTTCTACAAATTTGGCTTCAAAAGAACTTATTACAAAGTTGCAGTTGCAGAGGCTAAAGCATCCCAAACCCTATCATGTTTCATGGATAAAAGATGAGCATAAGATATTGGTAAGTGAACAATGTGTTGAGAAGTTCAAGATTGGACATTACTTTGATGAAGTGTTGTGTGATATTATGCCTATGGATTATTGTCATATCATGTTGGGTAGACCTTAGCAATATGATAGATATGTTGGACATGATGGAAGATTGAATCAATATACTCTTTGGGAGAATCAGAAGAAGCAAATATTGTTGCCATTGATTTAAAATCTAGATGAGCTTAGTTGTACTACTATAAAATTTTACATTGTTAATCAAAAGCAATTTGAAAAAGAAGTGAGGAATAATATAGTCTATTTTGATATAGTTCTTGTAGGACCGAGCATTGGTAGTAATGATTGAGTAGCAAAAGCTAGTAATGACTAAGTAACAACAGATAGTGGTAGCCGAGTATCAGAAGAAATTATAGAATTGTTGAATGGGTATAAAGAGACTGTTGCTAAGGATATTCTTGATGGTTCACTACCAATGAGAAGCATAAGTCATTGCATGGATATAATTCCTAGAGCTAGTTTTTTGAACAAAGAACCATATAGATTAACACCTATAGAAAATGAAGAACTTAACAGACAAGTGCATGAATTGTTGTAGAAGGGATTAATCAGAGAAAGTTTGAGTCCATGTGTTGTACCTACTATATTAGCACCTAAGAAGAATGGAGAATTGAGAATGTGTACTAATTATAGAGAAATTAATAAGGTCACAGTGAAATATAGGTTTCCTATACCAAGGATGGATGACATAATGGATTATTTGAGTGGAGCAAAGTATTTTACCAAGATTCATTTGAAGAGTGCCTATCATCAGATCAGAATTAGATAAGGTGATGAATGTAATAATACTTTCAAGACAAAAGATGGTTTATATGAATGGTTGGTTATGCCTTTTGGTTTGACTAATGCACCTAGTACTTTCATGAGGTTGATGAATGAAGTTCTGAAAAGAATTTAGAGTAAGTTTGTGATTATTTATTTGGATGATATTCTAATATTCACTAAGACTAAGGAAGAACATCTTGAGCATGTTAGGAAAGTATTGTAGAGATTGAAAGAGGATAAGTTGATGATTAATCTCAAAAAGTGGTCTTTTATGAAAGAGGAGATTGTGTATTTGGGATTTGTTATTTCAGCTAATGGTTTTAGAATCGATCCTGAGAAGGTCAAAGAAATTTTGGAATGGCCTACACCTAATAATGTGGGTGAGGTAAGATCATTTCATGGTTTGGCTAATTTTTTAAAAAAGTTTATAAAAAAAATTAAGTGTTGTTTGTAATGCTATGATTGAGACAATGAGAGGAGGTAAAAGGGAATTCAAGTGGACACATGGAGCTGATAAGAGTTTTGAGACTTTGAAACAAAAGGTTTTTGTGTTACTTGTATTGGCTTTTCCTAATTTCAATAAGGTATTTCAAGTTAAATGTGATGCAAGCGGTAATGCAATAGGAGTTGTATTGAGTCAAGAAGGTAAACCTATGTTTTTCTTTAGTGAGAAGTTGAATGAGGCTAATAGGAAGTATTTTTTGTATGGTCAAGAGTTTTATGCTATTTTTCAAGCTTTGAAGAAATGGAGACATTATTTGATTCCTAAGGACTTTTTGTTCTATACTAATCATAAAGCTTTGTAGTAGTTGTGAAGTCAACATAAATTGAATCAGAGACATATGAAGTGGGTTGAGTATTTGCAAATTTTTACATTTATGATCAAGCATAAGAGTGGAGTTACTAATGGAGTTGCTAATGTATTGAGTAGAAGACATTCTTTGTTGACTGAAATGAAGGTTGAAGTTCTTGGGTTTGATGAAATGAAAGAGTTGTATGATGCTGATCCTGATTTTTCTGAGGCATGGGAGAGTGCAAAGCACCAAATCTGATAGATCAAATTAGTAAAGATTATGAATATTTTATTCAAGAAGGTATGTTGTTCAAAGATATTAAGTTGTGTATCCCTAGAAGTTCTATGAGATTGAATTTGATTAAAGAAAAGAATAGTGGTGGATTGGATGGACATTTTGGAATTGATAAGACATTGAGTTTTCTGAAGGAGAAGTATTATTGGACATTGAGTATAAGGATGTTTCAAAATTTGTGAAGAGTTGTGGAGTTTGTCAAGTTTCAAAAGGAGTAAGTCAAAATACTGGATTGTATACACCTATTTTTGTTCTCGAGAAACCTTGGAGTGACATTAGTATTGAATTTGTTCTTGGATTGCCTAAAAGAACAAAGAAGTATGATTCTATATTTGTTGTTGTGGATAGATTTTCCAAAATGGCTCATCTTATACCATGTAAGAAACCATTAGGTGCTGAACATGTTGTTGAACTTTTTTTTAAAGAGATTATTAGATTGCATGGATTACCAAGAAGTATTATTTATGACAGAGACAATAAGTTTGTTGGTTATTTTTGGGGGACTTTGTGGAAGAAGATGGGTATTGAGTTGAAGTTTAGTTCTACATTCTATCCATAGACTAATTGACAAAAAAAATTTGTGAATAGAATCTTGGATAATTTGTTGAGATGCTTAGTTGGAGATGAATACCATAATTGGGAGATGGTATTGACACAAGTTAAGTTTGCATATAATATTTTTGTGAATAGAAGTACAAGGAAGACACCTTTTGAGATTATTACTAAAATGAAGCCTAGAGGACTATCAAATTTATGAGATGTTGCTGGTGAAGAGAAGAGAAGTGTTGTAGGAGAAGAATTTACTAATTTTATAGAGTCTTTACATATGGAAGTGAAGTTGAAGTTGGAACAAAGTAATCAAAGTACAAGGAGAATGCTAATAAGTCTAGAAGACATCATATTTTTGAAGTTGGTGATGAGGTGATGGTTAATTAGAAGAAAGGAAGATTTCTAGTTGGAACATAAAGTAACCTGAAGATGAAGAAGTTTGGACCTTGTAAGATCTTGAAGAAGTTTGAAAGTGGAAATGTTTATGAAGTTGAGTTACCTGATGACATGAATATATCTCCTATATTCAATGTTGCTAATCTGTATAAGTATAATGAGTTAGATGATGAAGTTGTTGTACCTAATGATTATCCTAAGAAGAAAATTGAAGAGGTTGAACATGTATTTGATCAGAGAGTTGGTAAAAGAACAAGAGGAAAAGTTTACTATGAATATTTGGTGAAGTGGTAAAATAGACCACTTGAAGATGCTACATGGATTTCTTAGTTTGAGTTAGATCCATCTCAGGTCATGAAACTTGCATGATTTAGGAGAATCATTTCTTTCTACCTTGGTTGTTTGATGTAGGAGCATCCTGGGTTGACATGTTATCCTACTCATTTGTTTTCATTCTTCTAGTTGTTGCTAAATTTTAGTCATTGATGAGTTGTAGCAATTGTTAAGTGAAATTAATTTTGTATTTTAAGTTGAGTGGAGATTATCTCACATCATGTCAACACTCGAGTCTATGTGTTATTATTCCACCTCACTCTACAGTGTGTGTCAAGTTCCATAGTGTGTACCGAGCTATTCTTCATGTGCCAAATTACCTAGTGTATGCCGAGTGACCTTGCATGTGTTGTCTTGTTTATGTTGAGTGTCAACATTTTGGACATGATTTCTACATTTTTGGTGTGAGTCGACTTGTAGGATTTATTTTGATTGTGACATTTATGATGAGATCTTTTGTTGGGATGTGTCTAGACTATTGTTGGGTCAACCTCTCTATTATGTAATTATTTAGAATGTTTTATAAGCCATTTTGGAAAGTATAAATAGAGTGTTTAGGCTTAGAGTTGGGGTAGATTTTGGGAGTCTAGAGAAAAATGAAAGAGTTTAGAAAGTTTGTTGCATATGCATCCAGAGCTACAAATTTGAAGCTAGATCTTTGATCTTGAATGTATATTGTATCTGGCCATAACCCAGAAGTCTTTATAGATAGGGATCTATGCTGATCATTTGTTGAATCAATAAAATAATATTGTTCTCTCTCTCTCTATGGTGTTTTTATCTTTGTGTGTTTGCTTCCATTGTGTTAACTCTGCAAGGTTGGTTTGGATTATTAGGTGAGCCTTTGGCCCTAGTTTTCTCTTGCCCTCCTTCTGTCAATGACTGGCATAGGAGGTAGAGGAGAAAGAGAGCTCTTTGATTGAGTAATGGATAATTCTTGAGAAAAATTGAAGCAATTGGCAATAGACAAATAATTTTGCTCAATGTATTCATTCACAAACACACCCTCTTAAAAAGTAATATCATCAAGGACCTAAGATGCTACTAAAATAATGACACTACTAGATCTCAAACAAGTTTCTTGGTTGGTTAGCAAGGAAACAAGACAAGAAAAATTAGGGACAAAAGGTTGACTACAAGATATCAAGTTCTAGATGATACCCAAAAATCCTGACACACTAGAGAGTAGTCAACCCATTCAGAGGAAGAAATAAGTAGCAAGATACAATGGGTGCCAAAAGTGGATGCCAGAAGTTCACCAGAAGTTAGACCACGAGCACTAGAAAAAGGAAAAGAGAAAAAGCAGACCTATCATCCCCACAAGAAAGAGGTAGCAAAAATAATGGAGGTAGAGATTAAAATACAAGAATAACCTCCTAAATAGCCAACACTACTTGCACCACATATCTCTTCTCCATATCAAGCCAAGGGAAGGAAACATCCAACTCTTCCACCACACAAGCATCATGAAAAGAACATCGATTAACAAGAACCAACTATAAAGGGTGTGATACTAAAGTGGAATGATGGCAAGAAAATGAACACAACTTCAGATCAAAAATAAAACATTGATAGATCTCATGTGACACCAGAAGAAAATGTTGACATTAATATGAAAAATAACCCAAAGAGTTGGCATTTCTTTCAATAGTAGTTACCTCTAAATACTAAATCTGTTGAACCCAAGTCCAAAATTTTGAGTGAATTGATATCTATAGGAAAAATCCCCCTCTTCTACATGAGGATAAAAACACTTACAACCAGATGTGACCAAGAGAATGGACAAAAATCATGCTTAAAAAATATTCCTAACTTATTTGTAAAAATCTCAACTAAAGAGGGATCTTTGTATTCCAATGGAAGACTTGGGAATGCAACCCATTAAGGGTAGAACTACAAAAAATCTTTAGATACATCAAAATGGGGTGTCCAACCCATAGTAGTAATGCCAATCCCCTAGTAGAACCAACCCTTAAAATTGTGCACACCTACTTTGTGAGTGTTGGAGTCAAAAATTGTAACAAAGGCTAAAGAATTCATCTCAAACAAAAATAACTCTATCAGACCCAACCAATAACAACTAGCCCAAGAGAGGAGTGACTCAAATTCTACTAAAGACTAAAGCATACCAATAAGACCTGACGAACACAATAGATCTACCCTAGAATTGATTAGATCATAATGCAATACAACCCTAGGTTTAGACGACCAACAAGACAGGCTACCCTAAGTTGAAACTTGTTATCTTGATTCTAGAATGGCATCAAAGGAGAATAAGGGCAAGGGCACCCTATCTTTGGAGTGAAAAGACCTTGACACAACTAAGAAGAGGGTTTTAGAATAGGTTTTCAGTTAGGAGAAGACACAAATTATGGAAGATGACTTCCCTATGACAAAGGAATAGGTTACATGGGCTAAGAATCTTGATAGATATCAAATGGGGCTTGATGCATAAAGCATTTATTATGCTTGAATCTATGAAAATTAGGATGAGCGGGAAAATGATGAGGCTTAAATTGATGAGGGGGATGAGTGCCAAGAACACAAAAATATGACTTACTAGGATGGGCACCAAAAAAAGGGTGAGGGCCCATAATACCTCTAAACATAGTGGCCCTAGGGGGAAATGAAGATTAAACCCTTAGTCAATTAGCCCAGACTTGTGAAGCATAAAACTTCATTGGCTTCACACTATCCCTCCATACTCCTTGTTAAAGAATCTATTGCGGCATATGACCAAAAATTGTAAAACACACCAAATCTTCCTCATCAATAGGGAAATTACTACAACACAAAAGTGGTATGTGTGTCCATATTAGCCTCTAAAGAAATCACTTGTAAAATTTCATATTACTGAGAAGCCAACCCATCACTTTATCATTGATCTGCCAAACCAACACTCTACTATCATGTTGTCGATCCATCCAAATCTTAATAGGAATCTTCTTCATACTCATCCAACATGTCAATCAAAATCACCATTGCAATTTTTCCAATACTAAAAATGTTTTTGGGGATTTTTCATTTGTTTAAAATAAATTTACTAAAAAAATAATATAAAGGAAGATTGGGGACCCCCACCTCTTTCAAGCCACCACAACAAGCTCACACTACACACAACAATTGTGAGTGCTACAAGTAGTGACTTGTGTTGTTGTAGCAGTCATGAGTGCTACAAGCACTAGCTTATGCTACCTTGGCAAAGGTTAACATTTCCTTGTAGCATCATGCGTGGCGTGAAAGGCCATCAAGCTATAAAATATTTTGTTTTATTTTATTTATAAAATTTTTTTAAAAAAAAATGTTTTTAAATTTATATTAAATTTTAATTATTTAATATTATTAATATTTAATAAATGTTATTTTATAATAGTAAATCTTTTTATTTTATTTTTTCGATAGGTGAATGGCTATAGCCTTGATTGCTTTTTATTAAATAAAACTAAATTACAAGTTGTCCTATGTTTTGACAGGCACTAGTAGGAAAGAATGGGGAAAGAAAGCCTCCAATCTTGTCTGGGATCAAAGTCCTATATTATACATACATAAAAGGGGCATACCCCAGTTTATTACATTCTTGTAGATCAAATTTCTAGTCTATTCCATCATGCTCGTTTGAGGATAAAAGGAAATTTGAATCACTTCAAACATTAGGGGTTAGTCAAATAAATAAAACCATTAGATTCCTAATAATAGATAAGGCTATCCCAATCCATGAAATGCTAATAAGGATAATTAATCTTTATTGGTTTTCATTAATATTGTATTTTAAATTAAACTTTCCTTATCTTGACTAAATTTCAAGTTGTTGAGAGCTTTATTAGAGATTAAATTATACTGTTATGATTCATAATCTATATCTTTATTATTTCCTAATATGTTCATCATTCGAAGGAATGGTTATATGGAAAATAAATCCAATTACACTTCTGACTGGGGGAGCAAACTATTGTAGAGATGGTTAAGAGCAGTCCCTCAAAATACCTAATAAAGGTAGAAGGGGTAAACTTCATATGCTTTCCTATACATGGATTTGAGAGCATTCAAAAAAGGGATCAACTAATTTATGCCAAACCAGGAAGATTTGTGAGAAATTAATCCTAAATTCATGCTTTCTAGTTGCTGATAAATACCATGATTTAAAAACTACCATCGATACCAAAAAATGAGGCGAAATCTTAGCTATATAATAATTATCATTATTATTATTTGATATTTACATTTTAAAAATACCCCTGTAAGTATAGGAGGGGTCTTAATTACATTTTTTCTTGCATGCATCATATTTCCTTAACTATAATCAATAAAGATTACTGAAAGACCTTACTACTAAATACTTATATTATCAAAATTTAGGGTCGAGAAAACCTACAAAATGATCCATATTCAAAATTTTTGGTTGCTATGCCAGAGACCCATGTTACATAGGATTATTAGGATCTTTTAAAGACCATTATAATTTTTGAAGCTTTTTGAAATGATGAGACCTTTGAACCTGGAGGGAATTCAAAGGTTTTCCTACTCCTATTGGATTTATCTTAGTTGGGTAAACTGAACTCCATTTCTTCCAAATCTATAAAGTCTACATCTAGGTGGATGTAAGCATCATACATCCTCAAATAATCAGTTAGCCAATTTTTGCCTAGATCTACAATAATTCCCCTCCATCTTAGAAGGAAATGAATACTCATTTCCATCTTTGGCCATTCGCAGAAGAACTAGATATTATCCCTAACTACTAGACAGGATCACCTTGGACTCCTACCAATCTCTGGGCTATTTACATAAAATTCCATATAATACTCAGGGAGGGGGATGTGAAGCCTAGTGTCTATGTTGGCTACTACTATCTCCAAACCTACTAGCTAGCAAGGGTCAAAAATATTGTAAGTTAATCTGATGATATCTCACTTCTCCACTCCCGCCCTGGCTAAACATCCCACCCAAATCCCAACAACATCACTGTTGGTCCTCCAAGAGTATGTGTAGTTGAAAGTCCCTTCACCTATTTCCCAACTAACTACTACCCTAGTCATGTCATCAATAGGCCAAAGGATCCTATTCCGAATTTTTGGTGTTTTCGGCCCACAAAAGGCCATATTGTGCTTCTCAGATACATGATATAGGAAAATGTTGGAATCCATTCAGCCAAAGCCAGACCTAACCATATGAAAAAGTCTAAATCAATCACTTTCTGATATGTAGTGGTAAAATGGCCTTTGAAGGCATGTATAAATGTGATGAGTGAACACTCTAGATGCGACAGGATTACGATGACAACCTAATGATCTAAGTTTCCTCTCGATTTCATCATGTAAAATTGAGATTTTAATAAATATTTTGTACACTACCCAATTCTATTGAATCACTTTACACACAGAGGTGTAATTCGATTATGAAGAGTTCTTCCATGTGTTTTGAATATCAATATGATGATAAGTTAAGGTGTCATTACCATCGGTACCCAAATTAGCTAATTTATCTTCTTTCTTATTACCTTCTCTGAATATATGCAAAAATATTGTTTCTTTGAATACAAAGAGTGATTTGATGATGTTTTCTAGTTTGGAATTTAAAACCCAATTAGGGGTAATTCCCTTTCTAAGGGCATTGATAATAATTTAGGAATCCCCCTTGATCATAAGTTTTTTTAATTTTGAGTTTAATACTAAGATTAATGCCTTCTTCAATAGCTTCAAGCTTTGCCATATTATTAGTCACCTTTTCTAAAGATTTGGATATTTCAACTAACCATTTCCTACACTCATCTCTAATAATACATCCTATTCTAGCTTTACCAAGATTCCCTCTTGAGGCTCCATCGAAATTTAACTTTTTCCATCCAAGTAGAGGGGTTTCCCATTTGCAATTAAGTCTGGTGATGTTATTATTCTTTTCGTAGTAGAGTGGTGGGTTTATTGATAATGGCCATCTTTTTTTAATTTCAGCATCCTATTCTGAAAAGGATCCCTCTTCTCTAGGTCTCTTCTTGAGATCATCGTTCATCACTTTAGATATTGCCACTTCTATTTTTGAGATCACCGTTCAAATGCTCAATCATCCACTGTACATGTCACAGGGTATGAAAAGCTTAAAAGAATATAGATAAGATACATCATCCTATTCTAATCCATGATACATCAAAGTAGAGATAATCACATGATAAACATCATACATCACCATAGAAGATATAAACATCCATCATAAAGATCAAACATAATAATCTAAGTGCACGGTTCCTCCCAACCATTAATAGCAACATTAGACCATCGTGGGCCCTAGCCATCCCTCCATGCATAACATTCCAAAATCATCGAAGAGATCATCGATATTAACATAGTAGGAGTGTCACTCCTAACATATACTATATCATATGCAGAAAGTAATCTAACATGCAAATATAAGCATAAGATAACATCATTTAACATATGCTAATCATCAATGAAAAGATACATATCTATCTTCATGAAGGACACATCAGCCATGATGTCTCAATGAATCTCAAATGATAAGAGTGGAAAAACACTACCACCCGACTGCATGGTACCTAAGTGGTCCACTCCCACCATGCTGAGGAGATAATCTCAAGTCCCAAACAGGCTATCCAAAACACATAGCATAATCACTAAAAGTCCAGGAATCCTAAAAGTATACTAACTCAAAGGTTCCATCACAAAAACTAAAATCTAATCCTAGAGGCACACAATGACATGTAGGAACCTACTATGTAAGCGAGAAAGTGTCATCACATATATCATGTACAAGTTACCCTGGCAGTGAGCTAAACTCCACGGGTCCATACTGATCTCATGCGGCCACTAGTATCCTCTCATACTAACAAGGCATACTATGGAATGCAAGGTCACAACCATGCATTCTCTCCACTCCCATCATAGACTGTACAAGCACTCAAGGCATGGGCGAGAACAAAACACTTATCTTTGTAGGTACATTTAGTTAGTATTAGGTGTGAATGTTTTCACTTATTAATCCAACTTACAATGAGTTACCCTGGCACCCTCTTAGGGCCCTGGCCCCCATTGCAAGCCACTTCCTGACACTACATCTAGATATCCTACCCTAAGCTCATGGAATCATAAATTTCAAAATCCCAAAAGATATTCCATAATAAAATCATCAAATATGCATAAAAGCATCAAATCTCCATGAGCAAGCATCCATAGAAAATCATGATCACAACAGCTCTCTATTGGCAACTGGAGTATCACTGATAATCAAAAGTATCCATTGGTTCTCAATAACCAAAATATATCTTAATCATACTGATCGAGGACTCCAAAATGGTTGAGTCAAAACATGTCACAACATGACATCATCAAGAATAAATCCACATTTCAGTCCCATCATGGTGACTAGAAAACAACCAAGGATAACTGATCGATGAACCAAAAATGGTTAAGTCAAGTGTCTCATACATAAGAATCTCAACTATAACAATTAGTAATTACAAACATTACATAGAGCATTCCATCACATAACCATGGTTGGGTTTATAAAGATCGAGATTAAAAACATCATCATGACATCACAATCACATAACCCCCAAGCCTCTGGTAGACGTCTTATAACTGGTCAACACTAGTCAACCCAAAACCCAAAACAGTAGAATAAAGAATACACAATGTCAACACATGTTTTGGTTTTGCTAAATTTACAAACTTGAATTTAAATGTAGAGGTCTTAGTTTATGTTTCCAACTTTGGAGAATGAATGGAGGAACATTTTGTACATTTTTCCATATACTATTTTGGATGAATAAAAGTTTTCCTTAATAGGTCCAAAATCCATTTTCCAATTATAATATTTGTTTGAAAACGTCCCCCACCAAGCTACCAATTAAATTTCATATACTTTATTTAATAATTTAAAACAATTAAATCTTAATAGTTGAAAATTATTAAAGAGTTCACCATCATAAAAATGGACCTTTGATATAAATCATTTTTCTATACTAATTTAAATTTATTAATAACATATTTACATATTACATATATACATATATATATTTTTATATTTAAATATATATATATATATACACATATATATATATATAAATAATTATTAACATTTTATATTAAAAAAAATGAAATATAAAATCGAATTATAACAATTTAGATTTGATATCATATAAAAATAGAATTACAAACTGCGTCATTTTTTTTTTAACCCATGATATCATATCAATGTCATATACATATGACAATACACATCAAAGGAAATGGGGTGCTATGTGGGCCTACTGACACAGGCCTGTGATAGTGGTCGCAGAGCCTGTGGCAGCAGTGTCGCTGGCCATTGCCGTAGGTACAGAGGTGGGGATACAGGTTTGACCCTCCCTGCCCACATATAATATGTGATTCATTCTTTATAAAATTTTATAATGTTTTCTTTAAAAATGTAAATCATGATGCGATTAAGATTCACTTTTTTAATTAAAGCGTTCTGCAAAAAATGCAAATCGCAAAGCGATATGACATACGATTCTCCAATAAAATATATATGTATATATATATATACATATATATATATAAATGTTTTTATGTATGTATATATATATGTGTGTGTATATATATATAAATACGTAGAAATTAATCATTATATATATATATATATATATATTTATTTATTTATTTATTTATTTGGAGATCTAAATTAGCATGTTCATAACAATGCAATTTTCCTAAAGGCTTTCAATTTAAATGAAACCATGGAATATTTTCTTCTCCAAATTTACTCAATAATTTTGCTAATAGATTTGGCTACAATTTAAACCCTAGCCCCGTGTTCTTCTTAGATCTATGCATATAATCAATTTTTAAATACCCATATTGAGAATGCATATAATTTAAAAAAAAGAAAAATCCTCAAAAGACATATGGAAGACACGAAGAAGACAGGAAGTGCAAGATGCGGAAATAGCATAATTAAAATCACAGGAATCTACCTAGATTTTGATGCTAATTCGCTCTTCCTTAAAAAACTCGCAGAGCAAGCTCCTCCCTTCTTCAGAGTTCTCGAGTCCTCCAATGCTCCAATTTCTCTCCCAACGCTATGTCTAAGTTTCTAGGAATGCCTGAATATAAAAAGCTCTCAGGAAACACCTAGAATGTCTCTAGAAACAGCTAGAAGGTGTCACCAACTAAGCATGTGTCTTTTCCAACCTTCTAGATGAGTCATAAGGTTGTAGACACCATGTGCTTAATTGATGCACTAACCCCCGTGTTGTTGACATATGAGAAATAGAAAGGTGCGTTAACTCCTATGCAAGCTTATAACTCCAATTTACTTTTTATATAATTTCTATTAAATTTTTATAACTTTCATTTTAATTTTTATAACTTCTTTTATTATTATTTATTTATTACTTTATTATTATTTTATAATTATTATTAATTTCTAATTTCTAATTTTCTTTTATTTAATTCTTTTTCCTCAATTAATTCTCATTTAATTAATTATAATCAAAATATCAAAATCTATGATATTTTATATTAATTATCTCAAATAATTAATATATTAATTAAATCTATTTATTAAGACTTAATTAATAGAAAATTCACCATAGACCTCCAAAATAAAATATGAAAACCTGTCATAGAGAAATTCACACTAAATCAGTCTAAAGGGTTAAAATCATGAAATATGTCATCTGACACATTCGGTCGGTATAATATCTAGATACTTGTCCTACCTCACTAGGACAAATGGTTTAAGTGTTTGGGATTTGGACTTGAGAATTTATCTCCCTTCTCTTATCATTGAGATAGTATAATAGGGTACGCTCATCCTAGCAATTCAGGGAAGTCGATACCTGGTACCTGCAACTTGCAGAAAAACCATGCATGTACATACAATATATATAATGCTAAGCTAAACAAAAAATGGCAAGAAGTGGTGCATCGTGTAGATCCTAACTAAGTAGGTGACTACAACTCCCTTCCTTAACCACATCAGAAATGCCATACAATAAGAAAACACACACACCATACACATGCAAGTATGGGGTAAGTATCCATAATAAAGCACATGAGATAATAAACCATCCAACTAATCATCAACAATAACTGAAAGCACAGTAATGATCATCATGCATACATGAAATGTAAAGTCTAAATGATCTCATCATATACCAACTGAATCCATAACATAATGTCTGATAGTCTCAAATCAATACGTCTAATCCATCAACATAAAGCTAGTCAAACATAGTCTGATAATAACAACAACAATGTCCAGAAAAGATGTGAACGAGGGCAGGCACTACATCCACCCCCCCCCCTTGGATTAGGCTTACTCCTGGAAGCCTACAAAAAAGTAGGGATATAACTCCCATAATCTAGCTACATCCTCCCATGTAGCTGAAGAATCATCAGTAGGGTCCCATTGGACCCTTACCTGCTCAATGGTTCAACCCCTAAGGGTCAAATCCCACTGCTGCAAAATATGAACTGGCTCCAAAGCCAGCTGCCCGTCCTCTACTTGCAACACATTCCAATCAAGAACATGTACTGTATCAAGAATATATTGTCGAAGCATTGAAACATGAAAAACATCATGAATGCAAGCTAGGCTGGGTGGTAGAACAAGGCGGTAAGCAATCAGACCAATCCTCTCCAGAATCTCAAATGGTCCCACAAAGCAAGGTGCTAGCTTAGATCCCTTTCCGTATCGGATCGAACTCTTTCATGGATGCACTCTCAAGAAAACCTTATCACCCACAGTAAACTGCTTATCAGTCCTATGAGCATCAACATACTTCTTCTGCCTATCCTATGCCGTAGTCAAGTGCTCACGAATCTGCACTACCTATTGCTCCATATCACAAAGCATTTCAGGACCCAACAAGATGCAATCCTCAAGGCTGTCCCAACTCAATGGTGTACGACAAGGACGTCTATATAATGCCAAAAATGGTGCCATGCCAATAGAACTATGATACCCATTGTTGTAAGAAAACTTCACTAGGTAGAGATAGTCCTCCCAATGTGTCTACCTATCCATCACATACATCTGTAGCATATCCTCCAAAACCTGATTCAGCCTCTCTGTCTGACCATCAATCTCTGGATGATATGTCAAACTAAAGTTTAATTGGGCTCCAAGCTCATGGTACAACAATGTCTAGAATGCACATGTGAATACAGGATCCCTGTCAGAAATGATCTTTCTAGGAATACCATGTAATCTCACAATGTCACGCATGAAGACATTAGCTACAGAAGCTACTATGTAGGAAGACCTGATCGATGAAAAATGCACCACCTTAGTTAACCGATCAATGGTGACCATGATACCATCATGACGTCAAACAGTCATAGGTAATCCTACTATAAAATCCATGGAGATGATATCCCACTTCCAAGAAGGAATGAGATTTGGCTGCAAAAGTCTAGCTGGGTGCTGATGTTCTGCCTTAACTCTCTGACACTCAAGACACCTAGCCAAAAAATCAACAATATCTCACTTCATCCCAGACCAAAAGAAAAAATGTCTCAAATCAGCATGCATCTTCTTGACACCTAGATGTGTTGAGTAAGGTGTACGATGGGCTTCTGCTAGAATCAAGGTGTGAAGCTCATCTAGTAATGGCACATAAATCCTCCCCAAATGTCTCAAAAGACCATCTAATTCTCAAATGTAGCCTACAAACCTACCTTCCAAAGGTCTTCCTGAATCCATCTCCCTACACACTTCCTGATATCTAAAGTCTGTAGGAAGTACCTAAAGAATCTAACTCCTCAGATCCACACTAAGAATCATAGATGATACCACATGTCTCCTGTGACTCAAAGCATCCTCCACCACATTCTCCTTTCCCTAAATTACTTAACCTCAAAATCATACTCGCATAGAAATTCCATCCATCGTCTCTGGAGAGCATTCAAATTAGGCTGAGTGAAAATGTACTGAAGACTACAATGATCACTATGTAGCTCGAATCTATGCCCCAACAAGAAATGTCTCCACCTTGTCAAAGCATGAACTACTATTGCTAACTCAAGATCATGCATAGGATAGTTTAGCTCATGATCCTTGAGCTTGTGTGATTCATACGCAATCACTCGTCCATTCTACATCAACACTACCCTAATCCCTTCAAGAGAAGCATCTATACACACCATGAAATCACCTTCTAGATCAGGTACGACTAAAATTGATGCACCGGTTAAAAGCTCCTTGAGCCTCTGAAAAGCTTCCTCACATTTCTTTGTCCATACAAACTTCTTTCCTTTCCTCTGAAGAGAAGTAATAGGATGTGCTATCCTAGAGAAGTTCTGGACAAATCTATGATAATAATAGCTAAACCCATGAAACTACGAATCTCTGACACATTAGTTAGTGTAGGCCAATCTATTATCGCCTGAATCTTTGCAGGATCCATTGAAATACCATCACCTGAAATAACATGCCCTAAATACTAAATCTTTGATTTGAAGAATTCGCACTTAGTTGCATTGGCATAAAGCTGATTAGACTAATTTTGTTTATTGTGTTGAGTATTGCGGTTGTTCTTGGAATTAGAACCTTTTCCACCACCTTGGGCCTGAGAATTCAATCCCTTCTATTGTTGTGTCTGCTGAGACTATTGCTGATACTGTTTTCCCTTAGAAAAAGAGGACTTCTTATTACCACCTGAATTGTAGTTTCCTTTAGATGTTGATGCTGTTGGTGCTCCTACAAAACCCCCTTGACCAAGTTTGACACTTTTCTCAACAAGGATAGCTTGATGTACCACATCCTTGAGGGTTTTTGGCTCAAATACCTTGATACCCCCAACTATACGGTTATTCAAACCCCTAATAAAATGTTGTGTTAACTGAGATGAATTTTCATTGAACCCTGAAAAGGACATGAGCTCATAAAACTTACACTCATACTCGGTCACTGACATAGTATACTGTCTGAGATTATGAAACTCATCTGCCCTCTGCTATTTCCATTCCTCTGGTAGGAATTGTTCATGAAAACTCTCTAAGAATAATTCCCATGTGACACTACTCATATCGATTCCCAGCTTCTTCTCCTTAATTGTCCACCAAGTGGCCCCAAAATTCTCCAAATTAGTGATTTCAAATCTAGCCTTAACATTGCTATTGAAATCTTGCATGGGAAAAATTCTATCAAGGGAAACAAGCCACTGCTCGGCCACATAACCAGAACCTTTCCCATTGAAAGGCTTAACCTTGGATCTCAAAAGATCTTTCATCTAAGTGGACACAATGGACCTCTGACGATCCTTCCGAGGACTCCTAGATCTAGGTCTATACTCTTGTTATGCCTGATGTGCTTTGGGTTGTTCTTGAATAGGAGGTAGATGTTCTAGAATAGTCTACATCATCTATCTCAAACCAACCTCTTTAGACTTAGCTTGGTCCTCTCTAAGGCTCTCTTCCTGCTACCTACTAGCATGCTCTCCTCTACTCTCTTCATGAGCAGATCCCTCATGGGTAGACTCATAGACACTAATAGCTCTTCCACGACCATAGCCTCTACTACAGCCTCTACCACGACCTCTAATAGAAGACCTAGTCCCAGATACTATCCTAAAATAGTACAAAGTACTATTATAGTTAGAAGACATGTGCTAGCAATAGACTAAGTTCAATTCTATGTTTTAGGTTTAAGTAAAATTTTCAGTTTTGAAAACTAAGTGTTGAAGTATAAAAAATATACAAGTAATAGTTCAAGTTTTGTTTCAATTCACCTAGTTTCAAGTTGAAGAGATACACTTAATAGTTCAAAGTTCTAGTTGTTCCAAAATACCGAAAGCTCCCAATGTAGAAACTTGGGCTCTGATACCAAATGTAATGCCCCGCCAAGGGATCCAAAGAATTAACCTAGAATTTCACTAAGTTTGGTAGCAATTTTTTTTTTTAAAACATGAAAGTAAATACCATATATAACTAATGCACAATAATGGAAGCAATAGCAATGTCCATCTGAAAGTAAACATAACATACATAATAGATTACATTCTTTAAGGATCCCTTAACATTAAATTACATCTAAGTCAACTAACATTATTGAATCCATCTAATATAACAACCACATGAAATAATAATGATAAGTCCAATGTTTATACATTACATTTCAAATGCTCAATCATCCACTGTACATGTCACAGGGTATGAAAAGCTTAAAAGAATATACATAAGATACATCATCCTATTCTAATCCATGATACATCAAAGTAGAGATAATCACATGATACACATGATACATCATCATAGAAGATATAAACATCCATCATAAAGATCAAACATAATAAACTAAGTGCACAGTTCCTCCCAATCGTTAATAGCATCATTAGACCATCATGGGCTCAAGCCATCCCTCCATGCGTAACATTCCAAAATCATTGAAGAGATCATCGGTATTAACATAGTAGGAATGTCACTCCTAACATATACTATATCATATGTAGAAATCAATCTAACATGCAAATATAAGCATAAGATAACATCATCTAACATATGCTAATCATCAATCAAAGGATACATATCTATCTTCATGAAGGACGCATCAGCCATGATGTCTCAATGAATCTCAAATGATAAGAGTGGAAAAACACTACCACCTGACTGCATGGTACCTAAGTGGTCCACTCTCACCATGCTGAGGAGATAATCTTAAGTCCCAAATAGGATATCCAAGACACATAGCATAATCTCTAAAAGTCTAGGAATCCTAAAAGTATACTAACTCAAAGGTTCCATCACAAAAATCGACATCTAATCCCAGAGGCACACAATGGCATGTAGGAACCTACTATGTAAGCGGGAAATTTTCATCACATATATCATGTACAAGTTACCCTGGCAGTGAGCTAAACTCCACGGGTCCATATTGATCACATGCAGCCACTAGTATCCCCTCATACTGATGAGGCATACTATGGAATGCAAGGTCGCAACCATGCATTCTCTCTACTCCCATCCTAGTCTGTACAAGCACTCAAGGCATGGGCAAGAACAAAACACTTATCTTTTTAGGTACATTTAGTTAGTGTTAGGTGTGAATGTTTTCACTTATTAATCCAACTTACAATGAGTTACCCTGGTAGCCTCTTAGGGCCCCAACCCCCATTGCAGGCCACTTCCCGACACTACATATAGATATCCTACCCTAAGCTCATGGAATCATAAATTTCAAAATCCCAAAAGATATTCCATAATAAAATCATCAAATATGCATAAAAGCATCAAATCTCCATGAGCAAGCATCCATAGAAAATCATGATCACAACAGCTCTCTATTGGCAACTGGAGTATCACTGATAATCAAAAGTATCCATTGGTTCTCAATAACCAAAATATATCTTAATCATACTGATCGAGGACTCCAAAATGGTTGAGTCAAAACATGTCACAACATGACATCATCAAGAATAAATCCACATTTCAGTCCCATCATGGTGACTAGAAAACAACCAAGGATAACTGATCGATGAACCAAAAATGGTTAAGTCAAGTGTCTCATACATAAGAATCTCAACTATAACAATCAGTAATTACAAACATTACATAGAGCATTCCATCACATAACCATTGTTGGGTTTATAAAGATTGAGATTAAAAACATCATCATGACATCACAATCACATAACCCCCAAGCCTCTGGTAGACATCCTATAACTGGTCAACACTAGTCAACCCAAAACTCAAAATAGTAGCATAAAGAATACACAATATCAACACATGTTTTGGTTTTGCTAAATTTACAAACTTGAATTTAAATGTAGAGGTCTCAGTTTATGTTTCCACGTTTGGAGAATGAGTGGAGGAACATTTTATATGTTTTTCCATGTACAGTTTTGGATGAATAAAAGTTTTCCTTAACAGGTCTAAAATCCATTTTTCAATTATAATATTTGTTTGAAAACGTCCCCCACCAAACTACCAATTAAATTTCATATACTTTATTTAATAATTTAAAACAATTAAATCTTAATAGTTGAAAATTATTAAAGAGTTCACCATCATAAAAATGGACCTTTGATATAAATCATTTATCTATACTAATTCAAATTTATTAATAACATATTTACATATTATATATATATATATATATTTGTATTTATATTTAAATATATATATACATATATAAATATATAAATAATGATTAACATTTTATATATAAAAAAATGAAATATAAAATTGAATTATAACAATTTCGATTTGATATCATATAAAAATAGAATTACAAACTGCGTCACATTTTTTTTTAACCCACAATATCGTATCAATGTCATATACATATGACAATACACATCAAAGGAAATGGGTTGTTGTGCAGGCCTGCTGACGCAGGCCTGCGATAGTGGTCACAGAGCCTATGGCAGCAGTGCTGCTGGCCACTGCTGTAGGTATAGAGGTGGGGGTACGGGCTCAGCCCTCCCCGCCCACATATAATATGCAATTCGTTCTTTATAAAATTTTATAATGTTTTCTTTAAAAATGTAAATCGCGATGAGATTAACATTCAGCTTTTTAATTAAAGTGTTTTGCGAAAAATGCAAATCGCAAAGCGATATGACATATGATTCTCCAATAAAATATATATTTATATATATACCTATATATATATATGTTTTTATGTATGTATATATATATATGTGTGTGTGTGTGTGTGTATATATATATAAATATGCAAAAATTAAGCATTATATATATATATATATATATATATATATATTTGTAGATCTGAATTAGCATGTTCATAACGATGCAATTTTCCTAAAGGCTTTCAATTTAAATGAAACCATGAATTATTTTCTTCTCCAAATTTACTCAATAATTTTGCTAATAGATTTGGCTACAATTTAAACCCTAGCCCTGTGTTCTTCTCAAATCTATGCATATAATCAATTTTCAACTACCCATATTGAGAATGCATATAATTTTAAAAAAAGAAAAATCCTCAGAAGACATATGGAAGACACGAAGAAGATAGGAAGTGCAAGATGCGAAAATAGCATAATTAAAATCACAAGAATCTACCCGAATTCTGATGCTAATTTTCTCTTCCTCAAAAAATCCATAGAGCAAGCTCCTCCCTTCTTCAGAGTTCCCAAGTCCTCCAATGCTCTAATTGCTCTCCCAACACTATGTCTAAGCTTCTAGGAATGCCTGAATATAAAGAGCTCTCAGGAAACACCTAGAATGTCTCTAGAAATAGCTAGAAGGTGTCACCAACTAGGCATGTGTCTTTTCCAACCTGTTAGATGAGTCATAAGGTTGTAGACACCATGTGCTTAATTGATGCACTAACCCCTATGTTGTTGACATATGAGAAATAGAAAGGTGCATTAACTCCTATGCAAGCTTATAACTCCAATTTATTTTTTATATAATTTTTATTAAATTTTTATAACTTTCATTTTAATTTTTATAACTTTTATTATTATTATTTATTTATTACTTTATTATTATTTTATAATTATTATTAATTATTAATTATTAATTTTATTTTATTTTATTCTTTTTCCTCAATTAATTCTCATTTAATTAATTATAATCAAAATATCAAAAACCATGATATTTTATATTAATTATCTCAAATAATTAATTTATTAATTAAATCTATTTATTAAGACTTAATTAATAAAAAATTCAACATAAACCTCCAAAATAAAATATGAAAACCCATCATAGAGAAATTCACACTAAATCATTCTGAAGGGTTAATATCACGAAATATGTCATCTGACACATTCGATTGGTAAAATATCCAGATACTTGTCCTACCTCACTAGGACAAATGATTTAAGGGTTTGGAATTTGGACTTGAGAATTTATCTCCCTTCTCTTATCATTGAGCTAGTATAATAGGGTACACTCATCCTGGCAATTCAGGGAAGTCGATACCCAATACTTGCAACCTACAGAAAAACCATGCATGTACATACAATATATATAATGCTAAGCTAAACAAACAATGGCAGGAAGTGGTGCATCATGCAGATCCCGACTAAGTAGGTGACTATGACTCCCTTCTTTAACCACATCAGAAATGCCATACAATAAGAAAACACGCACACCATACACATGCAAGTATGGGGTAAGTATCCATAATAAAGCACATGAGATAATAAACCATCTAACTAATCATCAACAATAACTGAAAGCATAGTAATGATCATCATGCATACATGAAATGTAAAGTCTAAATGATCTCATCATATACCAACTGAATCCATAACATAATGTCTGATAGTCTCAAAACAATACTTCTAATCCATCAACATAAAGCTAGTCAAACATAGTCTGGTAATAACAACAACAATGTCTAGAAAAGATGTGAACGAGGGCAAGCACTACATCCACCCTGTAGAGCCTTTTGGAGGGCTTTTGATTCTGAATAATGAGGTTTTATCTAAAGGATTAACGTATTTATTATAAAGGATTTTAGCCCATTTTCTATCGCTTTCATGATATAGGCTCAAAACTTGCTTTGCCCCTAGGGCTTCATTTTGCCATTCTAGATTTTTGATCCCCAATCTACCATATTCTTTGGGTTTACAGATTTTACACCAGCTGATTAAGTTTTCTTTTTTCTCTTCCTCTAATCCATTCAAAAAGAAGTCACAAAGTTTGCTTTTTAATTTAGAGTTGATATTTTTAGGGAGGAGAGAGCAGGAGAGTGGATAAATAGGTATGGCTGATAGGACAACTTTGATCTTGGTTATCCTTCCAGCCTTTGTTAACCACCTACCTTTCCATGATTCTGTTTGATTATCAATATTTTTAATAATATGTTCCCAACCTGGATTTGAATACTTATTTTTATCTAGATATATCCCTAGATATTTGAAAGGAAACTTTCCTTTTTTGAATCCTAGTTTATTATAAATTTGGTCTTCTACCTCCTACGATGTATTGAGAAAAATGATTTCTAATTTCTCGGCATTAATTATTTGTCCTAAGGCTTTAGTATATGTGTATAAAATATTTTAGAAATGATCTGCCTCTTGGAGAGAGCTGATTTTGACAAGAATGGTATCATCAATGAATTGTTGATGAGTGGTGTTCTCAACTTCATTAGTTACTCTTACCCCTTTAATCATAGCTTCTGATTGCGGTTTTTTTACTGCTCTACCAAAGGCTTCTTCCATTATGATGAACAAAAAGGGTAATATAGGATCACCTTTCCTGATGCCCCTGGAAATAATGAAGAAGCTTTCTATGGTACCATTAACAAGAATTGAAATTTTTGGAGTCGAGATGCATTGATAAATAATGTTAATCCATTGTTTTGAGAAGCCAAAAGCCTCAAGAGTTTTATAGAGAAATCTCCAGTCTACCTTGTCATAAGCTTTTTAGATATCCAGATTAAGGAACATGCAAGCTTCCTTGTTTTTAATTGCTGAATGAATAGTTTCTTGTATAATTGTAATACTGTCTAAGATAGATCTTCTAGGAACAAAACTAGTTTGTTCTTCTGATTTAAGTTTAGGAAGAAATCCCTTGAGGTGCTTTGGCTAATATTTTAGAAAAAACCTTATAAATTGTATTGCGTAATACAATAGGTCTGAAATCTCTAGGCACCAAACTATTGCTTTTCTTAGGGATAAGTGTTAAGAAGGTATGGTTGATTTCAGTTACGATGGTGCCACCATTGCGTGTGGCTTCCAAGGCTTTCCATAATTCTTCTACGAGGATGTCCTAGCATTTTTGAAAGAAGATTGCTTGAAAGCCATCTGAACCTAGGGATTTATCTTGGTTCATACTGAAGAGTGTAATTTTTACCTCTTGAAGGGTGAAGGGTTTTGAGAGGAATTTATTATCTCTTTCGTAATCAGCTTTGGAATGTATTTTAACATCTCTTCTTGGGCTGGTTTATTACAAAATTCATAGTATTTAAGAATGGTACTAAAGTGTTTAGTTACGATTTTTGCAATTTCTACTGAGTTTTTGGTTTGCTCCCCTTTATAAATCTTGATTTTCGATATGTTTATATGATTTCTATTAGATAGTGTACTGTTATGAAAAAATTTAGTGTTTCGGTCTCCTTCCAGGATCCATTTCTCCCTCGGATTTTGCCTCCAAAATATTTCTTCTTTTGCTAAGATTTCTTAATGTTTTAGTGAATATTCTTTTTCTAGGATAAAGGATTCATTAGTCATTCCTTTTTTAATGATTTCTTTATTTAATTTATTTAATTTTTCTTCTATTTCTAATTTCTCTTTGAAGATATTTTTAAAGTGTTGGTTGTTCCATTTTAATATTTTCTCTTTAACACTTTTCAATTTTGAAACCAGGCAAAATATTTTAGAACCTTTGAACTATTCCTCTTGCCAACATTGTTTGGAATTATCCATAAAAGACTTATCCTAAAACCACGTTTTCTCACATTTGAAAGGATTCCTGTTGGGTTTAGTCTATTCTTTGAATTCTATCTTCATTGGGAAGTGATTAGAGCTGGCCATAGGTAGGATTTCTATAGTAATCATTTTGTCTGGATTAAGCTCTCCTTTGAGGAGAAATCTGTACAAACGCTCTGCTATGTAGTAGAATCCTTTTCTTCCATTATTCCAGGTAAATATACAATTTTTATTTTTAATATCCATTAGGGAGTCCTTTTGGATCTAGCCTTTAAAGTCTTCCATTGATTTTCTTACTTGAATGCTTCCTCCCTATTTTTCATCATTACTTGAGATGACATTAAAATCCCCTCCTATAATGATGATTTCTTTGGGCAGTGTTTTAATGAAAGCATTGATTTCTTCCTAGATTGCAAGCTTATCTACTGTAGGGATTGGTCCGTAGACATTTATAATTACAAATATAATGTCTGATTTGGTGCTACTAATCCTTGCTCCCATCCAATTATTTTGGGTGGATAATAATTCTATGCTAATTTGTCGAGGGTTCCATATGATTCCTAATCCTCTTGAAGCTCCCTACGAATATTGTAGTTCTGATTTCCATCTTCCCAATTTCTAACTTAATTTTATTCCTTCATCTCTATTAATTTTGGTTTCTTGAATTTATATAATATCTAAGTCAAATAGAGTTAGATTATGCTTTAGTAAGTATTTTTTTCTCAGGGCATTGAGACCCTTAGCATTCCAAGTTGTGATTTTCATTGCTCCTTGGGAAGGAACTTCCCCTTCCTATTGTATAATATATCTGGAATCTTGGTTTGTTCCTTGATATAACCTACTACTTCTCTAAGTTCTTTGAGATATTTCCTTCCCCTCATCTATTTTGATTTCCCACAAATCGAGGTCTTCATTCCTTCTTGATTAAATACTATCCCTATTCTTTCAAGATTTTGTTCATTTACTACCATTTCTGCTATTGCTACTAACTTCCCTTCCTGATTTTCCTCTGAGATGATTTCTTTAATTAGCAGATTGCCAATTTACCAATCCTCTTCTTGTATTTCCTAGATGGCCTTTGATGCTTCTTCCTCTATATCACTCTTGTTTTTGATAGGATTGTTCATGGTTATTTTCTACCAAATGTCATCTATGTCTGAAGGGGAAGGTAGTTCCCTTGTATTTTTATCATTTGTTCCAAGTTTTGATTCAAACATGTCTTGTCCATTTCCTCAATCAATTCCTTTTCTAACAAACAGTCCTTACAATTTTTTAGTTTGGTTAACAAGTGATGGTAGCTAATATCTTCCTTCCTTTTAGTTTCCAAAATTTCTTCAATGTCTTCTCTGATGTTTGTAGATACTTCTTTATTTACTGGTCTACTTTCCTTATTAATGATTTCCTCTCTTTTTTCATTCCAATACTCTTTGGCATTTGGAGTCTCTCTGATTTCCATAACTTTCCTTCCATCTGTTTTGCCTGTCTTCTTTTTTCAATTTTTAATGTTATTTTATATATCTGAGATTGCATAATTTGGATCTACTATTATGTTAATGTATCTTGAATATTCTTTGAAATTCAGATTATAAATAGATCTATTAGCAATTATATTCTTGTTGGTTTGATAAATTTGGTTAGTTTGAACTAGCACCCTAATTGTATTAGATTTGTAGATGCTATTTGCATAACCTATTATAGTTCCTGATGAATTAGTTATCTTTTTAATTGTTGTTTCTTCCATTAATTTAGATGGTACCTCAGTAATTTCCATCCAGATTATAGTTTCTAAGACCTTGTTGCCCTAGATTTTTGAAAAAATGCTCACCAACTTGGCTCTTTTCCTCGACAGACCATTCCAATACATATATATATTCCCTTGCTTTCATAGTCTTTCCATCTCCCTTCACTATAGGCATTGCTGATTATGATGTCTTCCCCAGATGTATTCTTGTTCATGAAGCTCTTCTTTGAATGATTTTCCATGTTTTGTTTGAAGACAGCTTGATCTCTTATTTGGTGCGGAGGGATGTATACTTCTTTCCCCTTGTTGGGAGTTTTAAAATTTTGAAATGTGTTCATAATACGTCTTTGGGGGTGTTGAAGGGTTCTTGTTTTATTTTTATTTTTCTTGAGTCCTTTCCAAGGGGATAGAATTGCCTTCAAATGCCACTCAGGGCTTTTCTGGCTTTATCAGATTGGGGTTATGGTTAAGCTTTGATTTCACTGCATAGTTAGTGTTACTGTAAAAGGATTTTTGTTGATGAATTGTTCCTTTTTTTCCATTTCAATTGTGCTAGGATTGTCCTTGATTTTTCCTCTTGCGCACCATTTGTCATCCATCTTTTTTCTCAAGGGGCTGATTGTGTTGAATCTCCTTATTTCGTTCATTGTGTTGCCTTACAAAATATTTGAACTTGTTTTTCTTTCCATCCTTAGTGTTGCCTTGTGGATGACTGCATTGTGAAAGGGCATCATATTTATTGAAGGTCATCAGAGGAGGCTGAGATCTAGTTTTCTACTGAAATGCATAAAACCTTGATTCAGGGCGATCTTTTTTTGTGAGGTTTTTTGTCGATTTCGCTGCTTTCATAATATTCGTTGGATTCACAGATCAGACAGTCTTGTTTTTATCCAAACTTATTTTATAATAGTAAATTTAATATTATTGTTATTAATAATATATTAAATATTATGTTATTAATAATTCAATAATAATAATAATTATTAATTAAATAAATTTTATTAGATCTTAATAATATATATTAAATTGATAATTATAATTTCAATTTTGTTTAATTCAGAGAATTTTAATGAGATTTGGATTTTATTTAAATGGTAGCTCATTTTATAAGAAAAAAATGGTTTTTTATATTAAGGTGATTCTAATGGATTGTTGAGTTTTTTGAGATACTTGTGAACTTGAAAACCTTAGCAACTATGACAATTGAAAAACAAAAACGTGAACCCATTTGTGAAAAATCAAAATTTTATGTTTTCAAACAAATGAACTATGAAACTACATTTAGTGTGATGTATGGTTTATTTTACTCAGGTTAGGTCTGACTTAGTATGTTAACCAACTTTGGATTTACCAGAGGCCTGGGAATTATTGCTTTATGATATGATATGTGATGTCATGGTTATGTGATTTGATCTTTGAGATATGGATCAATGGTTATCTTGTGATTAATGGTTGCTTGTATAGAGTTGATGTGGTCATTGTGACCTTAGAATATTTTTTGTTATGAGCTTAGGGTAGGTTAAATCTTTATGCATGTTGGGAAGTGGTTTGCAATGGAGATTGGAGACCTAAAGAGGCTTCCTAGGTAACCCATTGTTAGTTGTAATAATAAGTGATAATACTTCATTAAAAGGGTTTAAAATGAATTAATAAGAGTCATTTTTTTAGGTTTCATCCATGCCTCGAGTGCTAGTATAGGCTAGGATGGGAGTAGAGACAATACTTGGTTGCAACCTTTTCTCATTAGTATGCATTGTCTATATAAAAGGATACTAATGCCCTATAGAGTCACTAGGGGGCCAGAGTCCAAAGAGTCTACTAGGGTAACCTTAGAGTTGGCTCATGCGATGACACTTGCCCACTTACAAAGTAGATTTTCTATGTGTCTTTATTGCCTCTAGGTTTAGATGTTACTAGTGTCTTGGTACCATTGAGATAGATTTCTATCAAGTTTTCCTTGACCTAGATGATGATTATAACTGTAAGATTTGTTATCCATTTGGGACTTGAGATTATCTCCTCAGCATAGTGGGAGTTGGCCATTTAGGTTCCATGAGGTTAGATGGTAGTGTTTCTCATACCATTGAGATCTGAGAGCTAGATGTCATTGTTGGGTGTACTTGTGGAATTGTTCCTTTCATTCTAATGTACTTGTATTTATTCATGATGTATATTCTTTAAGATTTTCATACCCTATGACTTGTATAGTAGATGGTTATGCAATATAGTTCTGCCACATGTGGCATCTTATGTAATTGTATATTATTTCATTGGATTTGTACTTGTAGTTATTGTATGATGTGGATTTTTTTATGTATTAGATTTAGTATTGATAAAATTTATGTATGTGATTCAACATCATGGAACCCTTAAGAGATGTAATGTGTTTATGGATTTTTGGTATGTATGTGATTTATTCCTTCTGTTATGTTATCTTTTGTTATTTTAGTCTTTCAAAAAATATGTCTAGAAAACTTAGTGACAATTTAGGTTAATTTCTTATAGGTTTTCTGGTGGGGCATTACATCTGGTATCAGCGCATGAGTTTATACATTGTGAGCTTTGGGTATATTGGAATGCCACTAGATGAAAAATAGTAAACTTAAATGAAACTTAAACAACTATATGTATCTATTACAACTTGAATATTTCAACTTCAAACTCAAATACTTAAACCTAGAAATAGGAAAAAATGGAATAAATCTTGATTTGTTTTCAAAATATGTTTCTTATGTTTATTGCTTTATAGTAGTATGTCCTTACTGATATTATTTTCATTTAACTTTTCTTTCTTGGATAATTTTGTAGGATGATATTTGGGACTAGATCAACAGTGAGAGGTTGTAGCTCAAGCCATAATAGAGGTCATGGGTTTAGCAAAGATATCAGTCTACATGAGATTGGCTATGAGAGTTCTTTTTAGGAAGAGAACAGGGAGGAACATAATGGGGAAAATCAAGTTGATTCAGAGGAGGTTGATTTGAGATAGATGATGAGGACTATCATAGAGTGCTTACCTCCTCAAAGGGGTGTTGATTAGGACTCACATCATTGTGGGGATGAGGGGAGGTGAAGATCTAGGAGTTCTTAGGGAAACCTCTACAGTGATTGACAAAGATCAAGAAAGTTCGATTAGATGAGGGACCTACAAAGGTCCAAGATCAAACCTTTCACTGGAGTAGGTATAGGATATATTGCAAAGCAATGGTTATTTTCCTTAAATAGATGTTTTGTGATGCAAGAATTTGACTCCAATTTCAAAGCAAGGTATACCATCACACACCTAGAAATCTTTGGGGCTACATGATGGAATATTGAAGAAAAGAAACTAGGTGTGAATATGAGCACTATTACATGGGATTTATTCCTTGAAAAATTTCATGATCACTTCCTATTAGAGGAGTGGAACTAGTAGAGGGTAGGTGAATTTCACATTCTAAGGAAATATACTATGACCATAGCAGAGTGTGAGAAAAATTTCTATGAGCTCATGCCTTATGTAGGGATAAGTGATAGTTAACCACTAATGACACAACATTTTATACGGGGTCTGAATAACCATTTCATTGGGGGTGTAAAGGTATCCCAACCTAAAACTATCAAGGATGTGGTACATTAGGCTATTCTTGTGGAGTAGATTATCACTTTAGGACATGGTAGTTTTGTGGGAGCACCTACAACATCAAGATCCAAAGGAAACCAAAACATAGGCAAAAATATGAAGAATCCTTATTCTTAAGGAAATTACGGTCAACAACAATAGTAGCAAAAGATGTAGCAATAGCAACAACAAAAGGGATCATATCCTCCAACATAGAGTGGTGGTGGTAGTTTTGATTCTCAAATTTTTTGAAACTCACAGAATAATAGATGAAATTCAAATAATTAGTATGCATAGAGGAATCACTCCTTTGTTACTAGAGATAGTCACCAACAATCTAGTCCATCTCTAGTAGGGAGAGGTTCTAGTAGAGGCATAGAGTGTTTATCTTGTGGAGAATTTGGGAATATTGCAGTTCTAACTTCCCATAACATACATCTCACTATTTGGGACCTAGGCTAGCAACATCTGAGCCTATAGTTGGTGACACTGGGAGATCAACTAGATTTTACCAAGAAGATCACCACGGAATTGTAGTTGAGACTATGAGAGAAATTAGAGGTACACCACTTTCCATATTTTTCAATTTAGGTGCTATATATTCCTTCATATTACCTTCCATAATTGTTAAGTGTAAGCTTGAGGTAGTTAGGAAAGATAGAGGTTGGCAGGTGGAATTAGCTTTAGGAGCTAAGATTCCCATAGATTCTCTAGTGTAGTAGTGTGAATTGAACCTAGGAGGTTTTGTTGCTTCAATAGACCTTTGAGTTATTCCCCTTTGATCTTATGGTGTAGTGTTGGGTATGGAATAGCTTGGCTCTCATACAACTAATATTGATTGCAGGAAGAAGATTCTTCAATGTAAGGATGAGTAGGGTAAGGCCTTTGAGATTGTGGGAATCTAGAGAACCATATCCCTCTAGATAATCTCTACTATGTAGTTGAAGTAGAGCATTCATAAGGGTTGTCAGGTGTCCACATTACTGTGAGTGAAAATGAGGAGGAAGACCCTAGATCACTCTATCCTACAAGATTATGTGGATATCATTCCCAATGAGATTCTAAGTATTCTACCTAAGAGGGACATTGATTTCTACTTTGACCTCATCCTAGGAGTAGAGCCCATATCTAAAGATCATTATTGGAGGATGACTTAGGAATTGAGTGATTTGTGCCTATAATTTGAGGACCTTTTAGCTAAAGGTTGTATTAAATAGAGTACTTCTCCATGGGGAGCAGCAATGCTCTTTGTGAAGAAGGATGGATCATTACACTTGTGCATTGACTACAAACAATTGAACAAGGTAATGATTAAGAATAGGTATCCTTTACCGAGGCTAGATGACTTGTTTGACCAAATCAAGGTAGCCATAGTATTTTTAAAGATAAATCTAAAGTTGGGATACCATTTGCTTCACATTTAGGATGTGGATATACATAAAAAAACCTTTTGCACTTGCTATGGACACTATGGGTTTATAATGGTTCCATTTGGTTTGACAAATACTCTATTAATTTTCATGTTCCTGATGAATGGAGTATTTCATTCTTACCTAGATCATTTTGTACTTGTGTTCTTAGGTGATATATTGATATATTCTAGATCCTAAGAAGAACATGAGGAACATCTACAGTTAGTCCTTCAATGACTTAGAGACAATCATATTTATTGCAATTCAACAAAGTGAGATTTTTTTCAATCTGAGATACAATGCTTCAGACATATCATTTTAGGAGATGGTATTTGAGTGGATCCTATGAAGGTCCAGGTAATAGTATATTGGCCTACACCCACTACTATGTTTGAGATTTGTAGCTTAAGGTTGTATTAGACCAAGTATTTCTCCATGGGGAGCAACAATGATCTTTGTGAAGAAGGATGGATCATTACACTTGTGCATTGACTACAAAAAATTGAACAAGGTAATGATTAAGAATAGGCATCCTTTACTAAGGATTGATGACTTGTTTAACCATATCAAGGTATCCAAAGTGTTCTCTAAGATAGATCTAAAGTCAAGATACCATCAGATTTGCATTTAGGATGTTGACATACATAAGAAAACCTTTCACACTCATTATAAACACTATGAGTTTATAGTGGTTCCATTTAGTTTGATGAATGCTCCATCAATTTTCATATGCTTGATGAATAGAGTATTCCATTATTACCTAGATTATTTTGTACTTGTGCTCTTGGATGATATATTGATATATTCCAAATCCCAGGAAGAACATTAGAAATATCTATAGTTAGTCCTTTTGTGCCTTAGAGACAATCAACTTTATGCCAATTCCATGAAATGTGATTTCTTTCAGTCTAAAATATAGTACTTAGGACATATCATTTTAAGAGATGGTATCTCAGTGGATCCTGCGAAGATCTAGGTGATGGTAAATTGGCCTTCATCCACTATTGTGTTTGATATCCATAGCTTTATGGGTTTGGTCAGGTATTAACACAGATTTTTTTAAAACTTCTCCAAAGTTGCATATCTCATCACTTCCTTCTAGAGAAAGGGAAAGAATTTAATTTGGACAAATAAATGTGAGAAAGCATTTTAGAAGCTCAAGGAGATTTTGACTAGCATACTAGTTCTAATAGTACCTGGTCTAGCAGGTGATTTTATGGTGTGTATTGATGCTTCCCTAGAAGGGATTGGAGTAGTCCTAATGCAGGATGGATGAGAAATTCCCTATGGGTCTGGAAAGGTCAAGGATCATGAGTTGAACTATCTCATGCATGATCTTGAGCTAGTTGTAGTTGTTCATGCTCTACTGAGACGGAGACACATTTTGCTGGGGCATTATTTTAAGCTTCATAGTGATCATCATACTTTACAATATATATATATATATATTCATGCATCCTAATCTAAATGCTAGGTAGAGGCATTGAATGGAGATTCTATGAAAATATGACTTTGAGGTGAAGTATATTTAGGGGAAGGAGAATGTGGTAGTTGACATTTTGAGTCATAGGAGACATGAGACACTAGATTTGACTCTTGGTGTGGATTTGAGGAGCCATACACTTCAAGAACTTCCTAAAGATACTTGGTAGTACGAGGTGAGTATGGAGATATATTCAAGAAGACCCTTAGAGGGTAGATTTTCAAATTATGTCCTAGAGTTAGATGACCTTTTGCACTATAAAGGGAGGATTTATGTACCACTTTTGGATGAGCTCCATACATTGGTCCTATTTAAGGCTCATCACACACCTTACTCAAAACATCTAAGTGTCAAGAAGATGCATGCAAACTTTCAATAATTGTACTTCTAGATAGGGACAAAGTGTGATATCACTAATTTTGTGGCTAAGTATCTTGAGTTCCAAAGGGTTAAGGTAGGGAACTTACATCTAGCAAGACTTTTATAGCCTAATCTCATTACCTTATGGAAGTGGGATATTATTTCTATGCATTTCATTGTGGGATTACCTATGACTTCTCATTGACATGATGCTATCATGGTCACCATTGATTGACTAACCAAGGTGGAACCCTTTTCACTGATGAGGTCATCCTGCACAACAACTTTAGTACTAATTTATTTATGGGTGATATCATGAGATTTCATGGTATTCCCTAGAACATCATTTTGGATAGGGATCGTGTATTCACATTTGCATTTTGGACATCCTTGCAACATGATCTTGTAGAACAATTTAACTTCAACTCAACATATCACCCAGAGATAGATGGTCAAACTGAGAGAGTGAATTAGGTTTTGGAGGATATTTTGAGGATGCATGTTATGGGTAGAAAAACTCTTTGGAAGGATTATCTATACCTAGTAGAGTTTGCATATAATAATGGGTATCACAATTCCATTGGGATGACACCTTTTTAGGCTTTGTATGGTCATCCTTGTCATATACTATTGAATTGAGATAGTTTAGAGGATCAAATCATATTGGGTGCTAGGATGCTTTGAGATATGGAACAATAGGAAGTGTGCATATGTGAGCATGTGTCTACAATACATGATAGGAACAATAAGTATGATGGTGCTCATAGGATAGATAAGCAGTTTGCACTGGGTGAGAAAGTTTTCTTGAGAGTGTGTCTATAGATGAGTCCAATCCATTATGGAAAGGGTTCGTAGCTAGCACCTCATTTTGTGGATCATTTTGCAATTCTTGAGAGGATAGGTCCAATTTCCTACTATCTTGCATGCATTGTAGCACAACTTAGCTTGTGTTCATGATGCCTTTCATGTTTCTATTCTTAGATAGTATATTCCTCATGTGATACATATTCTTGATTGGAATGCGTTACAGGTGGAGCTCAAGAAGTTGGATTTGAAGTCAGTGTGCATTCTTCAGCTGTGAGATTTGACCCTCAGGGTTTAAACCATAGAAAAGGTAAGGATCCAATGGGACCCTATTGATGAGTCACCAAATACTTGGGAGATTGCATTTGGTTTACATGATTTATATCCCTACATGTTTATAGGCTTCTAGGAGTAAGCCTAAGTCTAGGGGGAGTGGATACAATGTACGATTTATTTTAGTGGCAAATATTTTCCAAATGGTGAATCTCACTTATCGAGGACCCTAAATTTGGCAAATAATTTTTCCCCTTTGGGCTGGCATGTCACTCACACTTTATGAAAATTGGGTTTCATGCTCATACCAATCGTCAATAATGATACATAATCATTTTTATTTGGAGAATGACTTTGCCAATGGAATCTAATCTTTCCACATGGTAAATTAAATATTTTTTCCCATAGTTTTTTAGGCTCTTCTTATTCAATGGTTACATTCATCAATATATGACAAAGCTTTATGTTAGTTTATATGATAAGTACATATACTTGATAGGTGTCTCTATTCTATAGACTTTCCAAGTAATTTTTTATCCTCTTAAGCTTTGGCCCAAAATGGATTTGACTGTGGACAAGTGTCATTATTCTGAAGACTTTCTCTAAAACTTGTTGTTCTTGAACATTTAGGCCTGGAATAGGATTTATACCATTGATTTACAATCATCTAATTGTTATTAAAATAGTTACTATGTTTTAGATGATATAAAATATGGTTTCTAGGTATTCATACTTTTGGTCATGATTTTCTTCAATAATTAAAGATTAGCTAGGGTTTTACAAAAAAATTGTATGACAGAAAAAATCTTCAGTGAAATTAATTTTTTTACAATTTTGAAAATAAATTTTCCAATAGAAATTAATTCCCCCCCCCCAAATAATGTTGGATTCGCCAAGATTCTATACTATTTTCCAAAGGGGGGTTTCTTAAAGATATCCCTAATGTAGTGCCTACCCCTAGTTTACTATTTATGTTATATTGCCGAATTCTTTTAGGCCAGCTTTATGGTTATGTTTTATGATCTAGTGTTACTTAGGTTACCTGATTTGATTTTGATTCATACTTAGTTTATATATTTGATGAGCTACTTGGTACTTATCTATTTCATGTGTTCATGATTATTCTTCGATGATGATGCTAGTATGTTTATATAGTGATTTCAGTTATTTCATGATGATAGTTAGATGGATGATCTATATGTGGTTTTCTATGGTTATTTACCCCATACTTACATTTGTATGGTGTACTTGTATGTTTTACTTCATGTTTGATATTTCTGATATGGTTGAGGGAGGGAGTCATAGTCACCTACTAGTCGAGATCTACATGATGCACAACTCCCTACCAGTGTATGTTTAGTTTAGATATTTATGTATATATACATGTTTGATTTTTATGGAGATTGTAGGTATCAGGCATCAACTTCTCTTAATTGGCAGGATGAGTGTGCCCTATCACAATAACTCAATGGTAAAGAGGGGAGATGGTTATTGAGTCCAAATCCTAACCCTAAGCCAATTATCCTAGAAAATAGGACAAGATTTTGAGTTATCCACCCTTTTAAATTCGTCAAAGTGACGTGAATTAAAGATTTTGACCCTTGAGTTTGCATCTGTACTTTGTCTTTCAGATAGGTTTTCTTATTTATATTTGTGGGTCTATTGTGATTTTTAATTATAATTAAATCAAATAATAAGATTATTAAATGATTTGATTTAACAAGAAATAATTTTTTTAATTATATTTAATGAATTGAGAAATTAATTAAATAGAAGAATTAAATTTAAAATATTTAATTAAATTTCTAATTTGGCATAATAATATTTATTTAGTTTAATAATAATTAATTTAGGAGTTTCATTTTAATTAATTAACTCAATATTATTATTTTTTAAATTAATAAATTTATATTATTAAATATATCTTATGATTTAATGAGAGAGAGAGAGAGAGAGAGAGAGAGAGAGAGAGAGAGAGAGAGAGAGAGAGAGAGAGAGAGAATAAATTAAATAAAGTTTATTTTAATTAAAATGGAAAAAGTTTGCACATGAAATTAAAGTAAATAAAAATAATAAAGAAAAGGTTTTTTGTGTTTGTAAAAAATAAAACCCTAAAGGAGAAATCTCTTTATTAAGAAATTAGAGCTCATTTCTCCACACACAGGTTTGGAGGAGAAAATCTCAAAAAAAAGGATTTTCGAGAAGATGAGAATTTGTAACTTCTAAGCATTCGACTAGTTAGTATCAAACCGAGGTAGGATCTTTGTTGAGATTTTCATAGTCATTTCCCTTTAAATTTCCTTTGTCTTCTCTATGTTTATTTATGTATCTATTTTTAGAAATAAATTTGGTTGAAACCCTTTTTGATAAATTTATTGTTATTCATTATTGAAATACCTATGAACAAAATTAAATTTGAAACCCTTGTTTGAGATACTCTTATTAAAAAATTGGAGTGATTTAGAAAATCATTAATCAAGATGGGGTTAGGAAAAGAAAACCATATTTAATTTATTAATCTTGATGGTTTCAATTTTTTTGTCCTATCAGATCTATAATTGAAATTTATATTAATTAATATAGTAATAAATTATATATATATATATATATATATATATATATATATATATATATATAATTTGAGGAGGCGGGCCATTATCTCCACCCCTTACATCTTTCTAGCCACTGCAACAAGCTCACACTGCACACAACAACCATGAGTGTTGCAAGCAGTAGCTTATGTTGTTGTGGTAGTCATGATCGCTGCAAGTGACAGCTCATGCTACCTTAGCAGTGGTGAGCCCTACCTTGTAGCCTCATGCATAGCCTGAAAGCCCATCAGGCTATATATATATATATATATATATATATATATATATATATATATATATATATATATATATATATATATATATATATATATATATATAGAGGGAAAACAATGTGTTTTTTAATTTATATTATATTTAAATTATTAATATTTAATAAATTTTATTTTATAATAGTAAATATAATAGTTTTTTTTTTTTTTTTGATCGGTAAGAGATCAAAGTCAAAATTCATTATTATTGTTATTTGTTGTGGTTACTTATTTTTATTATGTATTAATCTTGGGTAGATTCAAATTGAAGACCTCCCACATAGAAGGCTCACAATTTACCATTGTGTTGTAGGCTCTTGCCTATATTAAATGTAATAGTTATTGTTATTAATAATTTAATAAATATTATATTATTAATAATTTAATAATTATGATTATTATTAATTAAATAATAATTATTAGATCTTAATAATGTTTAATTAAAGATTTCGTTAAATGGGTTACTATATATAATTATATTTTTTGAATTTTTTTTTAATTGAGAGAATTTTAATGAGATTTAAATTTTGTTTAAATTGTAGTTCATTTTATAAGAAAAAATGGGTTTTATATTAAGGTGATTCTAATGGATTATTGAGCCTTTCGAGATACTTGTGCACATGAAAACCTTAGCAAATATGATGCTTTAAAAATGAAAACTTGAATGCATTTGTGAAAATCAAACTTTTATGTTTTCAAACAAATGAACTATGAAACTACATTTATTGTTATGTATGGTTTATTTTATTGGGGTTGGGTTTAACTTAGCATGTTGATCACTTTTGGATGTTTACCAAAGCTTTGGGAGTTATTGCTTTATGATGTTATATGTGATGTCATGGTTATGTGATTTGATCTTTGAGATATGGATCAATGGTTATATTGTGATTTTTAGTTGCTTGTATAGAGTTGATGTGATCATTGTGACCTTATGATATTTTTTGTTATGAGCTTAGGGTAGGTTATCTTTATGCATGTTGGGAAGTGGCTTGCAATGGAGGTTGGATCCCTAAAGAGGCTTCCTAGGAAACCCATTGTAGGTTGTATTAATAAGTGATAATGTTTCATTAAAGGGGTTTAAAATGAATTAATAAGAATTATTGTTTTACCTTTCCCATGTCTTGAGTGCTAGTATAGGTTAGGATGGGAGTACAGAGGATTCTTGGGTGCAACCTTTCCTTGTTAGTATGCCTTGTGTGTATGAAAGGATATTGAGGTCACATATTATCAGTAGGGGGCTAGAGTCCAAAGAGGCTGCTAGGGTAACCTTATATTTTTCTCATGCAATGATACTTTCTCACTTACATAATAGATTTCATATGTGTCTCTGTTGCCTCTTGGTTAAAATGTTACTGGTGTCTTGGTACCTTTGAGATAGATTTCTATTAGGTTTTCCTTGACCTAGATGATGGTTATGACTATTGGATTTTTTATTTGTTTGGGACCTAAGATTTTCTTCTCAGCACTATGGGAGTGGGTCATTATGAAGTTGGGTGGTAATGTTTCTTCTACAGTTGGATGTCATTGCTGGATGTATTTGTGCAGTTGTTCCTTTCATTCTGATATTGTGTTTATGTTCGATGGATATATTCTATTGTACTATACTTGATTATCGAATATCTTATAAGATTTTGTATTTATTCATGATGTATATTCCTTGAGATTTTAACACCTTGTGACTCACAACAGATGATTATGCATTGTAGTTATGTCATGCAACATCTTATGTAATTGTATATTATTTCATTGGATTCGTACTTCTGGTTATTCTATTATGTGGATTTTGTTATGTATCAAATTTAGTATTGATAAAACTTATGTATGTGATTCAATGTCATGGAAACCTTAAGAGATGTAATCTATTTATGGATTTTTTGCATTTATGTGAGTTATTTCTTCTGCTATGTTATTTTCTATTGTTTTAATATTTCAAAAAAAAAAATGTTTGGCAAACTTAGTGACACTTTAGGTTAATTTCCTTTGGGTTCCCTAGCAGGGTGTTAGAGTGCAACTACTTGAATATTTGGTAAAAAATGGTAGTTGATTTTATTACTTTATCAAATTGATGTTGAATGAAGTGAAGTTATCATAGGTCGATGTGAAGATTGAGTGAAGATGATAATATTATGATAGAAACTCATTATCATTATAGGTAAAGAGTTTCTAGGACTAAAACATGACCATTAAAGTATTAACAAGCAATTGGTGAAATTGTGAATCTTCAGTGGACAATTTAAAGGAGATTGAGTTCTTGAGTGATGTATTCACCAGGTTCCATGATTGGTTTTGAAGACCACTATTATTTCTCTCACCAATCAATTTAAGTACCTTTCACGACTTGTTGTGTTTAGAAAAGTTAGAGTACCAATTCTAGTTTGTAGTTTTTATTGAGATAAGTAGGGGAAAAAAATCATGCTTCTCAAAATATTATTGGAAATTTCAAGCTACTATAAATGTTTTAGGATAATTTGTAAACTTTATATGTATAGTTAGGGTTCAAGGGTCATATCATTAAATATGATGCTATAGTAGAATAGTTTTTGTCATGATGTCCAGTTAGACAAATAACTTTTAGCTTAATATTTTATCAGATCTCCAATGTGGCATTGCATGATTTTTAACTTTTATATCTAATCTAAATAATTTTCATTTAATTATTGGTAGTCAACATCAACACTAACAACTTTAAAGTAACAGTTATTTTTTCAATATTTTAAAAAACTAAATGGCATTAAATTAACAAGTGTTAAAGCAATAGTTTTTGTAAAAAATATTTTAACATGTTCAACTACTAGGCCATCTCACCAAGGAGAAGGCCCCCAATTCCTATATATGAGTGCCTAGTGTGTCAAAAGATGAAAAAGAGAAATCAATAAGTAGATAATCAAACTTAAAAATACACCTACAAATATGATTGTTTTTATTAGGAAAAAAATAGTTTCAAAGGGACCTTGAAACCCATTAAAACAAAACATCATATCAAAAGAAAACAAATGAAAGCCAACCACTAGAAAATAACCAACCAAAGAAAACAAAACAAGGGTAAACATCCCTAAACACACAACAGACGTTTCATTAAATTTTCATTTTTATGAGTCAAATACTCATTAATACTCTAAAACTTATGAATACTATTATTTATGGGAGTCACATCATTTTTGTCATTGTGATGGTTGGTAGCATGACCAAGAATAGATCCCTAATCTAAATTTTTAGGTATTATTCTTCACAATACTAGTAGAAGAAACCTAATCATCATTAGAGAGACCCTAAATAGCATTGGAATATGAATTCAAATGTTTCATCTCTCTAGAGCTATTTTTTAAGGTTGTGTGACCAACTATTTTAAAATAACTCTTTTTTTTTACACTTTTGCAAAGGAATGCTCTAGAGTTTTCATATGTTGTTCATACTTTTTCTTCAAATTCTTAATACCCTTGGCTAGTTGTTGGATAATAGAAAAAATCTTAATAGGATTGTATGCACTTGGGAAAATATATTGATCGCTCTTTTCCTTATAAGTGTTGACCTTAAAAATTAACCACATAAATTAAGGTTTGATTATCAATCACATCATTGAATTTTTCACTCATATTCACATTATCACAAAAAGAATACTCATACTCTAATGGTCTATCTTTTTCATTTTTAACATATATGTCAATATGGAAATCCCATTACAAACTAATAACATGAAGGGACTACAAAACAAGGCCTCTAATTTAATTTTCCCCACTCAAATTCAAATAATTAGTTTTCAATTTATTTATATTGGAGGACTTCTTATTATCACCCACCAAATAAAAAATAGTTATAAATTTCCCACTCCTCCTAGCCAACCAATTAGAAGATTCAAACACCTTTCCTTTACCTTTTACACCATAAATGGGGCATTAAGGATTGAGAACAAGCCCATTTGAAGAGACGCAATTGGATTCCTTGTCATTCAAATATATTTATATGTTGGGATAAGATGTCTCCTTTGGGTTATTTTCTCTTACCTAAATGGAAACAATCTTCCAATTTCAAGAGAGCATTTACTTCATCTATAGAAAAATCATAATAATAAAAATGAAAATTTTGTATAAAATTAATGTTAGCTTTGAAGGGATATTTACTGTGAATAGAATGAGCTTTGGTATTTTCTATATGGGGAGAATTAACCCCTAAAAAAGGACCAACATAGAGGTTTTTTTATTTTATTTTTTAAATGGTGAGCTTTGGTAGAACTAGAAGAGCTTTTAATTTGAATATTTTGAGCAAGAAAAAAGGTGATCACATTATGGTCGAATTGTAGGGTAAATATGCATTTCTTATGGGGTTCCTTCCCAACACTAGTTTTATTTTTTGATTATGTCTTGTTTCTTGAAATAGTCTGTGAAGGTTCTAAAAATCTACATGTGGATTCCTTGTTGATGGCTAGGGTCTTGTAGTGGTTCTACTAGATCTACAGTCCCACTCCTAAAAGTTGCTAGGCTAGGGTTTGGATCTTTGGGGTCAAGGGTGAAAACTACTAAGACATTGAAATATAATTGTAAGGACTCTTCCATATAATACTAATCTCACATGAATCCTTAGATATTAACAAATACATTTTATGCTTTGAATTAATATTTGTAGGCTACTCCTTGGAGCAAGTAGTTGTAGTTATAAGTAAGTAATAGGAAGGAAAGATTTGTAGAATAAAGATTATAGGTGTGTATTGGCACCATTGAAATTATTGTTAAAGGGGGAGAAGATGTATTAATTAGGTGGAGCAAAAGATTGTGCATACAAAGGGGGAGAAGTTTAGCGTGAGGGGGATCATATTTAGAACATAAGTCAAGGAAGATAGAAGTGGAAATATTTTGTTTCCCAATGATTTTTTCTCAATAGGCTTGTAGATGAAGGCAAGTGAAGCATAACAAGTGTTGACATCAATGAAAAAGGGGGATATTGTTGGCATAACTGATGGTGTGATGAGTGCTGATTTGATCAAATGGTAGCTAATTATTGCATTTTCATTGAACTCAACTATTTACCTAGTGTTCAAAGTATGTTAGCAAGAATAATCATGGTGAATGTAGTGTTTCAATAAAGATCAATGAGTGTGATCATTAAGAGATAATTTAGGTTGTCTCTTGAAGAGTATATGTGGACTGCTAAGTTACTAAAAAGGAAATTAAGATTATCAGCAAATTCACAGTGCAACTACTCAAATAACTAGTAATAAATGATAGTTGGTTTGATTGGTTTATCAAATCCATGTTGAATTAAGTGAAGTGATCATAGGTTGTTGTGGAGAGTTAGTGAAGATGATGCAATTATGATAAAAAGTCATTGTCATTACCAGTAAAGCATATCTAGGATAGAAAGATGACTGGTGAAGTAAAAACAAGTGTTTGGCTATATTATGAAGGTTCAATGAAAAATTTAAAGAAGATTAAGTTCTTGAGTGATATATTGACTAGGTTCCATGATCAATTCTAAAGACGACATCACTTACTCTGACTAGTCAGTTAAAATGTCGTTTAGGAATTATCATGTTTAGGAAACTTAGAAGCACCAATTCTAGTTTGTAATTTGGAAAAATTATGCTTCTCAATGTCTTATTGGAAATTTCAAATTACTTTCAATGTTTTAAGATAATTTCTAAACTTTGTATATATAGTTACGGTTCAAGGGTCATAACATCAAATATGATGCTACAATAGAATAGTTATTGTGATGATGTCCAGTGAGACAAATGCTTTTTAGGTAAGTCATGCTTTATTAGAGATCTAATGTAGCATCATTTAATTTTTAACTTTTATATATAATTTAGATACTTTTCATTTAATTATTGGTAGTTACCATCAACACTAACAAATACAAAGTAATAATTATTTGTACAATTTTATGAAAAACTAAATGACATTAAATCAATAAGTGTTAAATAGATAGCTACTATAAAAACTATTTGAAAATGCTCAATTGTTAGGCCCTCTCACCAAGGAGAAGGTCCCCAACCCTTACATATGAGTGCATAGTGTATCAAAAGACAAAAATACAAATGAATAAACTTACAAAGGCAACCACAAAAATGTATGTTTTTATTATGGAAAAATATATTTCAAAGCGACCTTGAAACCCATTAAAATAAAACATCCTATTAAAATAAAATAAATGAAAGCCCACCACTAGAGAATACCTAACTAAAAATAAATAGAAAAAGGGATGAAAACCCCAAAAATACTATAGATTTTTCATTAAATTTTCATTTTTATGAGTCACGCACTCATTAATACTATGGACTTTGTGGATAATATTATTTAGGGAAGTCACATCTTTTTCATCACTATGATGGCTAGTAGAATGACTAGGAATAGAGCCCAACCCCAACTTTTTAGCTCTTACTTTCTTCTTTGATTTACTCTTCACACTACTAGTAGAAGCATCATAACATGATTAGAGAGACCTTAAATAACATTGGCATAGGAATTGAAATGTTTTATCTCTCTAGACCTATCTTGTATAGTTGTGTGAGTAACTATTATAATAACTCTTAAGTTTTTTCCATATTTTTGCAAATGAATTCTCTAGAGTTTTCATATGTCATTCACACATTTCTTCAAATCCTTAATACCCTCAACTAGTTGTTGGATACTAGCTACAATTGTAATAGCATTGTACACACTTGGTAAAATATTTTGATCACTCTTTTCCTTCAATGTGTTGACCTAAGAAACTAACCACCTAAATGGGGCTTTAACTATCAATGACAACATTGACATTTTTACTCATATTCATAGTATCATATAGAGAATACCCATTTTATAATGGTCTATACTTTTCATTATCAACAAAGATTTTAATATGGAAATCCCCTTAAGGAATAACAACATGAAGGGACTATTAAACAAGGCCTCTAATTTAATTTTCCTTACTAGATGTCAAATAATTTTTTTCTTCACTTTATTTACATGGAAAGGCTTCTTATCACCACCCATCAAATAGTAAATTGTTATAACTTTCCTCCTCCTATGAGCCGACAAATTAAAGATTCACCCACCCTACCTTTACCCTTTACATCATAGATGGGACCTTAAGGATCGAGAACAAACGTGTTTGAGGAGATGCACTTGGATTCCTTCTCATTCAAAAAATATTTCTATGTTGGGACAAGGTGTCTCCTTTCACTAGTACAGTAGGCCTCCATTTTCAACCTAAATTGTTGAAAACAACCAATTTCGCTTGTCTAATTCACTTTTTTTTATAATATGATTCTGATAACATCAAAATTTTGATGACACTTAAGTTTTATGTAAAAAATTTAACAACACTTAAGTTATTTTGTTGATATTTTGATGACACTTAAGTTTATTTTCAAAATTTCATTGTTTTTGAGATATAAACAAAAAATAAAGAAAAGTAAAACACTTCATTTTGTTTTCATGCAACAGATTGCAGGTGGGAGAAACCTAGGAAGGAAAACACTAACCAAGAGAAATTTGAGAGGAGAAACCTAAGAGGAGAAACTACATCAAGAGAGTTTTTTTCCTCAAGTAAGGGGTACTTAGATAGAGTTAGGGATCCCTAAATACAATGAAACCCAAAATACATTTCATTTTTCTCTCTATTTAGTACTATAGCCATCAAATAAAGAGTCAACAAGGTTTCATTTACTAATTGTTGTTCCTTTTTTGAGCATTATATTGTGGCTAAATTAATTAGAGGATGATACCCTTTGATACAACCACATTGAGGGCTCGTGGCTTACATATAACCACATTAAAGGCTCATGGGGGTAGCAAAGGCTAGGTCAGTCAGTAACTATTGTAGTAGTTTAAAAATAGATTTCATTCCAATTTTCACATCTATACTGTTAGGGTTGACCACAAACATAAATAATAGTTACATACAAATATAACCAATATCATAAAATAATATATCACATAGTAGATAACAAGAGACACAAGGATTTTATGTGGTTCACCCAATTCCTAGGCTATGTCCACCAACATCAAGTCCAATATTATTACTATCCACTGATTACAATATACAATCTCTTACAACTCAATACCACTAGAAGAAGGTACAATATCACCACACATTGTGAAATCCCTAACCCTAGGCCATTTTATACAAGATTTTTACCATTAAAAAAATTATGGCTAGAACAATTCATCCAATAGAAAAAATAACAACAGACATCTTTTACAATATAAGGTATTTTTTTTGGTGTCAGCGGCGCTACCCTTGAAAACCCTTGTAGGAGCATTAATCTTCAACCACACCCTATACTGTGATAGGGAGCACACCTAGGTCAATATCCCAACACCCTACAAGGGTACTACACGTTGAGCCCATCTTCGAGGCACTACACCCAAACCCCCATAGAAATAATTTGTGAAGAAATTGTGCTAAATAAACCTTCAAGTCTTATTAGGCTCCATATCATAATAATATCCCACTGGGAGATTGATGATACTCCACACTTGTAACCTCCCACTTGGATATTGATCATAGCACCACTAAACCTCTAGCTCCTATTAGAATATCAAACCACCCTAGACTTTGTTATTCTTTTATCCTCTTCAGTTTAGAAGACCAACCAAAGATGTAGAGGAGTTCAACTTCTCCCTTGTTACTTCCTTGGTAAACATATCTATTGGATTATCATCTATATGTATCTTATCCAACTTTAATTGTCCATGTTGGTGTAATTAAATATTCACTAATTACACTTACTTAAGCTTACTTAGGATAATGCATTTCATAGTAGTTTTTGATTGAGACACTTAGGAGTTTGCACCTTAATTAAACACATGGTCTAGGAGAATTCCACTCTAGGTGGTCATAGTTGTTATCTCAATCCACCTTTAGTGCACTTATCAAATTATCATCCTCATAATTGCACATAATTCATTGCATAATGGAGGATGATCCACCTTTTGTGGACATGTGATTCCACCTTCAGTGAGTGATAGCTTATCTTCTCCTTATCATTGTCTCTCATCACCTCTCCTATATAAGAGGGCCTATTATGTACATTTCAAATCATTCCATTGGATGATAATCAAGTCCATTATCAACAATAGAATTCTTGCATCTTCATGAAATTTTCTTGCCAATCTCTTGTGGAAGGTTTCTTGGTCTTTCATTTGATCTTGGATGTGTTGTAAAGTCACCTAAAACTCTAGCAATCCATCTCCAAAACTAATCAAATGAAATGGTAGCACAACTGTATGTGTTTTATATTTGAATGCAGAGCAAGATTCTTTGCAAAATGAATGGCACTCTAGCTATATATGAATGAATAATCATACCTCTATGGGTGTCCCAATTCTTTGATGATGAACTGAAGCCATATTATCTCCTTGGCTTCCTTTGTACCAACAACATACTCTGCCTCTATAGAGGATAAAGCATTAACCTCCTATAACTAAATAACCTAGCTCAATATTGCCCTACCAACATTAAATACATAACTAGTAGTACTCTACCTAGTATTAATATACCCTTCCAAATATGAGTCAACATATCCCTATTAATCAATAGTAGAGTCCCCAAAATGTAAACACTTACTAGATGTTCCTCTCAAATATCTGAGAATCCATTTAACTACATTCCAATGCTTAATTCCTAGATAAATCATATACCTACTAAAGACTTCTATGCAAATATATATGAAAATCTAGCCTTGGACATATGATAGCATACATCAAGCATCCTACAGCTGAAGCATAAGGTACCTTGGACATCTTAGCCTCCTCTTCTTGTGTCTTTGGACACATCTCCTTAGTTAATTTAAAATGACTAGGTAAAGGTGTGCTGATAGCTTTAACATGCTCCATAGAGAAATGTTACAACACCTTTGCAATATAATCAACCTAACATAATGTCAATTTTTTTCTTTTCCTATCTCTCAAAATTTTCATACCAAGGATTCTCTTTGCTACCCCCAAATACTTCATAGCAAATGAATGTGTTAACTATTATTTTAACCACTTAATGTGATACATGTTAGACTCAGCTACAAGAATATCATCAACATATAAACATAAAATAATGTAGTTTTCATCATATAACATCTTAAAGTAAACACAATGATCCAAATGACACCTATTGTATCCATGCTCATGCATAAAAATGTCAAATTTTAGATTCCATTGCTGAGGTGCTTGCTTGAAGCCATATAAACTTTTCTTTTAATATGCACACTAAATTCTCCTTACCTTGGACCTCAAATCCATATGGTTGTGCCATATATATCTCTTCATCCAAATCACCATGAAGAAAGGGTTTTTTAACATCAAGCTACTCCAAATGAAAATCTTCAGTAGCCACAATACTTAAACAATACAAATAGAAGTCATTTTTACAATAGGAGAAAATATCTCATCAAAATCCATGCCCTTTTTACGTGCAATTCCTTTTACAACTACCATGGCTTAAAAAAATTTCTTACCTCCATCCTCTTCTTTCAACATATAAACCCACTTATTCTATAAAACCCTCTTACCTACAAGAAACTTGCATAAATCACATGTCTTATTTTTCAACAAAGACTCTATTTCTTCTTTTATTGTAGACTCCTACTGAATCTTTCTATCCACCTACATAACTTCATTATAATATTTAGGCTCACTAGCATCACTAAGTAAAATAGAATACAAATAAGGATAAAATCTTTCTAGAGGTCTACTTAGCCTTGTTAACTATCTAACATTCACTAGGGTGTGTGGTATTTGTTTTTGCAATTTTTGTCGATTATGAGGAACTATTAGAACATCATATTTTGGAGTGTCATCCAACATTGCATAATCATTTTCTTTCTTTTCATGCTACTGCAACAAATATATGTACAACACTCTCTTATTGAATATGACATCCCTGCTTCTTATAATTTTACAATTTTCAAATCCCAAAGACTATAACCAAATTTATTAATTGCATATCCAATAAATACACATTTCTTTGACTTAGCTTCTAGCTTAGTTATATTTTCAAAATCTATATGTGCAAATGCTTCACAAACAAAGCTTTTGAGAAAAGAATAACTTTCCTTTTTACCAGCCCATGTTTCCTCTTATTACTACAACCCAAAGGAGTAGATGGACCTCTATTAATCAAATATATAGTAGCATTAATAGCCTCCACCCACATGTTTAAGGGTAACCAACTATGCAACCTCATCCTCCTTGCACGCTCCATTATTGTCATATTCATGCGTTTAGCCACTCCATTTTTTTGTGGAGTTCTTAGAAAAAATTTGTGTCTATGAATACCATTAGTGGATCAATAATATTCAAGTTCATGACTGTAATACTCACCACCATTATTAGATCTGAGATATTTTATCTTTTTACCAGTTTCATTTTCAACCAAGCATTCCATTTCTTAAAAGTTTTAAATACATTGGATTTCTATCTGAGGAAATAAACCCATACTTTTCTAGTTGCATCATCAATAAATGTAACATAATAATGAAAGAAACCAAGGGAAGATACCTTAGTTTCTCCTTATACATTTATATCCACAAGATCTAATTTATCATTCTTCTTTTCCTTCCCACTCTTCCCAAAAATCACTCTCTTTTGATTTTCATACACACAACTTTTACATAAATCCATATTAACACATTTTAGACCTAGTAAAAATTTCTTTGAATGAAGTAATTTTATACCTTTCTCACTCATGTGCCCAAGTATTTGGTGCCATAGTGTTGTATTAGAATCTACAACATTTATTTGTTCTCCTTGCTCAACTACAACTAATCTTGAACATTCATTTTTCTCTAAAATGCTCAAAGTAGAAGGAACAATATGACCTGTACAAAGATATAAGGTGCCTACTTTCACACCTTTTTATACTACAAGAGAATATTTTGAAACTTTTGAATTTTTATCATTAAAAGTAACTACACAACCCTCATCATGGAGTTGCCTTGCTGAAATTAAATTTCTACTCAGCCTTGGAACATGTCTAACCTCATGTAGTAGCCAATGATTCTCATTCTGCAACTTAATCTTAACCTTTTCCTTACCAACAATCTGATAGGGTTCATTATCCCTCAAATAAGAAAGCCCAAAATTTCCTTGAACAAAATCAATAAAATAACCTCTTTTGGGTGTAGCATGAAATGAAGCACTAGAATCTAAAACCCATGAATCATCAACACTTTTTATAGAAAAAAAAAAGCATCCTCTTCTGATTTGTTACTTACCACATTTGCCTCCTTGTTTTGTTTTGGTTTATCTCCTTTATTTTTCTTTCAAGTCCAAAAATATTTCTTTTTATGCCCTGGCTTTCCATAGTCCCAAAAATCTCTCAGTCCTCTAGATTGACACTGCTTCCCCTTTGACTTTCCTCTTGATTTCCAATTATTTACATAATTACTTCATCTCTCATTCATTATGCCTCTACTTTGTACATTCAAAGAACTTCCTGATATAGATCCACTTGAGGTTTTTCTACAAGTTTCCTCATTTAGTATAACACCAATCACATCATCAAATTTTAGGGTATTAGATCTAGAAACATAATTACTCATAGCCATTACCAAGTCATTCCAGCTTTCCTGAAAAGAACACAAAATCAAGAGAGGCATATTTTCTTCATCAAAATTGACTTTCATAGAAGATAATTGACTAGTAACAATATTAAACTCATTTAAATGATCTACAATAGATCCACCTTCTGCCATCTTCATATTAAATAAAAACTTTATAAGAAATATTGTATTTGAAGCTAAGGGCTTTTCATACAATTTTGATAGGGTTTGAATCAACTCTTTCATCATCTTCATTTTTGTAATGTTATATGTCACTAATGGTGCCAACATAGTTGAATACTTCCATATGACTTTGTGTGTAAAATCTCTTAGTCCTCATATATCATAGTTCCCTATTTCTTTTTTTTTCCTTCCAATAGCTTCCATAAATCCTTCTGACAAAGATAGTCCTCCATTTTCATTTTCCATTATTGAGAGTTCTTCCCATTAAACTTCTCAACCTTAGGCTTACCCTCATTTGTAAAGGATTGCTAATAATGATGATTGTCTACCTTAAAAAAAATGATGATCATCTGGCTTTGATACCACTTGTTACGATTAACCATAGACATAAATAATAGTTACATGCAAATATAACCAGTATCATAAAATAGTAGATTGTACTAAAGATAACAAGAGACACTAAGATGTAACATGGTTGACCTAATCCCTAGGCTACATCTACCAACAAAAAGTCCAATATTATTATTATCCAGTGATTACAATTTACAATCCCTTACAACTCAATACCACCACAAGAAGCTACAATATCACCATACATATGAAATCCCTAACCCTAAGCCTTTTTATACAAGCTTTTTACCACTTTCAAAATTTGGGCTAGAATAAGTCATCCAATATAAAAAAAAAATAGCAGACGATGTCTTTTACAATATAAGGTCATTTTTATATTTGTGGGTATTGCCCCTAAAAAAACCTCATAGGGAATTGCTCATCGACCCCACCCTGTACTGTGATAGGGAGTGCACCTGGGGCATTGCCCAACAACCTTATAGGGTTGCTTCCCCTTGATCGTGTAGAAATAATATGGGGAGAAATTGCACCTAATAAACCTTTGAGTTAGATTAGGCTCCACATCACAACATATACCATTCATTACATGCCAATTTAATACTTAAAATTCCTATTTTGAATCAGATAGTACACATCTAAATGAAATTATAGAATCTAAAAATAAAAGCCCTTTATAACAATCAAAACTTCAATATCTGAACATATCTACCCATTAAGAAACTATGAAATGAAACATTTGAAGTAAATAGTTAATAGCATGCCATTAAAATAGTGATGTTTATATAGCATGATTCAAAGATCCAGGGTAACATCGCATACAAATTCACCATGGAGATTCGATGGTTTTTAAAGGCAACACAATAGAGACTAAGATCACAATGACACAATAGAGACTATTTAAAGGAAGACATGAATGAGAAGGTAAAAGAGACAGAACAAGAAATTCACACCATAAAGTTGAATGCATTTTAGCTTTCCATTGAAACCATTGCAAATAAATTTAATGAATACTTCTATTGTGACTTCTTGAGGAATAAAAAAAACCAATGGAATACCATCCTTATTTTATCACAAAATTTGGGAAAGTTGGGAATCTGTAGAGTTTGTTTGGTCCACTACATTCTGATTTGAAGCATGTTTTGGATGAATGCAAAACATCAAGAATGCATAGTAGTTTGTAAATGAGACTATTGTGTTTAATCTTGAGAATCTATCAACTTTAGATGTTTATTTTTAAAAAAGTGTATAGTGATATGTTTAAATCTTTGAATGCCTTTACATGATAAAATTGCATTGTAAATGTAGTAGTAAGAGAACGTGGGGAGATTTAATCTATTAATTTAGTTTCATATTTTGACACAATCCTCATATAATTAAAATAGCCCAATATAATTTGATTAGATTGCATTTTATTACAAAAAATAATACAATTTTTAAAAAAAATCTTAGCAATATACATTCAAAGAACATGATAATTTTATAACATGCCTTTAGTGGTGTCCTTTTATCATCTCTCATTCTTACCTCCATCCTACAATCATGGCTCAAGTTACAATATTGATCATAGAGAAACAATGAGCTATATCCCACACATGACACTTAGCCAAAAAGAGTATTATGCTACACATAAGAGACACTGAATTCCCAAAAGACATGATATAAACCAATCATGTTGTTAGAATTTAGCATGTTAATGACATTTTAAAACATATAATGGGTTCAGTAAAAAATGTCATTAATGCAAAACAATAAACCAAATAACATGTTTGTTAGGAGACTAGTACTTAGTTATATGATATATACAAAAATAAGAAATAAAATGGATAGATGCTATATGAACTATATTGTAGCACATTTTTACCCTTTATTTGTCATGTCATGCCACTTCAATCATACTTAAGTTTTTATATTGATCATACATCAATAATGGACTATATACTACCCCTCCACTATACTACATTTGGGCCAAAATTACGAAGGCAGGATGTTGTAATTATGATAGCCACCTGTCGCCCAAGTGACAATACAAAGAATTGGCTCTCGTCGAATGGGCGTTAGACTTTTACTATCGCAAATTATGATGGCAAGGGTGTCTATCACAATTGTGATGGATAAAGGTGTCATAACTTGGAATAGGCAAGGGGAATACTTCATCTTCTTTCCATCTCACTTGCAATAGTAGACTATCTCAATTGTGATGGTCTAAGATTTCAGTCTGTCATTGGACCAATAGCTAGCTATCAGAGGTATTCATCACAATTATGATGGTTTTGCAACAAGCGTGCTATGGAAAAGGCAATTTTTTGTTTGAACAATCCATCACAATTGTGTTAGGGATCTAATAGCAATGTTGAACATTAGTGTGACTTCTATCTATCAGAACAAGTCATAACAATTCTTACTAAATTATTTTTAAAAAATTGGCAACAAATGAATCCCATTTCTATTTTTCCACTTTGATTCACTTTTTAGTTTCATCCATGTGCCAAGAAATAGCCAGCTGCATGAGTTAAGATCCCTTTTAAAATGTGGCTAGGCAAGGCTAGGGAAATTCAAGCTAATAGGTATACACTATTTTAGTTCCATTATTTTCTTAAACCATCACATCAGACCTTAACCATGGTTGGTTATGGATAAACTCTCCTTTTTATCCATAAGATAGATTTTAATGATTTCTTAGTAATGCAATCCTTCCCAACACAACAAAACACGATCAACATCTATTTTTGATTATGAAAATCCCAAAAAAAAAAGTAGGATAATTGATATAATATGTTAAACACATGAACAAATTTTCACAATTAGTAATAGTAGAGGGATACATATTTTGGATTTGATTGTGTGCCATTATTTTGCATCAAGTGTGATCCATCATCAAGATGTGAAGAGCTAGAGGAGATAAATCATTGAGTTTGATCTAAAATTTTGATGCAAAAATATGGCACAATTGAATCCATAATATGCATCTCTCTGATACAATATTGATTTTATTATCATTAGTTAGTTGTCATGCAACCGTAGGTTAACATTGAGATTCACTTGGTTTCTAGAATATTTTTATATTCTCTACTAATTAGGGCCAACCACATGAAGGTGGAAGCTCATTTGTCCCCAGCTTCCCACCCCCCCACTTAACATCTAAATTCCTCATTAACATCTAAAATCTTTAAGAAAGGATCAATCTTTAAAGTACAAAAAAAGATTCCAAACCTACAAAAGTAACATCATTTTTCCATCTTCTGGTGCATGTCATGTTTTCATCACATCCAAAATAAGACTTTGCCACTCTAAATCAAGAATACACGTGTAGTTGCATTCTATATGCATGGACAATAGAAGGAGCTGAACAAACCTATCATATTTACATTTATTTAATAGGTCTGTGCAAACCTCTAACAAGAATGCAAATTTTTTGGGTTTTTTCAGCTCCACCTAATGTCATATGCATATGAATTGAGATTGCATATTGAACTATGTCATCCTTTTGCATTTCTTGAAACTAATAGATTCACACAATTAGTTGTTAAATAATCATAGGTTAATGTTAATCTTTACTTGGTTTCGAGATTATTTTAATATTCTCTACTAATCATGGCCAACTATGTAAAGGCGGAAGCTCATTTGGCCCCACCCCACCTAACATCTAAATTCCCCATTAACATCTAAAATCTTTAAGAAAGGATCAATCTTTAAAGTACAAAAAAGGTTCTAGAACTACAAAAGTGACATCATTTTCCCATCTTCTAGTGCCTCTCAATTTTTTATCACATCCAAAATAAGAATCTTCCACTCTAAATCAAGAATGCATGTGCAACTGCATTCTATATCCATGGACAACACGTATAGCTGAAAAAACATAGCATGATTACATTTATTTAATAGATTTGTTAAGTTTTTAAAATTATAGACAATCATGAACATTAGAACTCTAGTTGCTATGGCCAAGAGAATGTTCATGATGGCCTATAACATAAAATACATAATTAAATACCTCTAACAAAAAATGCAAACCTATTGCATTTTTCATCTACACTTGATGTCACATGCATATGAATTGAGATTGCATATTGAACTATGGCATCCTACATTTGCTGAAACCAAGAGATTCACATAGTTAGTTGTCATGCAATCATATAAGGTCAATGGTGAGCTTCAATTAGTTTTGAGAATAGTTTAATATTCTCTACTAATCTTTAAAATTAGTAGAGAATCCCACCCACCCCACTGCACCCCACCGCACCACACCCCACCCCACCCCAAACATTAAAATTACACATTAACATATAAAATCTTTAAGAACTGATCAATATTTAAAGTACTTGGAATGTCCTTATTTCCTTGTGCTACTCTCAAGTGAAGTCCATCTTCATTGCTCGTAACCAATTCATCACAATTTTTTTTTTTTGTTTAACATACATCTAACATGGGTACATCTAGGAATGTCCTCATTGCCACCTACATAAAATGAATCCAATATTACAAAATGCTCTCTAAGAAAGAATAGTTCAAGTGAAATAAATACATAAAAAATGAGAGAGAAAAAGAGGAATATACTTACTAATAAGCATTGCCATTGCATCTATGGCCATGCTACATGTTGAGTAAGTTTTATTATTTTTATGTTGTACTAAAATCTCTTTGTTTATATGCATACATACATATATACATACATATGCATACATACATACATACATATATATACATATATACATATGTACATATGTACATACATATACATACATACATATATACATATATACATACATACATGTATCTATGTATATATATAAAGAGATCTTTTTAAAGGTGCTAAGTGTCTTACCTCAAGATCTTGCACACAAATAATGCAGACCAAAAAAAATGGGTAGAGTTCGCAAGAAATTTTACAAAAAACATATCATAGAAGATATTTTTAGAAAGAAACAAGCCATAACCCAGTTAAATGGTTCTTGTTGTTGATTAGCTAGGTTGATTACAAATTCCCTTAGAACTGTCATCAGAGTAGGTACAATAAAATGAATGAGATGCAAAGATCACAAAGGCACAAAAATGACATACATAGATCACAAGGGCATGACAACAAAATGCAGCAATCACAAGGGCCCAACAACAAAATCCTAGATCTCCACTAATCTCCATAGTCCACAAGATCTCTCTATATATATACATGCATACATACATAGACACACACATATGTGTGTATGTATTGATATATACACATATAGACATATACATATGTATATATATGTACATACATACATACATATGTATATATATGTACATAAATACATACATATATACATACATACATATGTATGTATGTATATATGTATGTATACAAAGAGATCTTTTTTAAGGTGCTTATTACATCTTAGCACAACCAAAAAATTAATCTAGCTGCATACATATTCCAAATTCAAATAATAAAACAATAAAACTCACTCAACCCATGTTAAGTGTCTTACCTCAAAATCTTTGCACACAAATAATGCAGAGTAAATGAGCAATATTGTCATGCCCTAAATTTAACAAGGAAAAACACAACCAACAATTTTTATTTTTTTTGAAAGATAAATCAAAGGATAATACACATGTATCTATGTATAATAGATATACTCTATCAAACTACACAAAGATTGAAAATCTACAATCCATGTTTCTTACAAATATTAGGTTATCATTGCTTTGATCATGGGTTGGAGATAATACTTAGAAAATTTTAGGTATGTTGAAACTCTAATCCAGCCTCAGTGATAACTTTAAGAAACCCCTCCCAAAATAAAAGCCTAAAATGCTGGTGAATCCAACATTTTGTGGGCAGGAAAATTTTAATGTCGAGGGTGATTTTTTTGTTCCATATAGGGAAATAAAATATTATATGTTGGCAATTTTTGTCCAGCCCTACCAAAAATCATTTTGAATGTGGTGAATTAATTTTTTTGGGCTAACGAATAAATAAATGATAGTTATTTTTTCCCTTGCCAAAAATGAATTAATAATGTCAAAGGAAAATTACTTGTTTTGTAGGAAAATAAATAATAATGGTTTTGGATAATCTTCAGTGGTAAACTGAAAAAATTGTTTAATCTAAAAGTAAAATTTGCACATGTATTGGCTAGTGACTGTACTGACTGCTAAGTAGTCACTTCAAGTATCAACTTGTGTATTGTCTTAGGTGTGTTATTAATAATTTTGTAACATCGTTATGTTAGTTTCACTATTACTAAGTCTACTACCATCACTTTTGTATTGTTAATAGTAAATACAATAATTTTATTGATTGTTGATTAGTTAGAGATCAATGATAGAAGATGCATCTTGGGGCCACTCCGACTCACTCAAAAAGACTTGCTGTTGCAAGCAATTTTTCAAAATGGAGACACACAGAAAGATTTGCATGCAAATCATTACTCAATGTCAGGCACTATCAACTATCAGATATTAATGCCAGTACATTTTTCCATTTCACACACTTAAAATTAATAGGAATACAAAAAATTAAGATATGAAAGATCGTGAAGGCCAAAGAATTAAATGCAACTACCATAATGGAAGTTTCATTAAATAGCCTCTTCAATTCCTCTTTCATTATCATTTCTCATATTCTTTAGACTTCAATCTGAATTCAATTTGCAGTTGCAGTTTACAGAGTTTCTTGAATCTTAGTCATAGATATGCCAATTCACCTCAAATGCACTACAATGGCTCTACAAAAACCCTTTGTAGGCACTATTCCTGATGATGTCCTTGCCATAGTTGGAAAGGTAGATGCTCAGAGTCCTTTTATCCTCCATGCTATATTCATGGTACTCAGTCATGAATTCTTGAGAAATGATAAGAGGTATCGTGTGTCCACAGATATTACCTCCCACTTCCTCGCGTCTCTTCTCGACTTTGGATGTAGTCAAATAGACATGCTGATGCTTTTGCATAACATTTTTAATGAAACATTTTTAGAAGATGATGTCAAAATTCCTGTATTGGTTGACCAGATACTAGGGCTAGGCATTGGCATCACTTTTACAGATGTAGTAGACAAGTGTTGGGAGGAAGGCATAGAGTGCATTATACATAAGCATCCTTTCTTGCTTGGCATGGACGACGTCAGCGAGATCGACTTCACATGGCTAGATGAGTTTAGTGACATCATCTTCTTTAATAGATTCCTCACTAGTGTGCTTCAAACTCTCGGCCCCTCAGCCCACTCATGCTTTCAGCCTCCCTGGTTCCTTGGTTCCTTGTACCCTTAGCCTTATTTCTGAATATTGTAACTTGTTTCTTTAGCCGTTGCCCTTGGGGCAAAAACATATTTTAAAAATATCTATATTTTTCTTTGGATTGGGCCTTGCCCTTTTTCATAAATTACAAACTTGTAAAACTAGGCTGATTTAATCAGCTATTTTTAATATCTATGCTATTAATCAGTACATTGTACAGTCTAAAATATTATCAAGGGAAACAATAATTTTTGGCTTCTCAAATCATTGTTCTTGTTAGTCAACAACTTTGTAAGTTTTTTTTTGGCATCTTGATTCTCAATGCGCTATTGAAATGTTACTGTTAGTCTGTGACTTTGTTAAAAATAGTTAACTATTAATAATTAACTATTTTTGTTTAATCTAATTGGTTAAAACAAATGGAGCTTCAAGGAAAACTAAAGATTAATATATTATAACCTTAACAAAGTAAAATATAATTTTAATAATTTATGTGTCAAATTTTTATTTCATACATATCTTGTCACCTATTCCTAACTTTTTTTCATTATGAAATCTTTTAAATGATGAAGAATAGTTTATAAACAATTATCACAACTTTCAATATATGTTAAATTTTAATAATTTATAGATATTTTAACTATATTATATTTTAATTTTGAAATTAAATAATAAATATGAATAAAAATATAGCACTTGCAATTATATTTTTAAATTGTAATTATTTTATTTACATTATTATTATTTTATGATATCTTGCACCAATTTTATTTTATAAAATTTAATATATCTTCAATGAATTTTTCCTATTGTCTTTCCAATAAAAAGCTTATGATAGAAAAGAAAATCAATTCTCTAATAGAAAAAAAAAGCCTTTATTTATATATTAAAACTATTATAATAATAAAAATTTGATTGCTAATAAGTTCTACCCAAAATTTTGACCATTGCACAAAAGAAAGATTGACGGTCTGAGATGAATTTCAAGCTGATTTGGAGAATGCTTTCCTATGTGCCTAGATTCATTCAGAACCATGACACGTGTTAGATCATTGCCAATTGAAAGACTCGGTTAATATTTTTATTTTTTTAATGTAAGTGCATTTGTTTATATTTTATATTGGAATAATGTATTTTTTATAAATTATAATTTTTTTTGTCATTCAATTAAAAATAATATTACTTATATTATATAATCATTTAAGATTTATTATTATTATAAAAATATTATTATTTTTATTTATAATTATTTATTATATAATCTAACATATAATATAATTATAACCATATGATATATATGTAATAGAACATATATATCAATGATTATATAATATATTTATGAATAAAATTTAAATTTAAATTAACATCATTACAAATAAATATAATTATATTACATTTTTATTAATTAAAATATTTTATATATTATAATAAATTTATTAAACTTAAATTAGATTTATATAAAAACTAAAGGCAAGTACTAGTGGCAATTGTTTCATATCTTGCACCAATTTTATTTGATGAAATTTAATATATCTTCATTGAATATCAATAATTAAATTAACTCAAAATCAGGAGATGTATACTTCAAGATTCTACCCAAAAATTGAAATCCTGGTCATTGAGTAAAAGAAAGATCAACGGCCCGAGATGAATTTCAGGCCGATTTGGGGAATGCTTTCCCATGTGCCTAGATTTATCTGAAATCCTAACACATGTCTGATCATTGCCAATCGGAAGACTTGGTTAATATTTTTATTAATAATTATTATTTATGTTTATAAACAACAATTAACACAATTATCAATATATGTTAATAATTTATAGATAATTAAACTATATTACATTTTTATTTTGAAACTAAATAATAAATATGAATAAAAATATAACATTTGTAATTATTTTTTAAATTTTATTTATTTTATTTAAATTAAACTATTGTCATTATAATTTATTAATAATAATTAGTACTTGCTGGTAGCTCCTAGGCTTAGGGCTAAGAGCTAAATATTTCATTTCCAATGTGATTCATTAACATTAATATTTTTTTTTTTTTAATATAAGTGCATTGATTTATATTTTATATTCTAATAATGTATTTTTTTATAAACTATAATATGTTTTTTTTTCATTCAATTAAAAATAATTTTACTTATATTATATAATCATTTAAGATTTATTATTATTATTATCAAAATATTATTATTTTTATTTATAATTATTTATTATATAATAGAACGTATAATATAATTATATATAATATAATATAATTATAATCATATGATATATATGTAATAGAACATATATCAATGATTATATAATATATTTATAACTTTATGAATTAAATTTAAATTTAAATTAACATCATTACAAAATATATATAATTATATTACATTTTTATTAATTAAAATATTTTATATATTATAATAAATTTATTAAATTTAAATTAGATTTATATAAAAACTAAACACAAGTACTAGTGGCACTTGTTTCATATCTTGCATCAATTTATTTAATAAAGTTTATTATATTGTAATTGAATATCAATAATTAAATTAATCCGAAATCGGGACACATGTGCTACAAGATTTTAACCAAAAATTAAAATCTCGACCGTTGACTGAAAGAAAGATCAATGGCTCAAGATGAATTTCTGGCCAACTTGGAGAATGCTCTCCCAAGTGCCTAGATTCATTCAAAATTGTGACATGTGTCCTTGACAAGTGTCATGATGTCACGATTGACGGACACATGTATATCATCTATAATTAAGTTCTATTTTTATTAATTTATTTATTTAAAATGAACAAATTTATTCAAAGAATCAAATGTATATCAATGTAATAATGTTTTTTTTTAAAAAAAATTATTATTGTTATGTACATTACTAAATTATTGAGTCTTGATTCTTTATGTCATTTACATGTATATTATACATACTACTAATAAAGTACCTAAAACCATTAATTACTTAATAGTTTCTTTTTAACTATTAACCCTACCTTATATGTTCATTATTTTTAGAGTTCGATATAATAGGATTTTCAAATTTCAAATTTTTTTAGACTGGCAGAATTCTATTTTGTGTTCTAAAGACTGAAGTGTGAAACTTGAGTATCAAACGACAACACTAATTATCCAATCTCGATTTTGGATATTTAATTTTGTAAACCTTTTTTCATTACAATTTGCAGCAATAGAAATCTTGATTTTAACTATCTTATGTTTACACTTTACAATTATTTTAAATAGGACCTGAAGAAGAATTTTTTGTAATAACCAATAGCAGGCATGGGCAAAACAAAGTAAAAAACCTCCCATATGAGTGCAAGCATAAAGGAAAAGAAACACATTATAGAACTCTAGCAAGTGCTACAAACCCTAGGTTTCACTGATGAATGTTATGATATTTTTGATCTTGTTATCCATGGAGATTTAGGAATCATGGGAATTAGACATTCATTGTTTAATAAGTGGAAAGATCTACAAAAGGGGAAAGATTATTACAAATATAACAACAATATTCATGCACATACAAATAAACTAGCTACTCTGATTACTAGATTAGAAAACTTCATTGTACTCAAAGTATTCCCTTGCCCTGAAATCGTAATGCTTTGCTCAAAATTATGATGAAAATAGAAAGGAAATTGTAAACCAAACACTCAGGAGGAAATTTTATCCATAACTGAGAGTGAATTTTTCACACTTTTAAACCTAGGGCTAAGGTTTAAACCAAAAAGCTCTAACGAGCACATTGATTTGGATAAACTAGCACAGGCTTATGAAAAATTGGAAAAGTTTTTCAAGATTCATTTAATAAGGGTTTAATAAACTCAAAGTCCTCTAGTTCTACTAGTGTTACACTGGACATAGACCATAAGCCTCCTTATCAGTAATATATTTTTGTGCCATGGGTTCAAAATACTATTTCTTTTTTACAATTTTGTCTAAGATTGGATAGTAACAAAGAATTGGGGGCCAATGTTCTTGAAATGATTTATAATATCCATTGTCAAGGTTAGTCAATTGAGTAGGTAGATGTAAGATATAAATTTTTTCAACACATTATTGAATCTATGCAACAAAAATTACTAATGATTAAAAAAAGTACAACTATAGGCAAGATGAAGACATTTAGGTTCACAAGTTACTTGTGCTACCTTCTTTTAGCAAAGTATCACCTAATATTTGAGATAGAGAACAACAAGCTTGATATTGAGGTCTATAAGTTTGATGAGAGAACCCACGATAAATCAAAGACTCCAAGTATAGTATATGAGTGGACACATAAGATGAGGATGATTGCTGCAAATAAAAACTACAACCATTTTGTAGACTTCTTTTTGGCACCTATTTACCAAAAAATCAGAAGCACTTCAACGCCTAGATTTCCTATGTCTTATAATGATTGCATTCAATTGGGAAGTCAGATTCAATTGGCCAACTAGTTCTTCATGGAACAGTACACTATCTTAAGGTTTTACAATTTAGTCATTGAACCCTGCAAACTTTCATTGCACGTTATAGAAAGGGTTTTTGCACTAGAATATGTATGGTAGATGGAGAGTGCAGGTAGACTTTTTAGTGGACAACAAAAGAAAATGATATTTTCTTCCTTGCCTTTCACAATTGGAGGCCTCACATTTGAGAGAAAGGCTTTCAAAGTGGCGAATGAATTGGTAACTTTTATTTACTTTGATTTCGTCAGTCACAAGAATTATGATCCACTGAACATAATAAAAATGAGACTTATTGCCAATGGGAACTTTGTGAAAAAATATCAACATCGGGAGATTCCATTGATAGAAAAGTTTAAAAACAAGGATTCATGGGATGAGGTTAAGAAAGAGATGGAGAAACATGCAATGAAGAATAATATTTCAACGCAAGAATTGTAATCCCAAATTATGACATTGCACAAATTAGAGCCTCTAACATACTTAAATTTCTACAAGAAAGCATCTAAACCTTCTAAGAGGTCTATGCCGAAAGAAATTAAAGAGGTATGCACAATTGAAATGCGGTGTCAAACCAAGATGACTAATTTCTGGAAAATGAACCAAAATTTGGGTGAACCAAAGACATTAGCTAATTTTGATGAAATTGAGGAGGATGAAATTTTTAGCAATTATTGGAATAAAGAGCATCCAACTATACTATATGATTTTGGCAGTGATAGTGATAATGAAAGGTAGAAGGACCTTGATTCTGATGCTGACATTCAAGGTATTTAGGATTCCAAGTCAACTAGGGGCAGAGATATTGTTACACTTCAAATGAGTGTTTCTATTAGACAAACATATAGTAAAGGGGCAGCTATGATACAAAAAATAGATTATGCAGGTATAGGGCCCATTGGTGCAAGTGGTGAAGGAATTTGGAATCCAGTTCCAGTACTAGACCCACCCAAAAGAGGATGTAAACCAATCATTGGACTCTTTGAGAATGAAGATGATTCATCTAGAAAGGGAAAAAAACATTATGTCTCTACTTATGAAGGTTATCCCAAAACATTATTTGTTAAATCTTTGAATCTAGTTGTAGTTGATCCCACTGGCACTGGCACTGGCACTAGCATGGATGAACCTTGTGTAAAAAAGAAAAAAGTTATGACAATTACACCACCAGCAATGTCAGTGGTTACTTCACCAGTGTATGCACCAGTAGCTTCTGTACAAAACCTAGAAAATAGTCTTAAAATGCCAAGATTTGGAATGGGCCATCTTCAGTCTATTGGAAATTCTCAAAATACAATTGTAGGTGGAGTAAGTTCAACTCGAGTTGGAGGAGCACACAATGATATAACATATAATTCACCTTTCAAACACTCAATTGTGTCAGCAAACCCAAATTTTAGTTTGAATGAGTTTGCATCAAAGTTTGAATAGACAAGCAAAAGAAATAGGTAAATTATGAATACTTTGAAAAGTGATGCAGTTGTTGAATGTCAAGGATCTACTAACAGAATATTTCCAACATATGATCCAAACAATGAAATGATGAACTTCATGGCTGTTATGCCCCTGGGTAGAAATAATAATCCACTACAAAATGTAATAAATCCTAACAATATACAAGTTACCAGTCTTCAAATGGATTTGTCAAAAGTGAAAAATATTGAAAAAAATCAATATATCAAAAGAGAGCAACAAAATGGTCTGCTCTACACTTATGAAAGTGGAGAGGGAAAACAAAAGGCTTACAAATAAAATAGAAAAGTTACAGGTAGGCCTTCATAATGTGAAGGCAAAGGAGAACATAGTAGACAATAGGTTCAAAGAATTACAAAACAGGATAAAGAAATCTTGTCCTACAGAGGCAATTGTCTAGCAAGAAAAGATGTATGAACAAGTACAAAAATTGACTAAAGAATTGGATGAGTACTCGAAAAGGTTTTAGCATGAACAAGCCTCTACTACACAATTGTTCAAGTCTGTAGAGAGTAGTACACATGTCAACAATAAATTGAAAACTGACCTAGACTATGCTATCAAGGAAAATAATGTTTTGAAGACTGAATTGGAGAATGAAAAGAAACATTCGGTATCTAGGGAAAATATGGTTTTTAATTTGCAAAAGAAATTGGGGAATGAGAAGAAAAAAGAGGAGTCTAGTGCAAAAACAATCGACAATCTGAATAAGAAATTGGAGAATATGAAACAAAAAGAGGAGTCAACTGCAAAAACTATTAGTAATTTGAAGAAGGAATTGGAGAATACAAAGAAAATGGATTCTAGTGCTACTACAAACACTAACACAATCCACAACATGAGGAGAGAATTGGAGAATGCAAAGAAAAAAGAGGAGTCAACTACAGAGAAAATCCTCAATTTGAGAAAGGAATTGGAGAATGTGAAGAAAGAGGAGTCTACTGACTCTACTCAAAGACTTCATGATTTGAAGAAGGAATTGGACAATGCAAAGAAAAAGGAGGAGTCCACTACAAAGACAATCTATGATTTGAAAAGGGAACTAGAGGATGAGAAGTAAAAAGAGGTAACTACTACAAGTACAATCCAAGATTTGAAAAATAAATTGGAAGATGCGAGGAAGAGAGCAACTAATTGGCAAGGGCAACTAGAGGAAATACAGAAAAAGAGTGAAAAAGAGATGTCTAAAATGAAGAAAAAGATGGAGAATGTAATGGCAGAAAATAGAACGACCTCTTCCAAATACCATCATGTGAAAGATACTATAATAAACATGGTAAAGCTTATCAAACAAGAAAATTGGGACAAAATAATGAAGAACAATGATAGTTTTCTTGAATGGCTTGATTTAAATAGCAATCTCAAACTTGTCTATGAAAATGTAAAAAGTGATATTGTGGGTAAAAGAAAAATCTTCACCAATTCCTTAAAAAATCTTTCTGACCAAATTTTGAATAAAGTAAAGAGATCCAGATATAGGGATTTGGTAAAGCATGGAATAAACAACCACTTGAATGCCTCTGTAATGACCATTGAAATTGGTCACCATTGTCAACAAGTAACGAAAATAGGTGAAGCTCTCAAACATACTTCCAAAGAATTGATGATGATGAATAACATCATACTAAACTTGCTAACTACTGGATTACCAAATCTAGCTAACTCAGATGGAAGATTCATTGGAAAAAAAATTACATGAAAAGTTTGTAGGATAGCATGAATTATGATTTAGGCAACTTGCTTGAGGAAACCACTCCAGAAAGAATTGCAAGTTGCATCAAACCACTGTCAACAATGAATGAAGTTATAGATGAATTCCTCAATTCATGTAAAAATATCTCTCAGAAGTATTTATTGTTGATGAGGTTACAACTATTTAGCTACAACCTCAAACAAATGGAGCTTCCAAATGATGCAGAATGGAGCATCTTAAAGAAATTCTTTGAAGCCAGGTCATCTTCTCAAACTAAAGCTATTACTGTTTCTTTCATTGGCAGTCATGACTTGTCGCTAATAGCACTAAGAAGTAAAAACTTAGTAAGTGATAGTACTATAATTATTTTGTTACTTGTTTCTCTTTAATTTCAAATTTTGGATTTAATTTCAACTTTGTTTCATGTTAATTGTTATAGGAATCAAGAGCCAGCATATCAAGATAGTTAGGTAGCCAAGAATTGGCATACTATTACTACATAGAGCAGATGGAAAAAATTTCCCTTGTCCTACTACTTGAAAAAATTGTACAATTGGCAATGTCATTGTATAGTACCAAAGTAACAAGAATTGGAATCAGCAAGCTCGAATCTAATCGTGAATCGAATCATCAAATCATGTGAATTGCCATGATTCTTGGAACTATATTGTAGACACATAATGCATTATGTAGTAATAATCTGATTATATATACAATTACAAATTGACCTACAACTATTGTTGCTCCCTTGTATCTACAAAAGGGAATTCAGGGTCATTTCAATTTGACATTTAGTCATTTGCAAAGGGTTGTAATTGTTTGTAATTGACAATTGTTAAATGCATTATGTTACAGGATGATTTATAATTATAAATTATAATTATTATTTTTTTAAATAGAGCTTATTCTATTAAATGCATTATGTTACAATTTCTTAAAGAAACTAGAATCAATAAAAATCTCAACATGTAAGTTTGTAACATCAACATGTTCAAAAAATAATAATTTAAGCATTTATAAAGGGATAGTGAATGAAGACTATAAATTAACTTCTACAAACATGTTACATAATTAATTAGTAGGTAGAGTCTTAGATTAGAGCTACTAGCCTACTACTTGACTCACGTAGAAGTTAGAACTTGAGGTTGAGATGCTACTATAGTTGCCATTTCGCCTAGACCGGCTCAACATCACTATCATCAAAATCCTCCTCATTTATTTTATACAACATTTTATTTTCCATTGGGTTTTCTTCAGATTCACTATCAATGTCAGACTCACTATGCATGCCAAAATCAACATCATCTTCATTGCTTCCAATATCAAGATATGAACCACTGCCACTGCCACTTAGGTTTGAAATGTTGGCAATCCCTCTTCTTTGACACTGGTTTATCCTAATGCTAATAGCCCTGTCATAAGGTAAATTTTCTACCTCATACCTAGAATTATAGAGCCTCAGACAATCATCCATATTTTTGTCTAATTTGTTTCTAACCTTTGACTTTAGGAAGCCCAAAGTACTAAAAAATCTCTCATCCTTCACTGAACCCAATATCATTGTCAAACATAAATTGGTAAGCTTGAAATATTCTGCTATTGCCTCTCTCAACTGATTGTTGTCACCAAGGTTTTTGAAAAGCTTTGTTACTACTCCCTCTTCATTTGGGTTCTCCATAAGAGTATATTGTTCCCTTATTATGTTTGTAAAAGAATATGATTGATCTTTCAGTCAAGATTCATCTAAAATTCCATGTATAGAGACTCCATTGATTACTTTAGGTTTGCAAAAATGTTAAATCAAAGCCATCATCCTTCTTCAAAAATTAGTCAGATAGTTTAGAGACCAATATTGTGGAAAAACAATTGAAATTTCTTTGAGCAGTTCCTCTAGAGGGAATCTGAATCTAATTTCTAACAAAATATTATAGCAAACTCACTTGATAGAGTTAACCATAGAGTCTTTGATCTTCTTGAAGTCTTCACTTGTAACATGTGAAAGTACCTTCTCTAGTACTGATTCAACTTTGCTTCCTACTTTGTTGGGGTTGGAGTCAAGGTTGATGCAGACATAGTACTGCATTGGTATGTCAACTCCATGTACCTTTGCATATACCTCATCATTTGCACCAATATGTAAAAAGTTCCCAGGATTGTTCAAATCTAAGATTTCTAACCACTTTGCAAACTTTGTTTCATCTAATGGTATTAATCGGTACAGAGCATCTAGGCTACTACATGTCATTTTACACAGCTTATTATATTCTACAATGTACATAGCTCTTTGTTGTACTTTTTTTATAATACTTCTTTTTTATAATATTTCTCATGTCCTGTAGTGTGGGGAGAATAAATGTTAAAGTTAAAAGTACCTTAACATTATTTAGGCTTGAATATAGCTGACAGAATCTATCTTGCACAGAGTGGATTAGTCCAAGCAATGATGGGTATTCAGACATTACTCAATGTGCCAATCCATCCAAAGAGATCCATCTAGTATCATTGTCTTTAAGAAGCTTCCTCCCATCAGTAAGTCCTTTAGCAAAGTGTTGAAATTTCCAGACTCATTTTGGACTTCAATAGATGTATTGGTAAATCTCTTTGATTAGAGATTCCACTTTACTTACATAACCAAAATTGTTGACAATTCTAAAATCTAGATTCATTTGATGGGCCATGTAATGAATGGGAATAGCATAGGGTGCCAACTCATTCGTGATCTTTTTCCAAAGACCACCTTTATGACCTTGCATAACTGAAGCTCCATCCACTCCAACACACACCAACTTTTTGGCAATCTCCATGCTATCCAAACCTCCAGATTCAATTAGAGTAGTCTTTAATAATTCATATAAATTTTCAACTGTTGCACTACGATTCAATTTAGCAACAGATAATAGAAATGGTTGACAACAAAGATTATTTATAGCATAAACATGCATGCACACCCAAAAAATATTATCAATTGTTGTAACTTCATCTAGAGACAATGCAATGAAATTAGAGTCTTTAATTTTGTCCTTCATATCTTCTTTTTTAACTTGTACAAAACATCTAGCCCATTCCTACCCACTGTTTATTGACTAGTGACTATTCAGATAGTTTTGAGTTTTTAAAAAGTGCAATAAGGTAGGAATTGAAGGGTAGTTAGTCATAGGATGTCCTCTACTCAATATATAAAACACCACACTTAATTGAACTAATTTTCCCATATTTTGTACATCTATTTCTTTCCCAATGGAACCTTTTACTGTAGAATGCTTCTCTCGTAAGTGCTAGTGTAACTTGTATATTTCAGCATTCATGATATGTAAACAGTTCTCCTTTGTTTTCCAAATTAGAATGGATTTTTCAACTCCATCTATAGTTTCTTTCTTGTAAACTTTACTGACATGCTTTTCTATGGTATCAATTTTAAGCTGCAACCTCTTCTCCTTCTTTGTTATCTCTATACAAATCTTACATCTACATTCTATAGGATGCTCATTGTCAATTGGATTGGGCATTGGTTCAATGAACAAATACTTTTTCACCCATTCTAACTAAAAATTCCTTTTTTACAGATCCCAGCAAGATCAATCTTTTATCAATTCCAATTTTCTTTTCACCTTTTGTGCATGAACACAATTTATGGAATCAATTTTGGTTTTCTCACCCGACTGGTCCAGGACTGACTCCAACTCTATAATCTCACTTTGTGACTCCCTACTCAGGGGAAGTGCCTCCAAATTGTGTTCAAGTTCATCCTTGATTAAGATATAAAGTTCACCAACTTGAACTTCAATATGGTTTGAGGGTCCAACTTGTGATGAATCTCCTTCTTCAATAAGCATAGAGATCTAACTTGTGATTCTTGTAGGTTGCCAACATTTCCACCACCAAAATATGCTGCTATGGTTCTATGTTTTGCTAATGGTGGCCTCTCTTGGCTTTCAGGGATCCTACTAGAACTCCTATTACCCCTCTTGTTTGACATGAAAAGCTGATAAAGGCTGTAAAAAATATATCAAGTTAGTTGTTGAACAAAAGAAAACCACTTAGACTACATATTATAACAATAATATGATTCATTCTCAAAAAATGGGTACTACTACTATGGTACTATAGTCTACGGTACTACCCTATATAATTTGCAAACCTATAGGCTATATTAGCATGTGAGATGTCCAGTCACTAGTGGACACTAGACTATAAAACTAAAAAAATAATTAGTACCACTATACCAGTGGTCTAGTACCACTATATCAGTAAAAAAAAAAATTAAAAATCACCTTCCTTTTACAAAAACTAGGGTCCATGAGTCAATGGCCAATGCACTCAGCACTCTGAAAGTTTGGTAGCAATAAGAAATGCCAGTCTCCAGACTAGAAAATAGAAAATTATGTAGAATAATAATATCTTATAGTCCAATCTAGGTTGGCGAATTAGGTGGGATTAACAAGCAGGAATGTCAAATGCAGGTGAAACACACCTTCCTATGCAAGCCCACAGTAGTTAACAATTGGCTAAATGAGGTTGGTGGTCGACACATGTCAGGAAAATGGTTGGCAACACAGGGAAAATTATTTGGTTGTAGTAATGGCAAAAGAATGTGGGCCAATAAGAAACAACATGCAAAGGCTAGTGATATGTTTAAAATAAATGTATCCAAAATGTATATTGCATTGGTGATTGGACCAATATTTTTTACCAATCATGTGATAACTAATGGGCAACTACCCTGGAGTTGGACCCAAATCTGATAAATATCTGGCAACATGGTTGACTTGCGTTGCATTCACTATTCACCAAATGACGATTGACTCATTAGACAAGATCGCCAAAAGGTGAAGATTCGCCACTAAAGTAATCCCTGCCTGACCTTAGGTGTTAATGTTAGGATGCTGACATTCCAAGTTAAAGTTTAGGGATACATTATGGTTAGGTGTTAGTGTAGAAGGATTCATCACTTTACCATTAAGTACAAGTAATCTAGGTTCATTTCATATCATTTTGTTTTGTTTTCCTAATATTATGCATTGTACATATGTTAACACAAGTTGCATTAGGTTGTAATATGGTGGTAATAAGTTAATTGTTATGGTTATTCTTTTGATTTTGAATATTAATAGGCTTTATTACTTGCATTAAGGTTATATTGAACTTATAAGATTACTATGTTCACTATTATTTGTAAGGATTGATTATATCTAATATTTCATTTCTAGCCACAAAATAATGTGTATAATTAATATCATGTTCATTTTATGAATTATTCATGATAACTTCTAGTAATAACATCAACCACCCTCCTACAACATACTAACCATCTCACTAAACTAAACGAATCAAAGGTGAATTCACTTATTTGTTCTCTCAACTAACTTATCAAGCACTCATCCACGTCCCTAACCAACTCCTCTACAGATTACCTATAAAGTGTAAATTTAGTCAACTTCTTTCTACATATCTTCTAGATGAAGAATACCTAGAATCATTTGGAGAACTATATATATATATATATATTCATATTAAAAATGATGTATTAATTAATTAATTAATTATTCTAATTCTAAACACTACTACCTTTTATATTGTTAGCTATTAACAAACTAATAATAAGTTAACAATTTATTATAGTATTCTTATCACCAATTAAACTAACGTCATCTACTAGCTCACTAATCTTAATATTTTAACTATATGTCTTACTAACCTAGTCATGTACTAGAAATTTGCTTATTGAGATCATGAATTATTGATTTAAATCTTTAAGTGCTATCACCCTAATAATAATATCCACTAAGAATTTTACACTTAATAATAATTAAATATAATACACTTAACATACTAATTACCACTTAGTCATAAATACTAACATATTCCACTACTTAGCTAAAATCTACCCTTAACCTTTTTACCCATTACAACATGAAAGAAATCTAACATAACCACTATTCCACAATACTTACTAAATATTAATATAATGGTTAATCCATTTATAAACCTACATGAAATAATTTTCTCTAGCTAAATAACTCTAAACACCCCATAATATATTTTATTAACCTATCCTTCCTAGCACACAATCTTACTCTCTCTTCTTACTATATACCACCTTACTACTAATCCTAATTAAATAATAAAATTCTCCACTTATCCTAACAATTCAATTCTACACTCATTACCAACCCATACTATATTATTTATTTATCTACAAACAATTCTATGTTTGCACTTTACCATCTAACTTATACTACAAAAATCCCCATCCCAAATTTTTTTTACCTTGTTAGTTCCTGCCTACAGAAGGAAATCTTATGGAATCATTCAGTTCCCAAAAAAACTATAAAATATATTACTTGAACCAATAAGATTCAAATATTTTTTTCAATTGTAAGTTTTTTATAAAGTTTGAATATTTTGATTATTTTTTGAAATGGAAAAAAGCTATTTAATTAAAATCTTATTTGCCCTCACTAATAATAGTAAGGGAGATAAATAATTTTTGAAACAAAAAAATCAAGAAAAATTTAAATCTCTAACTTTTAGCATTAATTATGCAATTAATGAATGAAAATATCATAAAAGATGATGTGAGACTACATTTACTTTATCATTTCAAGAATTTCAGAATTTAAATTCTTTATTATGCTTGAAAATATCATAAAAGATAATGTGACACTACATTTACTTTATCATTTAAGAATTTGAGAATTTAAATTCTTTATAAAGTTTGAATATTTTTATTTTATTTTATTTTATTTTAATGTTTTTTTTAAAATGCGCCTGGTAAACTTTTTAACATGATCGGTAGTGCTGGCATGACACGCCCACCGATACCACCAACGCTTTGACCTGGAGCTATGAACCAGTGAGGCCACAAACGGGGGACCTCATCCCCATGAGATTTGAACCTGGATGGCAAGGATAACAACGCAACAACTTAACTAAATAGTAATGGAGAAATTCAAATTTTAAAATAAAAATCAACAAAAATTTAAAATTCTAACCTTTTCTATTAATTGTACAATTAATATAATTATTATAAAAGATATGTCACACCATGGTTCACTTTAGCATTAGTCAAATTAATAATAATAATAGAATGTGCTAACTCAAAATTTTTTGATTCAGTTTGTCCTTAAAGCATTATCTTTTAAAATAATTAAAAGTAATAAAAACTAAATAATGTAACACAGAATTTTAAAAACTAGAAACTAAATAATGTTACAAAGAATTTGAAAATGGTAGTTATTGTAAGTACAATTATGTTTATTGTTTCTGTATTTAATTTAAAATATCTTCTATCATTTTTGGGTATCAAGTTGTTCATCAAATATTTTTTTATAAATAAAAACTTACAATGCTAATTACTAATGATATTTTGCAATATATATTGAGAACTATTAAAAAAAATATATCTTTTATTGAAATGTACCTATTTTCCCATGTGAATGAGTATAATTATATTATTCAGTCATTAAATATAAATTTTAGTTCTAATATTAATTCAAATTATTTAAAATATATAAGCTTCTCAATTCTGTTAGTTAAATATTCTTTACATTTTTCAATATTTTTAGTTAAATATTTTTTATTATCAAATACAACCTTTTACCATTAGATGAAAACGTCCTTCAAATTTTCAATAGTTCTCCTAAAAGTTCAAAAAAGGATTATATGTACACAAATTCTATTTCTTTTTCCTTCAAACTTGTACTCATATTTACAAAAAAATAACATATCATGCTTAATTTCTATTTATGAATTAAAGACCAACACCAAAAAATTCTTTCCATGTCCTTGTGCCAACAACACCACCAAAAGTACGAACTTTGGCGCTTGCGCCTCTTGTTACAATAACACCTACATTCATTTATTCCTTCAAATTCTTATTTTCCACCTACCTTCTACCCTTTTCCCAATACATACCCCTAGGTAGGTGACCTTATCCCTAATACTCAAGAGGGACGCCATGGGAACCCGTTTCTGACTTTATGTCAGGTCAACTTCTGACAAAAGTCAATTTGATAGCTAGGGAGGCATTCATGAGGTTTAAGTTGTTCTTTGTTATATCTTTGTCTTATTTAAAACAAGGTTTATACTCCCATTCCTTGGTGCCTAGGAGGATGATACATATGTTTTGGAAGACACTTTTTTCCTATGCACATCACACCTTTTCCCAAGGGCAAGTGCACTGAGTCTTGGCCCAAGATAGAGATGACTTGGGGTTTGGGGCTGACTATATGTCAGTGATGTCTCCCCACCTTTCATGATGCCATTTCACATGCACTTATGAAGGAGGCACTTAGTTGATTTCTTTGTTGGTATGAATAAAAAATTTAATTATATATATATATTTTAAAATGTTATTAGTGATGCCTTTTGACTCCTTATGTAATGGGGTGACTTTGACATAGGATTAGTTGTTATTTTTCTATATACAATTATATGTATTTATTTTATTTTATTTTTGTGCTGTGATAGTGACTTGGAAGTCACGAGACTCTTATGAGTCATCTTTTACAACTAATAGTATAGGGGTTGGTTATTATAAAGTATTTATCTTAGGATAAAGGTTATTTTATTTATATTTGATGTACTAGATTCTAGGTATATCCTCCTTTGATTATAATATATTCTAGGGAAGGATTTATTTCTCTCCCCATACATTTTCAAAGAGGGAATATGTATCTATAGCTAGTTTTCTCTTGGAAGTGGACTAAGTAGTTTTCTCTTCTCAAACTAAATCTTTTTGTTGATTCCCATCATAGACTTTAAAATGAATGTATTTGCTGATAGGATGGTGTTAACTCTCTAGAAAAAATTTTGAACTCGAAATCCAAATAATTGAGTGATCATGCATATACAAAGAGTTATCAAACATTATGATTTTCTTCCATGTTAATGAATGCATAGCCTATAAATTTGTAATGCAAATATCTATGTTTCGAATTAACCATCTCTACCCATGGTATTATTCCACATAACACTTATAAAATATATATCTACCAAATAATTTATAAACAACATGAAAAAAGAGGATCTTATTACATAATATCATCATAATACATCAAATCTCATAATGAACGTTTCTCACAAGTAATACCATATACCATTTCTCAATCCTTCCTCTCAAACTTTCAAACATTATACTATAATAACAATCCCCCTTACACCACAATACATTTGAGATAACTTGACACATTTGTCTCTCTTGACACACTTGAGCTTACAACTTTGTCAAGGGTGAAACCCTAATACCTTCAAGGAATCCATCTTCATAAACCTACACACACGCACACACACACACAAACTAGGAACCATGGAGGCTCACCTCCCATCCTAGGCTTCTATGAAGCCACCCACCAAGCAGGAGTAACAAGACCCAAACAGGATACACCCATACAACATATGACCATGCATGAGAAACCTACAAGATTACATGGGATACTCCCTTCCAAGGTTAACACTATGATTCACCATTGGAACCATTGAACATAGGGTGAAGGTTTGCTTTCAAGAAGGAGACTTGCCATATCATTACATATCTGCAATAAATAGTTTTCATGCCCTTTTGTGGCTTTGTTGAATTGTGAAAGCCACAAAGTGTGGCCCCCCTAAAATTTGAACTTTTTTTTTGAAATTCTTTAATCGCTCTGGTCAAAAGTTATTTAACACTATGTAGTTTATCCTAGATTGTTTGGATAATTTTATAATGTGTATTTTTTTTAATGAATTTTTTAACTAGACACATCCCAAAAACATGAAATATCTATGTGCTCCCCCTAGAAATAATTGAAAACTAATCTAAAATCAAAATATTTTTTTTTCAAAGTGTGTAGAATGGAGTCTAGTTTCTAAAAAACTAAGTTGTTGTAAAATTTGATGAACGAGCTAAAATCTATAGCCCAATTAGTACATGGTGGTTTTTGACTAAAAATGAACATACATTCAAAAGAAATTATAGATGCAAGGCTTGAAATAGTTCAAATTAAAAATAAATTATATGGTTAGATAGCTAACACAGAGACCTATAATGCTATGTAACTTGATCTTATCGATACCTAACCATGAGGAATCTTGAAGGGGAGCACACAAGAAAAATCAATCATTTTTGGTATGTTTTCTGGAAAACACATCTTAGACCTATTAATAAACTCCAAACCTTTGGGTTGGATCTCCAAGGCAAAACCAAGCCTTAGGCTTTGGTTTATGCAAAGCTTTCAATAGTGCGTGTGCCTTATAGCATGTACGCACTGTTGGAAGCTTTCTATTTTTAGTAGCACATGCGCGCTATAGGGCACATGCACTATTGAGGCCTAAATTGCAAACCAAGACCAAAAGAGAGCTGGGTGGGGGTGTAGGGGAATGGCTATGTGTCTGTGTGAGAGAGACAAAGAGATAGAGAGAGTAGGCAGTGGGAGACAGAGTGGGAGAGGAAGAGTGAGAGAGAGGAGGATGGGATTTCATGTGTGTGAAAGAGAGAGAGTATGGAATGGGAGAGGGGGAAGATAGAGTAGCTTGAGAGAGAGTAGGGGATGGAAGAGAGAGTAGGCGATGGGAGACGGAGAGAGAGTGGGGATAGAAATGTGTGTAAGAGAGAAAGAGAGAGAGAGAGAGTAGGGGATAGGAGAGAGTGTGAAAATGTAAGAAAGAGTAGGGGGTATCAAAGATAGAGAGAGTAGAGAGGGAGAGAGGGAGAGTGAGTGAGAGAGAGAGAGAGAGAGTAGAGAGGGAGAGATAGAGATAGAGACAAAGACAAAGAGAGTGAAAGTGAGAGTAAGAGAGAGTGAGAGTGAGAGTGAGAAAGAGTGAGAGTGAGAGAGAGTGAGAGAGAGAGAGAGAGAGAGAGAGAGAGAGTAGGGAGTGGGAGAGGGAGAGGGAGAGGGAGAGAAAGTAAAAAAAAAAGTAGGGGATGAGAGAGGATAGAGAGGGGATGGGTGTGTGTGTTTGAAAGAGAGAGAGTAGGGAATGAGAGAGGGGATAGAGAGATAGAGAGAGTAGGCAATGGCAGAGGGATGGGAGAGAGAGGGAGAGAGTGAGAGTGAGAGAGAGAGAGAGAGAGATAGTAGGTGGTGGGAGAGGGAATGGGAGGGAGAGAGGTGGAATGGAAGTGTGTAAGAGAGATAGAGTAGGGGATGGGAGAGAGTAGGCAGTGGAAGAGGGACTGTGAGAGAGAGAGAGAGGGAGGGAATGGGAGTGTGTATTTATTTACAAGAGAGATAAAGTAGGGGATGGGAGAGAGTGTGAGAGTTTGAGAGAGAGTAGGAGGTGGTAGAGAGAGCTCGTACAGGATGGGGGTGAGAGAGAGAGAGTAGGGGATGAGAGAGAGTGTGAGAGAGAGTAGGGGATGAAAGAGAGAGAGTGAGAGTAGGGGATGGGAGAGAGAAAGTAGAGAGAGAGATAACTTAGGCAGTGCAAGAGGGAGTGGGAGAGGGAGAGAGAGGGGGGATGGGAGTGTGTGTGACAACTCTAGAGAGTTAAGGATGGGAGAGGATAGAGAGAGGGGGGGATGGGAGTGTGTGTGTAAGAGAGATAGAGTAGGGGATGGGAGAGAGTGTGAGAGTGTTAGAGAGAGCTTGTACGGGATGGGAGAGAGAGAGAGTAGAGAGGAGGATAGAGAACTTGAGAGAGATAGTAGGTGGTAGGAGAGGGAGTGGGAGAGGGAGAGGGAGAGAGATAGGGGGATGGAAGTGTGTTTGATAGATGTAGAGAATAGGGGATGGGAGAGAAGAAGAGTGGGGGGATAAGAGTGTATGTGTCTATGAAAGAGAGAGAGTAGGGGATGTGAGAGAGAGTGTGAGAGTGTAAGAGAGAGTAGGGGATGGGAGAGAGTGTGAGAGTGTGAGAGAGAGTAGGGGGTGGCAGAGATAGAGAGAGTACGGTAATGGGGGAGAGAAATTAGGTGGTGGGAGAGGGAGAGGGAGAGGGGGGATGGGAGTGTGTGTGTAAGAGAGATGGAGTGGGGGATGGGGGAGAGTGTGAGATTGTGAGAGAGTAGGGGATGGGAGAGGAGAGAGAGTAGGGGATGGGGGAGAGAAAGTAGGTGGTGGGAGAGGGAGTGGGAGAGGGAGAGAGAGAGGGGGGATGGGAGTGTGTGTGTGTAAGATAGAAAAAGTAGGAGATGGGAGAGAGTGCGAGAGTGAGTAGGTGGTGGTAGAGAGAGCTCATGTAGGATGGGAGAGAGAGAGTAAAGAGGGAGAGAGAGAAATTGAGAGAGAGAGAGATAGTAGGCATTAGGAGAGGGAGTGGGAGAGGGAGAGGGAGAGAGATAGTGGGGATGGGAGAGAAGAGAGTGGGGGGGATAAGAGTGTCTATGAAAGAGAGAGATAGTATGTGATGGGAGAGAGTGTGAGAGTGTGAGAGAGTAGGGGTGGCAAAGAGAGAGAGTAAAACAATGGGGGAGAGAAAGTAGGTGGTGGGAGAGGGAGAGAGAGGGGAAATGGGAATGTGTGTAAGAGAGATAAAGTAGGGGATGGGAGAGAGTATGAGAGTGTGAGAGTAGGGGATGGGAGAGGAGAGAGAGAGTGTAGGAGATGGGGGAGAGAAAGTAGGGGGTGGGAGAGGGAGTGGGAGAGGGAGAGAGGGGGGGATGGGAGTGTGTGTGTAAGAGAGATGGATTAGGGGATGGGAGAGAGAGTGTGAGAGTGAGTAGGTGGTGGCAGAGAGAGCTTGTATAGGATGGGAGAGAGAGTGATATTAGGGGATGGGAGAGTGTGAGAGAGAGTAGGGGATGGGAGAGAGAGAGTGAGAGTAAGGGATGGGAGAGAGAGAGAGAGAGAGAGAGAGAGAGAGTAGAGAGGGAGAGAGAGAACTCAAGAGAGAGAGATAGTAGGCAGTGGGAGAGGGAGAGGGAAAGAGATGGGGGGATGGGAGTGTGTTTGATATATGTAGAGAGTAGGGGATTAGAGAGAAGAGAGTGGGGGGATAAGAGTGTGTGTGAGAGATCTAAAGAGTAGGGGATGGGAGAGGAGAGAGGGTGTGAGAGGTAGAGAGAGTAGGCGATGGGAGAGGGAGAGTGAGAGAGTGAGTAAATGATGGGAGAGAGGAGAGAGAGTGTAAGGGATGGGAGATGAGAGAGAGAGTAGGAAGAGAGAGGGGGTAGGGGATGGGAGAGAGAGTAGGGAGGATAGAGAGTAGGGAAGATTAAGAGTGATGTGTTTCCACATAGTGCATACGCACTATGTGAAATCACCTAAAAAAGGACAAAAAGAAACTTTGGGGCCCATTTCATCCATTCTCTGCTTTTGGTCTATTATGCACTATGTTATTCCGATAGAAATCATGGGTTTCAATATAGCAAACACTATTTCAACACTTTTGGAAGCTAGCAAACACCAAATTCAATCATTGGATACGTGATTTGAAGACTTTTTGAATATTCCTTGTATAGAAAAGGTTAGTGCAATCTATTTTAAATATTGTTTGTTGATATATAGATACAAATTTGACTATAATTTGACATGTTGTTTAATATATAGTGAATTCATTGAAATTTGTATGTTTGAATGAAATGTTATTTTGAAATTATTAAAAATTTGACAAGTCGTTTGATATATATTGTGTATTCATTCAAATAATTATAATTTTTATATGTATTTGAATAATTTGTAATTTACACATTTTAAGTAATTCAGATGTTTGAATAATTTGACATGTAGAAATCATCATCATGCCAAGGAAGAAACCAAAAACTCAAACAAATGAAGATAGAGAGAGAGAGAGATTTGTCAATTAAAAGAGATAAAATGAAATTACTACATGAGCAAAAAAATTTATGAAGAATTGACTTTTGAAGAGGATCAAGAACCACCGGTACAAAGAAACAAAGAGGAAGAATTGGAAAGAAAAAGATAACAAATGAGACTGTTACGCTCAAGAAGATAATTGAATTGTGAAGCTACACCATATTCCAATGTTGGAGTCATATTGTCTGCTACACCATCTTCCAATGTTGGAGTCATATTGTCTGCTACACCATCTTCCAATGTTGGAGTCATATCATTCACTACACCATTTTCCAATGTTGGAGTTATATTGTCCGCTACACCATCTTCCAATGTTGAAGTCATATCATCCTCTCATGTTGAAGAGACACTAATTTGTAGATCTGATGATATACACACTCCATCATGTCATGTTGAAGGCATAACATCAACACATCAAGTAGGTGATATTCCATCTTTTGCATCTTATTGTTAAGGCACATCATCTTCAGTTCAACGTACACAATACACTCGACCTTATGTTGATGTTCAAAATATTGAGGAAATGGAAGAGATTATAACACCTTCTAGAATTCATTTTAGAAGACCAAAATATTTGATTGATATTGATACTAACATTTTGAAATAAATGCCTAACAACATTAGCAAGCGTACTTGTCAAAGAAAAGTTAATCGTATGTGGAGATTATTTTTTGAAGAATTAAATATTACAGGTCAATGCCAATTATTTGTTGAAATGATGAGGAATTTGAAATTTAGGCCTATCATGAAGATTCTTGGGCTAAGAACGATGGATGATTCAAATGAAAAAAATATTATAAAGAATCTAAAGAGTGCTTATGACAAAGTGGGTTCTAAATCATGCACCAAAGATAGTAATATCACAAGATGAGTACTTACATCAACAATAGTAAGTAGCCAAATGAAGAAAGCTTGACTCATGAGAAAGACAAGAAAAATATTAAAAATTGGTAGAGGTACTCTAAGGAGAGCTATGCTAAGGCATGAGAGATTGGAAGATCTAACAAAAAATGAGTTATGGACATTTAGCAGTAGACTACCACGAAAGGATAAAGAAATTAGTGAAGCCTTGAAATCATTGATCGAAGATTTTTTTAAAAATAACACACGTGTTTTCCCTAATCAAAGAGATGTTAAGGAGGATTGGTAGCCAAAATCATGACCCACATGCGAAACATTTTTTACACTCAACTCAAACACAATTTTTTGCAAAAATTATTGGTATGTATCCTCAAATTCAAATAAGTCAAAGATTTTTTGAGATGGGTAAACCTTTTTATGTGAAGATAAATCACACATACACAACTTGTTATTGTAGGATACATATTGAATTTTCTAACCATTTTGATGTTTTTAGGTATATATGCATAGTTTTGCATTTTTAGTTTGTTTTGCAGGATTGTGACATGAATGAGCTACCAAGATCTTCAATAGAATTCATATCCAATATTTTATGTGAAATAAGGGATGACCAACAATTTTACAAGACATCATGCTTGGATGGTACGTCCTTATTTTTCAGTTCTTTGCAACTTTTATCAACTTGTCAACATATGGATAGTACACATGCAATTGGAAATGAAATAGTAGATTACGAAAAATTTAAGATAGTGACATATGCTCTAAAAAATGAGAAACATGGTAAAAGATGTGATTTAGTCATTGAAAAGATTCCAGTGTATGAGTTCATGAAGATTTTACATGAAAAGATTATTTACGAGTATGCAAGGCATACCCATAGAGCCCAATTGCTAGATTTGCAATTCAAGTTGTGCAAGGATACGTTTCCACTGCATACCATTGTTTCAGTTGTAGATTTCATAGAGAACTACACACTACAACCACAAAATGAGGTGCAAGCAAAGTATTATACTTCTGAACAGGTTTCCATATTTTTTCACATAACATCCATGCATTCACCTACAAGTGTAGAGGATGACAAATATTTTGAGGGAGTACCATTTTTACATCAGCTATGATCGATCATATTCTACGGAGTTTGTACATGGTTATTTTTAACTATTTTATGGAGATTTGGCTGATAGGGGCATAATATATCATCAGTACATTATTTGGTCAAACAATTGCGCATCTCAATTCAAGAATGCACAGATGTTCTATTGGTTGAGCAGGATGTACAAGTTGTGTAGAATTTAATATATGTGGAATTTCACAAAGGCTGGTCATGGTAAGGGAGAGCATGATGGTGTAGGCGCATGCATTAAAAGAGCCTTGACTCATGAAGAACTAAAGTACAAAGATGGAGCAATATTGATAGATGCAAAATCCATCGTCCAATGGTGTAATGCTACAATGGGTCCAGGTAAGGAAGGTGAGTCTATGGTTCATAGATTTTTTTGGTTAATAGATAATACTAACATTGCACCATATCAAGATTGTTGCAAACTAACAGGATCTAGTGAGTTACACTCTTTAAGAAGCTTTGATGCAAGTTCATGGAGAATCCACACATGAAAAAATGGCATGCTATTGTCCATCATGTGCAGAGGAAAATTGGGATGACTGTGAGTCAACTAAATGGGTGGACAAATGGGATATATGAGCTTTGGAGCCAATTGACACCTATCGTCCCCTACAAGCACTGGAAATGGTAGAGATGGATTCATCTATTGACTTTGACTGCTTGTTAGATCTAGTGCAACCTGGTAATATATATATATATATTTATATATATCTGTAATTTTAATATGTAACTTTATAACTTTTACCCAAGTATTTTCTGAATTAATGATCGCATTTTGTACATTTGTCAATACAGTCCATGTTTTTGTTGTTATTGCACCTGAAGACAATGAAGAAGGGATATATTATTATTTGTGTCATTGTGTTGAAGCCAAAGAAAAATTGGATCACTTAGTTATAGATGATTAAGGTTTAGAGTACCATGTCAGTCTGGTGGTTATAACAGGCACATGGCTTAGATGATATTCTATGAAGAACCCTAACTTGTGGTTATTTGAGGATTGGCAAACAGAGAGGAAGATTCTTCATTATTCAAACCTTGGTGTCGCATCAAATGTCCACTTGATAAAATATGGTGGAAAACCACATAATAAAATTCTTTAGAAATTTCTCAAGTCAGACCATCAGGCAATACTTGAGACATTAAAATGTCGAGTAGATCCAGTTGGCTCATTAGATTGAATAGGGAGAGAGGGAGAGAGAGAAAGAGTGATCAATTGATCCAAATACAATGTTACAACCTTTTCCCCAAGACTATCCACATGACTAAGGTGGACCGTATTGTTATGATGTGTAAGTGATGAGATTTAATTTTGATTTGTTTAGAATCTAGATACATTATTTGAATTTATTTTAGATTCTTTAATATGACCCATTTTTAGATTAGTCGTTTGAATAAGTGAAAGTTTAGAAAAAAAAAATTAGATAAAAATGTAATGAAAGAACATGAATATTGTTAGAATTTGATTACTTTGTGATGTAAAGTCATGATTGTGTGCATGTAACTAGAAACTTCAAACTGGTGAAAGCAACGATACAATAGGAGAAGTTTTCAATACTCATCAAGCAAGGGTTATCATATAACTCATAAAGCAAGGATTTCTACAAATGGATAATTCTTAATGACAAGCCAAATTCAATTTTTTTCATTCTCTAATTTTATTGGATTAATCTTATCTTAGATTTTTTACTGTGTTAATTCTTCATTTGCATGTCACCAAAGAAGAGGGCTAATAAAGTTGACGGACAAGTGATAAAGGGTGAGATGCCAAAATCATCTGCAAAATGGTATTATCAATTCACATCCTCAATATTTATTAGTGTTCTTTGTTCAAGTATCATTTTTTGTTAATCATCTTATGCTTAGAATTGCAGACGATCATCTTATGTTAATCATCTTATGCTTGGAATTATATGTTAAGCAATAGTGCATTTACAAAGCAACATATAGAAATACTCAATGCATGGACTTCAAACTTTGCATAGGCTCCTAAAATGACTTCAATTAGACAAATCCACTCTCAATTTCAGTTTATGGGTTCCCTAACTCCAAAAGCCCTGATTCACCTTTTCAAAACCCTTATTCCTAGAGGATCACCAATCTCACATGTGCCAAGCCTTCTTGGACTAATTCAAATTTCAAACATCTATGTTTTATGACCATAAACATGAATCAACTCACAAACACTACCCTCAAGGAAAATATCTTCCTAATTGACTATCCTCTCCAAATAACCCTTGTTTTCACAACTTTATTTGATGTGGTGGCCACCAATCTCAAGTTAGATCTTCATTTCATGGTTAGAAATATTTGCAGAAGTTAGATAAATGGAATTCCATGAAGAAAAAGTGAGAATTTCATGGAACGACCATGATTAGATGCAAAAAACTATCAAAATGCTTAGAAATAAGACTGCTACAGCCAACAGTATAGAAATTTGATGAACAAAACTTCAAGTTTGAATGCTAAATAGAGTAAAGAATCTCAAAACATGTCTACTAAGATGTTACCAATCATTCTAACATGTGAAAGCACTCAGAAAGAAAAAAGATCTTCAAATTACTCTTGAAACCAAGCACTTTCCTTCTATTTTTCTGAGACAATCTGTACAATCTGTGTTTACAGTCCATACAAAAACAAATATTTATAGACTTTGGAGATAGAAAATAACCCCCTTAATAAACTCCAACTAGTTTCACTTCCTATTCCTTCATAAAATTTAAACTATGGAGTTTCCCTCCAGAATACCCATGTAGCCGTTACATTCAAGATTTAAATTTTTTAACTATTAAAATATGTTTTTAAAGACCTTTTTGAATCTTCTAACATATCAAATGACATGCTAAGGTTATGATAACCTATAGGACCCTACCAAAGGACTCTCCTACCCTATGAAATCCCTAGATCCTATTCAATGGCTCAATTACAACTTTTCCAACATTGAAACCCATCAAGACATCATACAACATTATGACTTTTTTATGCTTTCAAATGCCATGATTGGTTGAAGGATTGGCCAATTGACTCTAGGAGATTCTACATGATCTCTGTGATGACTTGGACGTCCAATGTGCCTCTGATAAGCATATGATGCTCCTACATCATAGCCTAAGCTTCTCTTGAAACTTGTTTTATAGTTCTTAATTTCAAAATAGATACGACTTTTTCATTGTAACATGTAGGCACAAATATCATAATTTTACTCATGTTCATCATCATCGCTTAATGGTGTAGGAGCACCAAGGTCATTTTGTGAAGATACATTCATTGAAAACACCAAGGACTAAGGATCCAATGGAATTCTAATATAGGGAGACTCTACCTTGCAAGTGGACTCCACTTCACAAGCCCAACCCTCAAACTTAGGGTACTCAAACAACTTGGATCAACACTTAGGAACTCCCTACCACCAATAGGCCTAAAAAGGAAAATACTTATTAAATGGTTTCAACACTCAACTTTTCAAATGGAAATGGTTATTATAGACTCAAACCAACAAGACAAATCTCAAACTTGAGGTTTCTCAACACTCAACAATCAAATTTCAAAACTGTTACCAACACTTCCTACTAGGACAATTTCTAGTTTTAACGGTCAAACTCCCAAAACATAAAAAGGACCCCCTACTATTTTTTCATTTTTAAAAACTCTTCAACATCCCCTAAGAGATTACAAAATATTAACCAACAACTCGGCTCCAGCATCAAGTTATGCCCACTTTGTGTTACAGTCCTAAATGGCCTGTTTAGGCTAGGTTACAAGGAAAACATAAAAAAATGGGTTCAAAAACTTGGTTCAACCCCTTTGATCTTTTCCATATATAAAACTTTTCCTTCTACACCCTTCACTTGGGTCAAATTAATCAGTTTATGAGCCTAATCCTTCTTTTTCCTTCAAATCTAGACTAGACATAAGATTATGTTTAGTCTAGGGCTTCCTAGTAAAAATATATGCCATGCTCCTACATCCTTGAATCTCTTCCATCTAAAATAACCCTCTCCTAACTTATATTCCACAAAGTGAGATTGAAATCCCACAGTGGGTTTGTAAGTTAGGATTCCATCTTGCTGAAACTCTCAAATTTGGAGTAAATCTGACCTACCTACACTAAAATTGATATAACGTTTTCTATATACAAGATAAAGACCTCAAACCAATTGAAATGGAATCCTAACTCAACCCTCTATCCAAAAATATAATACTTGTAGCACCAACAATCCATATAGGTTGTACATAATTGAAAAAATAGTAAAAAAGACATAAAATTTGAGTTTTTTATTGACCAATGTTGTCCACCATCTGTATATGGCTATGATCTTTGCTAGGGCATATCTTAGAGCTCATGTGAGGTATGGATGCAATTATAGTTCCTAAAAGATCATGTTGTGGAGACCTACAATAACCTCTCTCACTTTTTGGAGATCACACTCTATTTTTATTTTACATTGCCATCTAGGGTGATGTTAAAACTCGTAGTGTTGGCTAGTACAAAGTTGCCAACTGCCAAATCTCTCTCACCTTTCATCGTGGGATGAAACTATATACTTCATTAGCCCTAGGTAGCTGGGTAAACCCTATCACCAACCTCATCCTATCCCCTTTAGCACTCAAACATTCTCGGGCACGCCAAACCAGAATGTCCCTAAGGGTCACTAAATGCCATAGGGTTGCGATCTTTGATGGGGTATATCTTAGAGATCGTGTGAAGTATGGATGTAATTATAGTTCCTATAGGACCATGTTGTAGATACCTACAATAACCTCTCTCACTTTTTGGAGATCACATTCCATTTTTATTTTACAATACCATCTGGGTGGTGTTGAAACTTGTAGTATTGGCTAGTACAAAGTTGCCAATTGCCAAATCTCTCTCACCTTTCATCATGGGATCAAACTATCTAATTTTTTAGCTCTAGGTGGCTGGGTAAACCCTATCCCCAACCTTTTTCTATCCCCTTTAGCTCTTGAACGTTCTTGGGCCTGCTAAACCAGAGTGTCCCTAAGGGTCACTAAATGCCATATGGCTGTGATCTTTGACAAGGCATATCTCGGAGATCATGTGAGGTATGGATGCAATTCCATTTCCTACAAGACCATGTTGTAGATAACTACAATAACATCTCTCACTTTTTGGAGATCAGACTCCATTTTTATTTTACATTACCATCTCGGGTGATGCTGAAACTTGCAGTGTTGGCTAGTACAAAGTTGTCAACTGCCAAATCTCTCTCACCTTTCATCATGGGATCAAACTATCTACTCTGTCAGCTCTGAGTGGCCAAGTAAACCCTATCATGAACCTCATCCTATCCCCTTCAGTTCTTGAACATTCTCGGGCATGCTGAATCGAAATGTCCTAAGGGTCACTAAATGCCATAGGGTTGTGATCTTTGACGAGGCATATCTCAGAGCTCATGCAAGGTATGGATGTGATTCTAGTTCCTATAGGACCATGTTGGGAAAATAACCTCTCTCACTTTTTGGAGATCACACTCCATTTTCATTTTACGATGCCATCTCAGGTGATGCTAAAACTTGCAGTATTGGCTAGTACAAAGTTGCCAATTGCCAAATCTCTCTCACCTTTCATTGTGGGATCAAACTGTCTACTCCATTAGCTCTAGGTGGCTAGGTAAACCCTATCCTCAACCTCATCCTATCACCTTTAGTGCTCAAATGTTCTTAGGCATGCCGAACTAAAATCTCCCTAAGGGTCACTAAATGCCATAGGGATGCGATCTTTGATGGGGCATATCTCAGAGCTCGTGCAAGGTATGGATGCGATTCCAATTCCTATAAGACGGTGTTGTGGAGACCTACAATAACCTCTCACTTTTTGGAGATCACACTCCATTTTTATTTTACAATGCCATCTCGAGTGATGCTGAAACTTGCAGTATTGGCTAGTACAAAGTTGCCAACTGTCGAATCTCTCTCACCTTTTGTCGTGGGATCAAACTTTCTACTCCATTAGCTCTGGGTGGCTGGGTAAACCCTATACCCAAACTCGTCCTAACCCCTTCTGATGCAGACTAAAGTATGATGAGCCCTTTAAACAACCCAAAATGAGCAAAAGTGTAGAAGTGTTCCAAGAGACTCTTATAGGTCTTGATGGGAAAAATCTACAAATAGTCAACTCTAGGAGGTTTCAAGGCATCAATAGGTTTATTTTGGCATATCTAACTTGTTCCAATCAATAAATTTTAGTTTCAATACCTTCTAAGCCAAAATGCTCAATGTACCAAAATGTTGTCAATGCAAGTTTTTCCATTTTTGTGATAGTAGCAAGACAAATTGATCAATAACTTTTATTTTTCCCAAAAGACTCTATGAAGAAATGGATGTTTTGGATACCCTTTATCCTTTCACAAAACATATATAAAACTTAGATACCCTTCCTTTGGAAAATATTAGAGATCCTTCATGCTACTCCTGTTTCCAACAATGTAAGCATGATGCAATTACAAAGCAACTGATATGAAGACTAAGATCTAGTATGTTACTATCAAAGGTAAATTTGGGGCCATTCTCCTATCTAAAGTTAACTAAAGGAATATGTTGATTGTATCACTTCATATGTACTTACAAAGAATATCATACATATAAATTGATATAGTGGTATAATCCATTGAGCCAAGAGTTTGATTGAGGATTGAGTTATAGAGCTTTTGAGCCAAGAGTTTGATTGAGGAATTGTTAGAAGCATTCCAAAGCTCGTGATGCCCTTTATCAAGCTATACCCCACTACACTAATTACAAACACTTTCGAGTTGTTTAGGAATCTTTAAGACCTTCAAAATTGACTTGTAACTTTTTATGCCAACTTCAAAAACAAGAAATTTTATTACATTAAATCTAGGCATTATCTTTCAACAAAAATTTATTAGCATTCTTATTTAGCCCCATCCAAAGTTTTGAGAAAAGTCTAGGAATAATTTGTGCTGAAATGTAAACTTAATTTAAATAGTAACCTTATGCAAATTCAAGGTTGACATTGTCCATGAACAAATCATTGCTCAATCAACCTTGTACTCTCCAATTTGGATTTCTCCCTTGTCTACCAAATTAGTCTACAAAAAAACTCAAAAAAGCTTAATCATTCTCAAATTGATTATGTTTGAGAAGGGTTCATTGCACTCACCTTCAAGGTGTGAATCTCTTTGTAATGATAACATTGCTCTCACAAAAGCCATAATATTGAAACCAAATGAATGCATGAAAATATCACATTGTAGGTCATGTGTCTAATGGCTTCTTGTTTACTCATTCTTTTAATATTCATTACACATCAAAATTGTCACCAACTCTATAACTCTCTATCCTCCACTTAAAACATCAAATTGCTAGAGGCAACTCATTGTTTTGTGTTGTTTGTCATGACTAGGGATGATAAGAGTATGAGTAGATATAAAATATTTTCTAAAAAATATAAATATATTCCTATGTGACAATGGATAATAAATATTGAATAACTTTAAAGATGTTAAGAAAAGGGGAAATTTAGTTTAAAACATAGGAAATTTAGTTAAAAACATTGATAAATTGTTAATGGAGATAAAATATTGAATGGAATTATATCAAAGGTAGTGATGTAAAAATAGAAGATATGAGTCAAAGGGGGAGAAATGAACTATTGGAGAATGCTACTCAGGGAGAGAAGTGTTATAGTTAAGATATGAGTCAAGCAGAGACATGAAGTAGAGAAGTGTTGCAAGGAGGAGATGAAGGGTTTATTAGTTTTATGATTATTTTCATAAGGGGGAATATATAATAGAAAAAAAGTGGAAACATTATTTTGTTTCATCATAATTTGAAGATGATAAATATTGGTGAGTAGAGGAGGTCTGAGGCCATGCACCAATTCATGCACCAATTATCTAGTAATTACTTTGAAAACCAAACCTAGTGTGACCTTATTAGGTCTATGTACTTTACATGGGTTAGGTGCTACAGGAATGGAATTGGGAATCTAGGCTTTGGAGTCTTAAAGAAATTTCAAAACTATGTCTGAATCTACCCATAAAATAGTTATATTTCAACCTAAGAGGGATTTAAGTCCAAAAAATCAAAGTAGGAGACCTATAAGGAATTCTATGATAGTCATCATTTTGTACTATATGACAATTGGAGGGTTAAACCAAGAGTTGATTCTCAATCAATTCAACATAAGGAAGGTGTCCCAATAGAAACTTGGGGTTGGTGAAGCCATTGGTGAAGAGTTATAGTTATTGGCTTGGAATAGGGCTAGTATCCCTAAAACAAAAAGGTGCAAGATCTTGATTGGAGAAGTACTCACCTTGGAGGAGTTCACAAATGACCCTATCACTTTGGATAGGCCACAAAAATGATATCCTCAAGGACTAAGATATTAGGAAGGCCACAAGTTTAGTTTGGTAGATTAGGAAGAAGAAAGTGCTTAAACCTCACTTCTTGCTCAACATCTTTGCATTAGTGAGGGGGAGATGAAGAGGATAGATGGCTACATAGATATGGAAAAAATAGAAATATAAAGAGGGGGTGGGGGGGAATAAGAGAGAGTGAGATGCAAGGATAACATGAGCCAAAACTACCAAATTGCAGTGCTTGAATACTTCATTAGAAAATTGACACCCAAATTTGAATACAAGTATACAAAACAACATGTTCCTTCCACTTGTCATACTCTTTTATTTCCTTTTAAAGATGCTCTATGATTTTCCATAACATGCATTGTAAATCCATTAACAAGTATAGCTCCCTCTTACAAGTATCTTAGATTCGTCCCCCTCTCATGTGAGATATCTCTCTTTTTTATACATCAGAACTATTTATTGAAGCTCAAAAAGCTAATTGTGTTTTTTCTTCTTGTCTATATTATTTTTGTAACAATGATTTTTTCTTCTACAAAAACTTTGTGACCACTTGTGATCAAATTTTTATCTTATTTTTAACATAAATGTTTAGAGAACTTTTGATCTAATTTTGTTGGATAGAGTAATTTCAAACTACTAATTTCTTTCATGGAGTTCCTAATAAATCTCAAGGTTCTCATTTAGGTGACCAATTGCCAGGAGGTCCATGAATATTTCCTAATAAAGCTTATTGTTAGGAGGTCCTAATCAATCTTGATTGATAAAGTTTATTGCCAATCAATATTGTATCGAAAATTCAAACTAATTATGTATTGAATTAAACTTGATAAATAAATGATAGAGAAGGAAAACTTTAAACATGAACAACATCATAAATCATCTGATGATGACATATTGCAAATGATTAACTTATGCTTAAATAGTGATAAAGTTTATTGTTAATCAATATTCTATCAATCTTTCTAATAGATTAGGTATTGAATTTAATGTGATACATAAACATATGTAATTTAATGTCATACATGCACATATCTAATTTAACATACACGAACATATCTAATTTAATGTCATACATGAACAAACATATAATATAAAATGATAACCAATAATGTCATAAGTTGAATAATGTCATACATCAAATAAATGTCATACATCAAATATAGAATGTCATATACATCAAATGTGTATCGAATATGTCCACTGATGCCTATATATATATATATATATATATATATATATATATATATATATATATATATATATATATATATATACATGTCTAGATCAACTATATCTTTTCCTTCGCACGAGGGGAAGGAAACAAATCTCTCGATGTCTTCTATCATCATGTGGAGGGACATGGTGGAGATGATGGGTTCCTCCTGACACACTTGCTCGTCCTCTTGTTGAGGCTCTTCTCCAACTTGAGCTGATACAAAAAAAGTAGATATTAATCAATATTTATTATATGTTGAAATCAAATATATGTACACACAAAATCAATTATTTTCTTACCGCCATCAAATAGTCACTCTGTAAGTCCACCTTGAAGGCTCGTGGATGATCAGGCGTAATGAGACCCTACAAAAATTCAATAAATATAATCAGTTATAAATAAAATTAGTAATTTTGAGACTAACTATTATAAACAACTAAAATGAAGAAAATTATTTCATACCCTAGTCAATGGCTATGAGCTAGCCATAGCTGTGGCCACTCCATGATCAACAGACTATCAGAGATGAGGAAGTGTGTCCGACGTCATGAGCTATATTTCATAAAATATATGTTACATGTAACATGAAACATGAAACAAATATAATCAAATGAATTAAATTAACATGAAAAAATTGTACCTATATGAAGCTCGTACGATGTCTATGCTCTGAGTCTGTAGTAAAGATTGAGGGTCTTGTGGAGAACTGATGCACATGCATAATTTTTTTTGTCAATCCTTAATATGATTATGTATTAATTAAAATGATTAAGTTGATACATACCTTTGGACTTGTGGAGGGGACAAAAAATGGGTTTGGAGGATCGCTACTAGGCCTAGCAACACTCTGACCCTAAATTTTGAACAATATCAATAGATGCTAATTAATTAATCATTTACTATACATATGAAATGTCATCAAATTAGTAAATTATAATTGTAATTTACCTATGTGTCAATGCCAAATGTGTCATTCAGGAACTCATCAGTGACGAGCCCATCATCCTCACCATCTCCAGTATGAGTGCCAAATGTGCATAGGGATCTGCATGAAGTGGACATGTGACCACAATGCACAGAAGGCTCATCCTCAACTAATGGGCTTGTGGAATGTATGAGAGTCTAATTCAAAGCATTAATGGTTCCTAGAGCACTAGCCTCTACATGTTCCTTCACAACTGAAGGAATAGTCACATGCTCATGTTGTGGCTTGACCATAGGTGCCATAACTACATTAGGTTCACGACGTGCTCCTAACCTCTCAAATGATGACCCCCCACCTCTACCCTGGGAGTCTAATATATCAAAATAATTGGGGATCTCCTCGAGGAAAAACTCACAATATAATTTCTTCAAAAAATACATGGGGACCTCGTGATTGTTGCAAGGAGGGGCATCAAAAACCATCCACCATCTATCCCAAAAAATATTTCTAATAGCATTGTGTATGTACCAATGGATGGGGAATCATTTAGTACCCTCTCTAATATTATTTTTCTCACTGGGTTTTCTAAATAATGCACATATACCACCTTTTGGTATTTCTTTTTTTTAACATAAACAATTTATTTGCATAAAATCTTTTTTGTTCATCCCTCTTAATCCACCAAATATCTAACTGATCACTAATTTAGGCTATTTGGGTCTTAATGGATTCAAGGGATGATGCTAATTGAGCCCTCATTGGGTTGGTTTGTCTAGATTCTTTTAACCGAGCAATGAGACCTTCTAATTCAGTTTTGCCTCTCTCTATTTCATTTATTATATTTTCTTGTGTGCCTGGTAGAGGTCTTGCAATTGGTTTGGGTTGTGGAATTTGTTGTTCTTCTTGAGGATGGTTTTGGTTTTGAGGTTATTGAGGTTTTTGAGGTTCTTATGAATTTTCTGGTTGATTATGGACATTTCTTGATAAAAAATCAATTGAAATCCAAATAAATAAACAAATCTAAATGAAAATTGTAAAAACCTTACAAAACAATATGAAAAACATATCAAACAATGCAAAGTTAAGTTTAGATCACATACGGTGTCAACGTGGGTGCACTTGTAATCTTAGATTTTGTCTACAAGGAGGCATATTGGCAATGGATGGTGCAAAATTGTTGAAACTCCAACTCGCATATGCGCTGCTTTGCAGGAAAAGGGCAAAAACACTAATGGAAATGATGCACTGCAGGTGTACAGCTCATCATATGTATAATTTTTATTTTTCTAATAGTGCATACGTGCTATTAAAAATAGAGAAAAAAAAATTGGCACCTTTTTGGCACCACAACTCAGTGCATATGCCCTAATCCAAGATTTACATGCATTGCATGAACTGATAACAAATTTCTCCATACTTGTAGATTCATTATGCAATACAAAAGAAGGAAATGATCATGTTTTGAAAACACTAACCTTGGTCTAAGCTAACGTAAACAAAGTTTTTGTAGAGCTCCCTTAATCTCCCTCCAAAACCTAACTGTCTCTAAACTTAGAGAGTGGGTGAACAACCCACTAATTTGTCACCACTCCTCTAAAAAGACTCTCTACTAACCTTTTTTAGTAGGAACATCAAGCCTCCTCTTTCTTACATTGTTGCTCCTCCAAAATAAGAAATTTGACCAAGTGGGATGGTGAGGGTACACTCATGGAGAAACCCTAAATTTCGAATTGGTTCAAGAGAGCATTATTTAAGGGGTCCCCTAAGTTAGCTAATCAATAAAATGGTTGAATTCAGGCCCCTAACATGTTATAGTACCATTAGGGTGGCCTATTTTCAATAAAATGACACTTTAGGATCCCATTTAGGCCCCCTAAAATCCCTGACAAGTTTGAATTCGAAATTCAATTTGATGGTGACCCATCCTAACACTCTCTCCCAACTGGGTGTACTTAAACATTAATTGGAAGAAAAGAAAAAGACTAGGATTAAGTGACATTATGACCAACACCCTAGGTGACATGTCATCAACACATGGACCATTACAAGTGTCAAGTGACACATAAAAAAACATTCCACATCACCATGACATGTCTCCAATGCATCTTTATGATTAAACATTTCCACACACAAGCAAACTTAAATTTACGAAATAAAATACATCACAACAAGGCTTTTTGAATCTTCCAAAGATTCACTTTGGTTAAACTGTGTTCACATAGGTTTGAAACTTGTTTCCTCTCAAAATTTTCCATGGTTCCACTTCCTGCACTTTCAACTTGAGCATCAGTGGCCCAAGGAGGTTATATAAATATATATCATAAATGCATATAATTTTCAAACGTTACATAATCTTATTAACATAATTCAATTAAATTTCCTTTCCTAATCATTTCAAATAAATCATTCAAAATGCTAAATTATCAGGGTTTTCATATCACAAACCATCAAAATCAAATCAACATATGTCTATGTATCACATAAATCATAAATCATCATGATCAAATTAACATTTATCTGCATATCACATGAAATCATAAACCATCATAATTGAATTAACATTTATCCACATACCACATTAAATCATAATCATCATTACCCAATTAACATTTATTTGCATATCTCATTAAATCATAGATCACTGTAATCATCGTATTAATCTAATTTTATCATGTCAAAAAGTTGCATCCATATGTGTTCAATCATCCCATTCACAATATCAAGTTCATAGTGCATATCATAAATGCAAAACACTACTATTAGTATCAAAATCAATAGATAAAATAAGTCATTGTCCTACTAAATCTTGAATATCATCAAATATCCCAATGTCAAATATCAAAAGTAGTAACATCCTCCTACTATCACAAGCATTTTTTTGAAATTCAACCTTTATCCAACCAAATGAAAAGATTTAGTACATGAATGAAATCATAAATTATATCATTCAGGTCATAATGTGTAGACATAAGTGCGGATAATCAAAATATAGATATTAAAATAGCATAACCCTTTAGTCTCAAAAGTATATCAAAATATCAAATTAAAAGTATCATAATGCAATTATGTCATCTGTACTATGACAGATTAGGTGAGGCCTCACAAATATATAATGTACGTATGTAGGGGAAATATAATGCTCATTAATTTTTTATTTATTTTATTTTTGATAAGAGGGTAAAAACTTTATTGATAATCAGAAAAGAACATTAGAAAAAAGAAAAGGGCATAAACTCCAAGAAAGCAAAGATACAAAAAAACAAAGCAAGAATCAACATCATCCATTACCAATCTCATTGCCATCCTCCTTAATAATCTTATTCAACTCATGGAAAAGTTCCTAGGAAATATGATCCCACCCATAAATCCTCCAACCATCAAGATGCACCAAAGCCCATTTCACAAAGCAATCTGCTACCTTATTCCACTCCCTCAAAATATGGAAAAGGAAAACCTTCTCCATCAAGGAGCTAGTCTATAGAATCTGTTGAACCATCCTAGCTAACTACCAACTAACATCAGTCACCTTTTGATCTTTAAGAAAATTAACCAAAACACGTGAGTTAGACTCATAGATAACCTTTCTCTACCCCAAAGCATAAGCTCATTCAAGGGTGGAGAGTATCACCAAAACTTCCATAAGGTTGACAGTATTTGTTCCTTTGTAAGAAGAGAAGAAAAAGACCACTGATCTTGTAGAATCTATACCAACTCCACCAATTCTAGTAGGCCTGGGATTTCCTTTTGAGGAACCATCAGTATTAATCTTCAAAATTCCAACAGGAGGGGGCAACCATTTACCCACTCTCATAATTTTCATTTTTCCTTGCCTTCCTTTTCAGACACAAGTTGAAGCCAAAGCCAATTCCTGAATTCACAACCTCTCCATCTTCTTAGCATCCTCTTTCTCCAAGGGAAAACCTACCTCACACTTTGCTTCCACAATCTCCTGAACCATACCCATAATTCTCTAACAAACTTTTTGAATAGCCAACTTTTTAGTTCAGAATATTCTATGATTCTGCTCTAGCCAAATCTACTAGAGAAGGAAAGTAGGCCCCACATACCACACATCTTGTAAGAAATATGTGTTAGTAGGAGGTCTACCTAGACTACACCAGAAATCCACCAAAGAGGAATCATGAATACAAGGAACTCTCTAAACCTCCCACCATGAGTGTCATAGCCTCAAAGCAAAGGGGCAATGGAAAACAAGTGAGAAGAATCCTCCTCTCCATTCCCACTCAACACATACATGGATGGTCCCTAAAATTATCTCTTTTAAATATTATCCCAAGTCAAACACTAGTTCTAGGCCAAAGTCCAAATGAAGCAATTGCACTTTGGCCATGAAAACTTGTTCCAAACACTCTTCCTACATTGAACCTCCACCCCATCCAGCTTGTGAGATAACAAAACCTGATCGCCAAAGGAAATAGTATAAACACCCTTAGGGTTGGGAGACTAGGATAAAAAATCTCCATTTGGAAGGGAACTACAAGTCTTGCTAGAGAGGATGCTTTGTAATTCCCCACATTCCTCCTCCATAGCAACCATAGGCCACTCCTTAGGATTCTTCCATCTAGCCATCATTAACTAATAATGAGAAGAAATAGACTTAAAATCTCTCATCTTGTCCGACCCAGCCTTGATGAAACTTTGACAAAGGGGAAAAAGGTTAGGAAACTAAGAAACAATGGGAGGAAAACCATCCAAAGTATCCAACCAAAATTAAGCCTCAAACCCACTTTTGTAGATCCAAAATAAGCCATCCTTAACTAGAGCATCCCCTTTCTTAAACGTACCCCAAATTACCAATCCTTTTCCCACTAAGGGATAGTGGGGAATATCCATCTGAGGGATCCATGGACAATATTTATGAAGTAAAATCTTGGCCCAGGTCTGATCCTACTCCACACACCACCTCCAATAAAGTTTAGTAGCAAGCGTCACCCTAGACAAAGAGGACTGCCTTAATCTAAGACCTCCATATTGCCTCAAGCTATAAACAAGCTCCCATCTAACCAATCTCCAATTGGATGATGATAAATCACCTATCCATAAGAATTGTCTAGATAAAACATCAAGTTCCTAAAGAAAACCAAATGGGGCGACCTAGAGCAAGAATCTGTAAATGGGAAGAGCTTGAACTGTAGATTTGATCAACTGAACATGACCAGTAAAGGATAACCATCTATGGGTCCAATGGTTAACCTTCATCTAAATTTTTTCAAAATATTCTGCCATGAATCCCTAGGTGTCCTTTTGTTAGAAATAAGAATTCCAAGATAGATCAGAGGGAGGGGCCCAGTCTAAAACCTTAAAATATTGGCAATACTCCTTTGAATCAAATTAGGAGTATTGAAGAAGAAGATGGAGGATTTATCTTCATTAATCATTTGACCTAAAGTAGTCAGATATACATCCAACACTGCATGCAAGTTTCTAGCCTCCTTAATTGTAGCCATACCCATCAAAGCAGTATCATCCACAAACTACAAATGAGACTATGGGGGAATATTACTACCCCAATGCCATCCCTGAATGAGACCCCTCTCCACATTCCTTCTCAACAATTGACCCAAACCTTCAACAAAGAGTAGAAACAAATATAGAGACAATGGATCTCCTTGACACAATCCCCAAGAGGCTCCAAAGATATGTGAGAGCTCACCAATAATTAAAATAGAGAAGGAAACAAAAATCACACAACTCTTGACCCACCAAATCCAATCATCCCCAAAACCAAAAGCACTAAGGATCTTCCAAAGGAAAGACCATCAAACTTTGTCATATGCTTTTTCCATGTCCAACTTGATGAGTATTGCCTTATTAGTGGAGTTGGCCACAGAATGAATGGACTTTGTAGCAATAAACATTGTCCAAAATTTGCCTGCCCACAACCAAACTACTCTACTCCTCAGATATTAACACACTAAGCCAAATTTTCAACCTATTTGCAATTATTTTAGAGATGATTTTGTAAATCACATTACAGAGAGAGATGGGTCTAAATTGGCTTAACTTGTTTGCTCCATAAGATTTGGGGATGAAAGCAATGAAGGTGGAATTCAAAGCCCATAGCATCTGAGATTCTTGGACAATAGCCAATAAGTCAAGCTTAATAATATCCTAAATTTTTTGAAGGAACTCCATTAGAAAGCCATCACAGCTAAGAGCTTTCCCTTTCTTTATTTGGAACACTATTCTCTCAAGCTCTTCTATCGAAATATCCCCCATGAGACATTCATTCATCTCCATAGTAACCATAGAAGGGATACAAGATAGAACTTGATACTCCTCCTTAGAAACCCTCTACGAATCCTCCCTAAATAAGGTAGCAAAGTACTACATGGATTCACATGAAATATCCTTGAAAGAAGATAGATGCTCACTAGTGTCATTCACCAAAACATAAATTAAATTCCCATGTCACTTGGCTTTGACCAAATTGAAGAAGAAGGCCATATTTATATCTCCCTCCTAAAGCCATTCAACCCTTGCCTTCTACTTCCAATATATTTCCTTCCATATTTCACACTCCTCCAGCACTTTCCATACCTTGGCATCCACTTGAACTAAATCAATAGTCACACCTTCCTCCTTGATCACTCTTGTAATGCTATCCAACTCCAGCTATGCCACGACCTTTGCATGAAAAATGTTCCCAAGGAACTATCAATTCCAATGCTTAAGCTGATATTTAAAAAATTGGAGAAGCTTAGAAAAGGTGTACATTGTCGTACCATAAGTGGGTCTATCCTCTCTCCGCCATTTAGCCACATAGTCATGAAGAGATGGTTCATGAAGCCACATAACTAGGAACTTAAAAGGGGGTGACTAAGGCACACAAACTTAAGAAACAACAATCTTGATAGTCCAATGCTTAGACCCCCTTGAATCCAAAATTTTTGAACTAGAAGACCATAACCCACCAATCCAGAAGCAAGAAACCAAGAACTGATAAAGTCTTTTAGAGATGCAATGATCCCCAATCCTTTGATTTTTCTTAGTGAATAAACCATTATTAGGCTTGACATCAACAAGATTCAACGCAGAGATATTTTCCTAAAGAAGCATCATAGAAGGCTCCAACCTAGCAATAAACCACTCCCCCCCTCCCCCCACGTTACCCCACACCCCACCCCTCGTGCTCTTTTTCACTAGCTCAAAAATACCACTAAAGTCCCTAGCCATAATCCATGGATGAAAAGGCACCATGCTCCAAACAAATCTAATATGGGACCATAGAATTTGCTTACCTTGAAACTTGACTCGATAGGCATATAGATATTAGAGGGGAGGATAGATTCCCTAGTCTCAAAATAGGAAGCAATCATTGAGATAGAAAACTTGTTGGCCATCCACTAGAGAAGGTGGATCCTTTGAGGATTTCAAAGGCAAGCCACTCCACTTGTAGATCCTTGAGCACCAACACACTAGCATTCATCACTACCCTATAGTTTAGGGGATAAACCAAGCATGCATTCCATAGATAACTTAGTCTCTTGCAGGAACAAAACATCAGGAGATTGACTTCTAACTAACTCTTGAAAAACATTTTGTATAGGGACACTATTTAGGCCCCTTTCATTCCATGAAAGAACAATCATTTCAAAGAGCTTAAGAAGTGTGAATCCAAAGTCTTAACTGACCCAAAATCCACCAAAGTTTCTCTAACTAAATTAATCTTTTTTGTATCCTTCTTCCTACAAAGCTTTGAGGATTTCTCCCACAACCCTTTTTTGATATCATTTTGATGAAGACCCAAAGGAGAAAGAGAAGACCTATTATTCCTCACTACATTTGCTCCTGTATGCAAAGCCACAATAGGACCATCTCCGCCATCCTTCCTTATTTCTCAAGTAGGAGACATCCATTTGAAGGTTGGTCACCATTTGCAAAGCTCTAGTAACTTGTGCATCTTGAGTATCCCCAAATAGAGAAACCTCTCTCCTAGAGCACATAGTACCTTGATCCAAATTCACCAAATCTAGGTTCACTTCTTGCTGACCTAGATCATCCAAAACCTCAAATCTATTAAAATTGTCTTCATCTTGTCTTTCCTTCAAGGTCCTCTTTTGGCCTCAATTTTTGTTACAATTATTTACTGGGGTGAAGCCATCTAGATCATCCCCATCCCTAGGAATGGGGTTCTTTCCCTTATCCTCCCTAGGTGGGTTGCAGGGAGGCTAAGAAATTGGAGGCTCCATAGGCCTAGCCCTTAGACATCTTCGTTGCAAGTGACCATATTCATGGCATAAACGACATCAGAATGGAAGAGTATCATAGTCCAATGACTGTACCCAAGAGTATGGACCCATAGACATATCCAAAGAATCTAGTAATGGTTTACTAAGATCAATTTCCACACAAATGTGAGCAAAGGTTATTACCTTTCTAAATTGAATCTATAGCAAGGAACCAACTAGCTTCCCAAGCATCGATCCCAACAAATGAAAAACATCATCCCACCAACATTCCATAGGAAATTGTGGAAGTTGAATCCATACTAGGACATGAATTGGAAGCTCCTCAATAGGGTTAAAACCAACATGCCACAATTTAAGAAACACACCAACCTGATTATAGAAATAGGGGCCTCCTTTGAAGACCTTATTTTGATTCTCCATGCAATCAAAGGTAACCATGAAATAATTATTTACCAAAAGCTTAATATCCATCTCACCCTCTAACATCCAATTTTGTTGGGCCTAGGACTCCAAAAATTGAAACAATGTCCTCATACCCAAAAACTTATAGTAAAAGGAGTGCCTTGAATAATATTCAATTTCTTCTACAACCATTTTAGAAGGAATAACTCGTTTTAGCCTCTCCTTGCAATGTTCCAAGAGACCAATGATTTTCATTATCTGAGCTCCACTAGACAAGCCCACTACTTCTAGCCCTAATTCTGTAGCATGTTGAGGAGACCTCACACTAAGCGCTGAATGAAAGTCCATTATAGGGATAGCACCCGAGGTCTCCCTAGGAGAGATAATACCCAACTTATAGTAGGTATGCAAAACCCCCTAGAAATAAAAAACCAAAATGAGGGTTTCAATGCCCCACCCAAAGCTCATCACTATCTGTTGGCTAAAGAATAGGAAGCACCACTGATAGGAGGCCTCACAAAAACTAGGCACCAATGTCTTACTCCACACTACACATTTGTGGCTCCCAACGACACCTTACTCACTAATCGACACCAAAGAAATGCCCACACATAGAAAAAAATGGATAGAATCCATAGTAGTAGTCGTGCACAACTCCTTACCCCTAAACACAGATAATGACCCTCCTCCTAAGTGCAAAACCAAGCAAGAATAGGAATTAAGCTAGGGCATGAGCACTCTAGCTTCACAAAGTATAGATGAATGCTATTTTCATCTAGCATCTAAATCATATTGAATTTCTCTCATAATGCCCATTAACAATGACACTAACTCTACCCATTTTTCCTAAACTATACATACATACATACATACATACATACATACATACATATACACATATATATACATATATATATATATGTATGTATATATATGTATGTATGTATGTATGTATGTATGTATGTATATACATACTTACATACATTATATACATACATACATACATACATATACAAATAAATATATGCATACATCTACATCCTTTACATGGTTTAGAAGTAATGTCATTGTGGCAAAGGCTTCTACAAGGGAATGAGCCTCGTGATTATGACATTTATACAAAACAAATGTGGAATGATTAATATCATGTTTTCTTTTCCTTTTTATTTATTTTATGCAGTCTTCCATATGGCCTATTACAAATCTACACTCTCCACCAACCTTTAGAGCTCTTCACAAAATCCTAGATCTCCACTGATCTCCATCAACATTCAAGGCTCTCCACCTTTGTTTGGAGCTATTGGTGATCAAATAGTACAAAAAGTGCTTGACATGAGAGGTCCACAAGTGAGGGTGTTGATCAATCTTGAAAACTTGAATGCTGAAATGAAAGCTATCAATGGTCAAACACCTATGCCAAAGTTACAACACAATGTGAAGTTGAATTTAGATATGGTAGAGACAAATATTTAGAAGTTTGATGATCAATATTTAAAGCATGAGAGTGAAGTAGATGAAGCCTTTATATTGAACCATTTATTATAAGTTAGGGAATGTTCTTCATGCTTGACATTCAAGTGATGCAAATTTTATCATCTTGTAAAACTATATTTGATACTGGTAGTTAGGAATAGCTAATAGTTTGTTTTATTGTACCTAATCTAATGACATTTCTATAGGAATTTGTAATCAACCCAGCTATTTAGCAACTAGACCAATTTAACTGGGTTATTGATTGTATATATATATGTATATACGTACATACATATACATAAAAAATAGTAGTATATGTATTACATCTGCATTTTCTTTTCCATTTCTTATAAGAGTTTTCAAGATTGGGAACGACTTCAACATCCTTTGCATGGTTTAGAGGTAATGCCATTGTGGCATATGTTTCTACAAGGGAATGAGCCTCATGATTATTGATGAAGGATGCTCTCCTTAATACCATAAACCATAACAGAAAACAATGAAACAACAACAATTGCAAGAACAAAATATGAACTTATTTGCACTACAAATGTGGTATTACAGAATTCACAAGTACAATATGCTAACCCACATGGGCACCTTCATTACAATAATCTACAAGAGAAGCTGCAAACTATCACCTAGAGTTGTCCTAGACAATGTTCGGGCTTTTCTTAAATAGGCAATTTTATGCTGCTCAGGAAGGTTCTAGATGCTCAAACTTAATACCTAGGGCTGATAGACCCTGACACTACCTATAGAGTCTGTTAAATATATTTTGAACAAATTATTATTAAAATTTTGTAACCCAACTTCCAAAGGCCATAACTCTCAAACCATTGCTCCAATTGGCTATTATAATCAATTTTTAGGAATGTTAGCTCTTCATCTACAGGCTTATAACTACACAAGCACACTTCCATTGAGTTTTTAGACCTCATCTGGGCACTCTAAGGCCTCCAACGATGAGTTTGAAGATTTTTTTGCAAATGTTTCCACCACAAATATGCAATAACTTTTCTGATACTTAAGTTGGAGTAATGAGATTTTTATGATAGGCTTATAATTCCAAAATGAACCTTCATGTAGAAAATGAGAACATTCTAAGCTAATATGACAAACTTACTAAAAATATCAAGTTCCATTAATTGTAACCACCCTGTCTACTAGTCCTTATTAAAATAGAAAAGACTAAAAGTAAAATAATTTTTTGGGTGATGCAAGATTGCTCTTACACTTAGGATGCTCCTGCATCGATTATGAAATTTACATAGAAGTAGAAGTTGCTTCTTCAACTCCTTACACTCAACTATTCACTAAAGTTATTGTTCCAGCTATGAGAATAGCTACTACAAATTCCTAGGAGGCAAAGTACCTAGAACCTATGTTATGTTTTCTAGAGACATGAAGGAGTTTCCATAACATTCTAGATCATATAGTGATGCCCAAATTAACAGCAACAATAGATACTTGGTATCCTCACAGGGAGAGTGTGTCAATACATGAATGGTTACATCCTTGACTTTATTTATTGGGCCAATATATGGAGCCTTTATATCGAACTATTCATTATAAATTGCAGAATGTGCTTCATGCCTACCATTCAAGTGATGCATCTGTGTATGCAATTTTATCACCTTGGAAAATTATATTTGATCCTACTAGTTGGGAACAAATGATTGTTTGTTTTATTGTACCTAATCTAATGACAATTCTACGAGAATTTGTAATTAACTTAGCTAGTCAACAACTAGACCAATTTAAATGTGTTATGTCTTATATATATGTATATACATACATACATATACATAAATAATACTAATATATGCATTGCATTTTCATTTGCTTTGTCATTTCTTATAAGAGTGTTTCAAGTTTGGGAACCACTTCAACTTCCTTTATATGGTTTAGAGGTAATGTCATTGTGATAGAGGCTTCTAAAAAGGAATGAGCCTCATGATTATGGCATTTACACAAAAGTAGAACTTGCTTCTTCAACTCCTTACACTCAACTCTTCATTGAAGTTATTCTTCTAGTAGTAAGAATAGATGCTACAAATTCCTAGGAGCCAAGGGACCTTTAACCTATGCTACACTTTTTGGAAACATGGGAGGAGTTTTCATTACATTCTAGATCATATAGTGATGCCCAAATTAATAGCAACAATAGATATTTGGGATCTTCACAGGGAGAGTGTGCCAATTCATGCATGGTTACATCCTTGGCTTCCATTATTGGGCTAGCATATGGAGCCTTTATATCAAACCATTTGTTATAAATTGGGGAATGTGCTTCATGCCTAGCATTCAAGTGATGCATCTGCATATGCAATTTTATCACCTTGGGAAATTTTATTTGGTCTTGCTAGTTGGGAACAATTGATTGTTCATTTTATTGTAACTAATATGGTGATAGTTCTATAGGAATTTTTAATCAATCTAGGTAATCAGCAACTAGACCAATTTAATTGGGTTATTGCTCAGGAATGTGCTATTCACATTGATCATATGGCTGTAATATTGGAGGCAACATTTTTTCCAAAGTGGTAGCAGATTTTGTATCATTAGACTTGGTCAAATCTTGATTTTAATGAAGTAATAAAGTGGTTTTAGGATGGAAATGAGTATTTCTCCCTGAGCTTCTTGTGCCAAGATCTCTCTATACATATGCATATATAGGCACACACATATGTGTGTGTGTATATATATACATATATACATATACATATATATCAATATATATGTGTGTATACATACATACATACATATATATACATAAATAATAGTATTATATATGTATTAGATCTAGATTTGCTTTGTCATTTCTTATAAGAGTGTTTCAAGGTTGGGAACCACTTCAACATCATTTTCATGGTTTAGAGGTAATGTCATTGTGGCAGAGGCTTCTGCAAGGGAATAAGCCTCATGAGTTAACATATAATATCTTAAAATAGTTAAGTGCTACTTAACTATGTTCAAGGCAATTGCACAATGGAGGCATACTCCATGTACCAAGTCACCTACATACTCATGTCCATAGTATCAAGACCCTTGAACTACCCACTCTAAAGAATATGTAGTTCTAGTTTCTAATTGTTTTAATGTAGTTTTATTCCTATAACCACTGGTGACTTTACTCACCTAATATAGCTCTTATCCATCAAACACCCACTCAAGAAAATCAGATAGTTTTCTATAATTACAATATTGTAATACCCTAGTGTAACCTTTTTTTTGTAGTTTACAATTAATATATGGTTAACATATACACATCCTAACTCACTCCTTATATAGTTATGTTTAAAAGCTTGTGGCAATAATCAAAGGGTCTAAATAGACCAGTCAAGTTAATGCTGAAGCTCAGAGTTTAGCCTTCTATTTTCAAAAGCTATGTAGACAAGGTTGCATCTACTGAAATATCTTAAGCTAAGCCACAAGTATAGATTCTTCATTTTATAAGGGGACCCTTTATTCAAATGTAAAATTGGTTGGGTGTATAACTTTAGTGAAGATTTGAGTGTAAGGAGTTACTATCTTTAACCTAAGCTACAAATTCTTGGGAGCTAAGGGACCCTAAACCTATGCTACATTTTTTGTAGACATGTGAGAAGTTACTATTGACTTTAATACTTCATAACATTCTAGACCATATAGTGATACCCAAATTAACAACAATAGTAGATAGTTGGGATCCTGATAGCGAGAGCATGCCAATACATGCATGGTTACATCCTTGGCTTCCATTGTTGGGCTAGTATATGGAGCCTTTATATTCAACCATTCATTATAAAATGGAGAATGTACTTCATGCCTAGCATACAAATGATACATCTTCATATGCATTTTTATCACCTTGGAAAACTATATTTGATCCTGCTAGCTGGGAATAACTAATTGTTCATTTTATCATACGTAATCTAATGATAGTTCTATAGGAATTTGTAATCAATGCAAATAATTAGCAACAAGACCAATTTATCTGAATTATGGCTTGTGCATTTGATATTCCCATTTATCATATGGTTACAATGTTGGAGGCAATATTTTTTCCAAAGTGGCGAAAAGTTGTGTATCATTGTCTTTGTTCAAGTCCTAATTTTAATGAAGTAACAAAGTGGTTTTTAGGGTGGAAATGACTATTTTTCCCTAAGCTTCTTGATAATAAGATGATAAGAAGTCAGCTAAATATAGCCCTTGAAATAATAAATCAATCTATAGAGCATATGACTATGGAACAACTTGAGGATAGAGAGAATGCAAGCTATCTTAGGGTGATGGAGCAATGCTAAGACACTTTAGCAACAACAGGAAGTAGAAACATGAGCTCAACAACAAGCCTCAACTTCCATGGATAGTGAGATTCACTTGAATAATTCCATGGGTGCACCTTAGTTGACATTGAAGGAAGTGATTGAAATATATGCACAATAACATGACATCCAATTTTTCCCTAAAGTGGGACGCACACATGATGGTCTTTAGGTTTATGGATTTAGAACTCTTAGTATCTATCTAGATTCTATAAAACAACAAGTGCTTGCATAATCTAGAGATAGATGAGTGATTCAATCATTGGAGTAGCTAGTTGAGATGCATTGTAATCAAACTAGAGGAAATCATTGATAAACCAAACATATAATGAAGAGGAAACTTGAAAATTTGAATGTTAAAATGAAAGCTATCAAGGATTAAACACCTATGCTAGAGTTACAACACAATGTAAAGTTGATTTTAGATATTTAAGAAAAGAAACATGACATAAATCATTCCCCATTTGTTTTTAATGTGGAGATATTGGCATGAAAGAGGGTGGAGAGCTCCAAATGAGGGTGGAGAGTTCTGAATGTTGATGGAGAGTTCTGAGCTCAAAAAATTGGTGGAGATTTCATTGACATGCCCTTATGATCACTGCATTTTTTTGGTGTGTCCTTCTAATTTTTGGATTTTGTTTCTATTCCCTTGGTGGAGATCAGTGGAGATCTAAGATTTCATTGTCCTACCCTTGTGATCACTGTATTTCATTAGCATGCCCTTGTGATCTCTGCATTTCATTGTCATGCCCTTGTGATCTTGGTAACCTTGCTCTACAATTTTGTTATCATGTCATGGCCTTGTGATCTTTGTACCCTTTGCACTACAACATTTGAGGTTGAATTGCAATGGTAATTTATGATAGTAGAGTAATTTTTGGTCATTTTCATGTTTTTTTTTTTGCAATTTTTGATGATGGTATAATTTGTGGTTTAATTTGGGACCAAATGTAGTAGTGCCTGCTCTGTGACTTTCTTCAAGTGGAGAATAGGTACCTATGTAAATGTTCTCTTCTTTTTCTTTTAAACATGTTTTTCTTTATATTTACCCTAGCAGGTGATTAGAGAAGCTTCTCTTTATGTATATATATACATGTATATACACATACATATACACACATATATGTGTTTCTATGTATGTATGTATGTATAGACATATATTCATATGTATACATATGTATATACATACATACATACATACATATATAGAGATCACAAGGGCACAACAATGAGATGCAGAGATCACAAGGGTATGAAAATTGAATGTAGAGATGCAAAGATACATACATACATACATACATTTGCATATGAAATTTTATCGCCTTGGAAAATTGTATTTGATCTTTACTCAATCACCAAGAGATAATATAACCTATAAGTATGGATTTCTACATACCTAGTTTGGTATGAATAGTTTCAATTGAATTAGTTTGAGGAGAGTGAATCTACTCATGATGCTAATGGCTCCATGTATTGGGTCTTTAGAGGAGAGAGACTTACAAAAGATTATATGTTGTTTCTAGCTCAAATGTTCCCAATTTTATGTTCACAACTCAAATTCTCTTACATGGCTTGAGCTAAAACCCTCATTGTTGCATCCAAAATTAAGGAATAAAATATGATTATGTCTCTAATGGAGAATTCAAATGCATATTCAATCTAAATTACAAATTCTTTGAGTCTTAGTACTCTAATCCAAGCCAAGAGCCTTTGAAACATTGAAACTACTAAATTGCCTAAGACATTGAACTTATCAAACATATGAACCTCCTTGAACCAATGGAACCATTTTGAAATAGGTTTAATGAGGTTCAAAATGAAAGAACTAAGATATCAACCTCAAACAGAAGTTGTGTGCCATAGTGGGATAGGAGGAAGATGGTTGTGTGAATGGCTAATTGGGCAAGTTGTAGAAAATTAGGGTGTCAGATATAAGTAGTTTAATTAATTTGATCAGAGAATCAGCTTTGAAGGTGGGATGATCAAAATTGGCACATCCATCCTTATGATAGATGTCTCTATCTCATAATAGAAAATTAGATCAAATGACAAGTCACAAATTATTAAATGTATGGAAAATTAGAAGAATATTCACCTATAATATTTTTGAATGAAAAAATTACAATAAAAATATAATTTGGTGGAAAAATCCATGAGCTATGTGGCTTCACATTGTGGCTATTCCACTTTCTAGTAGAGGAAACTCTTCTTGTTAAATATGAAGATATTGAAATTTGGAAAGATAACTATTAGAGATCTATATTTTTGTTTTAGTGATATAAAATATACAATCTAATTTTAAGAAATATAATAGTCCTAAATGCATATGATTAAATTAAATAAACAAGATTACTAGCTATAGTTTTGATTAAGTAAAAATAGGTTTTTACAGAACAAAAACCTTTTACAAAGTAACTAGCAACAAGAGCAAAGAAGTCCAGAAGAACTGTGCATCAATACCAAATAATAGAACTAACTAAGACAAGAAGCCTTAATACAAGCAACAAGAAAATACAACAAAAAGAAAGCAAAAAGACAACACTATGATAGCTATAGGGTCTTTAGTAAATCAACAGCCTGATCTACAAGGACATTCATGTTAACCATAGAGACCTTTAGATCATCCATTTCTTTGGCTTCCATGACCATAGTCTTCTTTGAGTTAGCTCTTGTTTACTTTTTGAGGTCATGGTCCTTTAAGACTTGAACTCTCCCCTATTCCAATTTGTCCAAAAGAGTGTTAATGTTATCTACCATAGTCTTCAAGATGGAGCAACTCTAGTCAGCAAGTTTCTTAACCATCTTCTCAATATTGACCACTCTATTATCCATGTCATCCAGCCTTTTTTCACCATCCTTAATCATTTTCTCCATAGCTCTATTTTTGGCTTCCAGGGTGGGATTCTCTTCATAAGATTCTTAACCTCTTATGCATTATTGATCACCTCCAAAAAGTCTATCAAGATGTTGACCAAGAATTCTCTCACCTCTGGTGGTCCTGCTTAATGAATCAAACTCTCTTCTTATTTCTTGCATCTGCTCCTTCACTCTACTGATATCCATTTTCATTAGACCTAGATTACCAATGATTCCCTTCAAATACCAAAATTTTTTATAGTCCTTGTTATGAACTAGGTAATCCTCATCCCTTTCCATATTGTCTCTTTTAGCATTACTAGTTGTAGTTGTATAATTCTGGTATTACTAATTGTGTTAAACAAAATGTTCAATAAAACAAGTATGAAGTAACATATATAGATCATCTGCTCTATCCTATTATGACTTAATGTGAATGTATTTTATAATTTTTTAGATGATATTATGCATGATATCTTTACTCAATCACTAAGAGATAATATAATATGTAAGTACACATTTCTACATACTTAGTTTGGTATGCATAGTTTCAATTGAATGCAAGGATAATTACTTTGTGAATTCAAGACATGAATGATTAATTTAATTTAGCACAAGTACTATGCAAGTGTGTATGTATGTATGTAAAGCAATTCACATAGTGAATTGATATACATAGTGGAATCACATATTCATGAGACCTTAGAGTAGAGTGCAATCAAAATAATAATGAGCTAATCTAGACCCAATAAATTATTGTTAGACATAGATGCCACAAACATCTCATGTTTCCAAAACTAAAACTACTAAAATTTATCCCAAACTAGCATCCTAGTGACAATTCTAGAATGAGAGTATGCTATGAATGCAGATCTACCAAAGTCTATGCTAGATCTATATGAAAATGCAGATTATATAAAGATAATAACACTAGAATGCTAGAATCATGTGCATATGTAAGTGTAAATGATATCAAATGACACTAAATGAATTCTAAAATGATATCAAAATGACATGAATTTTCTATAATAACAATGCTAAAAGAGATGATAACTCTAAATGTTCCTATAGTGCAGATGCCTAATACTTGGGTCCTTTTGCTCTTGAATTTCCCTCCTATTTATAGGATTTCAGGAGGAGGTTGGTATAAGGATCATGATTTTACTTTTGACTGGAGGGTAATGGTGAAACTATAAATATCTCATATGGCACAAAGAGGAAGAATCCATAGACTTAGTTTGTGAGGATAAATGAGGATTTTTAAATTTTTTTAAATGTAAAAATGAGGACTTTCAGTTTTGAGAGTATAAATGGATTTTGTTGATTTATTAAACATTCCATTTATTTTCAGCTTTTGTCTTTTCATTTTTCCTTTTTTATTTTATTTTATGATTTTCCTCTTTTTAAAGTGATTTATGTCCTTTTTGATTTGATAGGTGATTTGATTGATCAATGACTTGATGTTACCATTGATTTAAAAGTCCATTATTTTCCTTTGTTATCTAATTTTCTCCTTGATTTGTGTTGTTTGATTGAAAATCGCATTACTTTAGGTCTTTTCCATTTTTTGGGCATCTACAAATGCCCATCTTTAAGATAATATGTGATGCATATTAGTTCAAATACTATCTTGATTTTTGGATTTTTAGCCAATTTTGTTGTTTAAGTGTCTGATCAAAGATGTTTTCTTGATTTGAGGTTGATATGATGTCTCCTTGCTGATAATTTGATGTTTGATTGCTAATGATTTGATGTCTAATTGTTGATGATTTGATGTTTTATTCGATAGTATGGTGTTGTAAAATCTTTTGTTTAAAATAGCTTGCTTTGATGCCCTGGTTGGATTTGATGTTGAAATTTTGGCTAGGGTAGACATTTTTTATATTTAAAAATTAATGATGCCCTAATATACTACCCCCTTAGAAATGAAATTGGAAAAAAAAAAATTGGTGTGCAAAAATAGGGATAATCCAATTTTATTTCTAAAAATGTTGATGAGAACAATTGATAATAAATTGGGGTATATGAAGGTGATCAAGTTGTTTCGGAATGATACCTAGTTTGAGAAAATGGGCCAACAACATTAATTTAGGAAAATAGAGTTAAAAATGTCATACAAATGCCCCAAAGGAGGGTTAAAATGGTCAAAAGACCTTTAGCCTTATCATTTTTACACTCCCCTTTTACTTTTTATGACTTGGAGCTCTAAGCTAGCAAGGATTGTTGTCCCATTGAGAGTGCATAGATTCAAGAGAGGTCACATTTATGAGTGTCCGACTAACTATAGTGCCCCGGTGAGTCATCGAGATCCTCTATTTAAGATTTTTGAATTTTTGCATGGATTTATTGATTTTAGCATGAATTTCTTCCATAAATAAGTAGACTAGGTGATTTAGCACATAAAATATATTGTAGCACATTTAAAATGTTTTAGTGCATTCGTGCCTTAAAATAGCCCATCCACAATTCGGAATAGCACAATTAAAACCCTAGTTTTATAGTGAAATAGTGCGTAATGGTAAATCATAGCACATATGTAGTTTTTGATGGTGCATCTAGGTCATTTAGTGCATAGGAGATGTTTCATAGTTCATACAAGTAATACAATACTGCATTTGAAATTTAGGGTTGGATAGGTCAAAATGGGGATAAATATTATAGTTAACGTATGTGTTGTAGTGGATTTGCTATTTTACCTAGTGCTTTTTCATATCATAATACTTTCATGTGTTTGGATAGCACATACAATGCATTAAATGGTGCTTCTACATGGCATAGTGCACTTGATATGTTTAGTAGCTCACACGTACTCTATGTAGTAGTACATATAACAATTGGAGTACCTTTGTGTTGCAGAGAGGTGCACATGATTTGTAGAGTGCTTTTGGTTGTTGAAATAGCACTTATGATGGTTTAAATAGCACAAACCATTTGTGTAGCACTTATGGACTGTAAGATAATGTAATAGACTAGACTATGGGTCTATATGATAGTGGAATGAACGAATAGATGAGTTTGACTATGCATAGGATTATTCATAGTGTGGGATAGGATATTGATGTAAAATTGATGAGTCTAGGAGCAATTGATATATTTTTTCATAGAATGAAGAAAACAATAGTGAATTAGTGGTCACAAAGTGATGTGTAAAATCAATCAGTTAATGTTGGATAGGTAGGAAACTATGTTCCCTTTAGGATAAGGAGTAGGGAAAACTAACATGTCCATCTTAGGATATATAGTAGGACAAATAACTAGTCCAAGATAGAAACATTAGCTAAATAGCTAGATGTTGAGATGTGATTGATGTAGAATGATCACCTGTGATAAAAATTGATGTCATTGTTCAACTATTTGGAAAAATACATATGTGGGTGCAAGGTCATTATTTGAGGATTGTACCCATGGCCCTTAGAGATGATAGGTAGATTATCTATAGTAGAGTGATAGATGATTGACAGATGTGGTTTCACCTATCTATTACAGATGCCTTAGTTCTGGGTGAATAGAGTTTTATTGATAGTTGTGGCCGAGTGTTGGCACTCAAACCACAATGCCTCCCATATGCTACTTGGAAAGATGACGATCAACCCAAAGGATGTTTATAGAATTCTTTGGATCTTGACTATGGGGGATCTGATTTATTATGATCAGGCTACCAATGGAACAACCTTGCAAGATGTATTTGGGGTTATCTATGGGACTTCTACCACCACCATCATCAAGGATAGATGGGGCTACTATGAGTTAGATGGCTACCACTATTCCTATGATACTAGTGATAGAGTAGGCTCCTTGAGATGGGAGGAGTGCCCCCAATGAGTAGGGACCTTCAAATTAGACACATACAAATGATGCAGGTGGTGAGAGACATTGTTAATTTATGTACCATTTAGTATTGTATCTTATTGGCCTATCATGTATGTCATTTATGATGATGACCTTTTAATGTTGATGATTCAATCTTTTGATATATGAGTATTAAAGTTTTTTTTATGTTTGAACTTGTGCACTTTTTGTATCATGGATTTTATATATCTGATGTTATGGATGGATGTGTGCGATGTTATGATTTAATTTATATGATAGTTGTAGATGTTGATGATGATTGTAGTGATGCATAAGATTAATGTAGTGTATAGATGGATAATGTAATAACATGATATGTGGATAATGAATGTAGAAATGACATATATAAATGACATGTACGAATGAAATTTGTGAATGAAATGTTATGTAATGGAATACACAAATGAAATGTGATGTTGTGAAATGTATAAATGAACTAAAATAAAGTATTATGAAATGAAATGTAATCTAATAACATGCATGAATGAAATGTGATGAAATGAAATGTGATGAATTGAAAGGTATAAATGAAATGTTATGAAATAAAACATATAAATGAAATAAGATGAAATGAAATATATGAATGAAATATGATGAAATAAAATGTAGAAATGAAATGATGAAATGAAATATGATGAAGTGAAATGTATTAATGAAATAAGGGAATAAATGATAATGAAATTGGTTTGAATGATGTCATGAAAAGAAACTAACAATGATGACAAAAGAAATATGTGATGAAAGATGTTAATGATGTAAAATAAAAAAGTGAGGTTTAATGAAATGAGGATGAAAACAAAAACAATAATGATTAGAATGTGAAAATGTAATGAAAAGATGGATGAATGAGAGAAAAATGATATGATGATAAAAATGAAGTGGAAAAAAAACCAAAGATAAAAGAATAGATTGAAAATGGTTGTAGTGAAAATGAGAGTGAGAAATGAGAGGAAATGATAAAAATAAAGAGAAAATATTTAATGTTTGATATGTGATGAAAATGGAATGGAAAATGAAATGGGATGAAAGAAGAAACTAAAAATGAAAAATGAGAAATGAACTGATGAAGTGAAAATGAAATGATATAAAAGGAGAAATAAAGATGAAAATGAATAAGAATGAATATGAAATGCAAATGAGGAATTGTAATGGAAGAAATGAGGATGCAATGAGAAATGTCATAAAAAATGATACTCAAAATGAAATGATATGAAGAGAAGTAACTCAACTTTTGAGATTCAAAAGCCATAAAGGAACTTTGAGACCTAAGGGAGAAGGGTGAAATAGTGAATGTATAGAATGTGATGAATAATGGGAGAAAAAGAAATGTGGTAGGAGGGAATAATGACTAAAAGTGTTTGATATTAAAAGGTCACATAACACAATGGATGATATGAGGGATGTGGCATAATGAGAGAATGCAATGTCATAAGTGGATATAGTGATTAGAATCACTTGAGATTCAAAGGTCATGAAATGAAATAGGTAGAATGGATATTATGAGATAATGAAGTGTAATGCATGGTTGTGGTGTTGTGATCAGAAAAAGCCCATAATAGTTTGAGTGTTAAAAGCTCACTTCGATGTTGATGTTGTTGTTTTCCTTTTGATAGCCAATCCTGAATTATGTTTCTAATTTGTTGAATGATGGTATGTAGGCTTCTTTGTGTAATCCTGATTTATGTGCTAATCATTTGTTTTTAAGGTACCCAAGATGAAATGAAAAATAGATGAATGGAGATAACTATCACTTTTTGTAAAGAGATGAAAATTAAATGTCATCATTGAGCACCTAAATAAAAAATGACATAGTACAACCACCACTAGCTTAGCTATGGTGATATGAATACCGTATCATGCCAAGAATCATGAACAAACACAAAAAATGTTCATGAAGGATATGAAAACTATTAAGAAAAAAAGTTATAGCCATAGTAAAATAAGAATGCAAATAGACACATGTTAGATAAATAATCTCAACTAAGATATCATGCAAAACTAGTCAACGTATACATGGCCTTCTAAACAAGAGGAGGCACTTATGAGTAGACACAATAATGCATGAAATCAAAGGATCATTGCAACAAAATAGTGAAAACCAAAGGAAAATAAAAGATCATGGCTTCATCAGTACCTCTAGTCAAATACATCATTGAGGTACTAGAAGCTCATAACAGTAGAAAAGACATTATTTGTAGACATGTAGTGTCAACAGTTATGTGGAATGGTGTCAAGTTTGTCCAATTCTCTATGGATGAAACTATTGTATGATTTTGGTAACAAGTCATAGGATGTGTTAGTGATAATTTTGTATTGGAGGATATGTGTCAGTGTAGATCAGTGCATTAGGATGTCAGAGTTGGACAATAGGTGTACATGGTACTGGTGTAATGGGATGCATAGAGTGGATGTATGGTGAGGATAGTGAAGTGTGAGGCATGATGAGTGACTATCCTAAATAGATGAGGAATGTGTAGACAAAAAGAAACATGGTGAATGAGATAGCACAACCATTTAATTAGGTTGAAATGCCAAGTAAATGTATGGTTGAAATCATGTCAAGCTCACTAGATTAACTACAACAAGAGAGTCATGTTAGCCAAGGAGGATGGATGAGGCAAGGATGATGAGCAAAGGACATCCAATGTACATCTAGTGAACTAGTGTATCAATCTAAATTCCAAGTGTTAGTGCATGAATCTGTCGAGTCAAGCAAGATAGAGTCAAGATAGTGCATCTTGGGGATTCAAAAGTTAGGGTGGAAGAAACTCCTTTGTTAGCATTGATGATGTTGTTAGGGAGCATGGTGCAAAAGGATTTTTAGGTGGTACTAGGCAATGATTTGATGATGCAAGCAGAGAATATTCCACTTGGGGTGATGAAGAGCATCTTAGAATTATCAACAAAGGCAGGGGAGATGGAATCTCTAGCGAAGACCACTAGAAGATCTCAGAGAGTGGTAGAGGTGTGGGTAAGGTGACAAGCATTGCAAGTTAGTTTATCAGCCTCAAAATTTTAGGACAAAAGTAAACTAAAGAAGACACAAGTGGTTTGAGTGCGATGGAGCCACAACAAGAGGCAGAGGGTGGAGAGAAAGCAACAAGAAAAGTGGATGATTTATGGAAAATTTTGGCCATAGAGAGAGTCTGGGCCAAGAGGTCATATTTTTTGGGGGTTGATGGAGAAAGATCATGAGGATGGGTGCAAATAGAAGCAAGATGACTCCAGGTAGTGGTGAATATGAAAAGAGATTGAGTACAGTCATTAGAAGAAAAACTATAAGTGGAATAATCAAAAGTAGAAAGAAATGATGTGGGGATCTATGCCAAGTGAGCATGAGCATAGAGGTTGTAGGAGTCACTAAGGATGGTGTAAGAAGGTTTGGAAAGCATGAAAAAAAACTAGTGTTATTATAGGTGCAATCAAAATCTTCTAGGGAAGTAGTGAAAAAATCAAAAACCATGTTTGTGTAGTGATAAGAGTGGTTAGTGGCTACCAAGTCAAAGGTTAGGTAGTTGCACTAGTGTTGGAATGAAGCAAAAGTGGATGTAGAGTACTAGAGAATGGTAACTTATTAGATGCAAAAGGAGAAATACATGGCTTAATAAGCGATCACTGTGTTGAGTATAAATAAGCTAGTGGATAATGTGTTCATGGATATTTAATAGACTATGAAAGTACATTTCAAAGCCACCTATTATATGGAGCTTTTTTGTTAATTGATCCCTAATGAGAAGTAATGGGAATACTAGTTTGTGGATAAACAATTTAAACAAATATTGAATGTGCAATTGCATAGTGGGAGGTTCTTGATACCCATGGATGTTGTTTGGTTGCAAGGGGGATTAACGCAAAGGGCCTCATCTTCTAAGATTGGGTGTAGGGAAATGCCCCTAGCTAGATATCATGTCCTTCTGCCTCTCCAAGGGAGACCAAAATAAATGATCCTCTAGATGGTGTTTTGAATGTAATATTATTGTTGTCATTCTAATAGAATAAAAAGTGTGTTGTGTTTATGGAAAGCACAAGGGTGACTAGTGCTCATGTTGATGAACTATGTGATTGAAAACATTGGATAATCATTGTTATTTTTATTTTTGATATTTTGTTGATAGGTTTTTGATGTTTTTGATAATTTTGGGAATGTTTGGATATTTTTGCAATTTTTGTAAATATTTGGAACATTGTCAGTATCCATGAATGTGGGAACAATGGCATATCCAAAGGAAGATTTACCTTCACTTATGTGTGATAACTGAATGTTAGTGTGGACTCTCAATGAAAGATGAGTACAAGCTTGTGTAACATTTGGAGAGCCACAATGCTCAAGATGGGAAAAAAAGAAGGAAGTGCTAAACCACAAATTGCTAAGCATAATTTTGTATATATTAATAGCCTTTACAAGCAAGCTAGGAGCCAAAGTTTGGATTTTTCTATAGGTGTGTGCTGAGATAGATACTCGCAAGGCCTGTAAAAATGTCTTTGGGCCTATAGGAGGCCTTGATGTGCTAAAAGGGCCTTGAAAAAGACTTGTGGGCTTGAAAAGGCCAAACAAGGCCTTGAAAAAGGTATTTGGGCCTAAAAAGGAGCTTTGAGGCCCTAAAAAAGGTGTTTGGGGCCCTCAAAAAGGCATTAGGGCCTAAATAGGCACTTTGGGGCCTAAAAAGGTTAAACAAGGCCTAGAAAAAAGGTGTTTGGGTCTAAAAAGGCACTTAAGGGCTCAAAAAAAGGTGTTGGGGGACAAAAAATGGCACTTGAGGGCCTAAAAAAAAGTGCAGGAGGCCAAAAAAGGAACTTGAGGACCTTGCAGTCTCTCAAATGTACACTTACTTATTTTGAGTCCCTCTTAGATGACGATGATGAAAGAGTCCAACAGATATCTAGGCCTTTTAGGATAGCATTGATATATTTGTTGAAATGTTGTTGGATCAATTGTGGTCTCTCTAACATAAATAACTCTAAAAATTAACTGGGAGTTGTTTTTCTTGAAAGGAGGAAAGAAAAGGGACACTAACGAAACCTCTTGAGCTATCTGAGTTGTGCCAAATTTTCCAAAGCCTAGAGAGATGTTTCAAGACATAACTATGCTACTTCTTAATTAATGGATGCTCCAATTTGTTGTTTTTTTTTAAGGTAATAGGGCAATAAAATATGCCATAAAATATTTAAATATTTTTCAATGTAGTGAATCTCACCATCGATTTCATATAAAATTGGTCGAGGTACGCAAACATGTCCCAAAGTAGTAGCAATTATAGACTGACACCAACTCGACATGAAATCAATGGATCATTGGATTTAAAAATACAAAAATAATTTATGCAAAATTAAATGACCTATTCGGGATGAGTTTCTCATTGTGTGGTCTGAATTTCAGGTTGTTTTTGATATTTTTGAGATGTTTTGACTATTTTTGGTGATCTTTTAAAAAAAATTGAATGTTTTTGACAAGTTTTGAATGTTTTTGACATTTTTTAAATCATTTTTTAATGTTTTTGACAATTTTGTGATAGTTTTGAATTTCCTTAACATTTTTGTCACATTTTTCAACTGTTTTTGATGATTTTTAATCTAGTAGTAGGAAAAAGAGGATATGAGTGACTTTGGAATATGGAGATAACCGAGGACTTTTGGAACACATAAAGAGTCAAGGAGAGCAAAAGTGGGCTACGAAGGGTAAAAATGGAGTTGGAGAGCTATATTTGAGACAATTTAGTCAAAAATGATTTTTGGGACTTTGAATGGATTTTATGAAGGCTACAATGGATGTTGGGATCTATTTCCTATGGTAGATATTTGAGATATGCACTGATTTTCCTATAATTCATGCCTCTGATATCTCCACTGAGTTATGTGTCTTCCCTTTGTTATTTTTTTTAAATTTTTGTTGCTACTACGAATTATTGTTGATGCTAAAAAACCATTAAACTGTAACCCACAAGTGTTTCTCAATTGGGTATGTGTAAAATTAACTCAACTATGTTAGGTAGTCTAGTGATATGAAGTGAAAAGGCCACAAACAAGAAAAATTTGTCTCGAAGAGGGTTGTTTGAGCCATGTCTTGTTGTATTTTCACACTAAGAGATTTTTGAAGTTTAGGAAAGTCCAACGGTGTTATCTCTCACTCATTTTAAACCAAAGGTAGTATTTCTCAATCCTTTTATACTAGATCCTTTTTTTTATAACATTTTCTAGTTTTTTGATGTTTTTTATTTTTTCAATAATGAGGTGTTTCCTCAAATCTTTAGACATAGAATTTCTTGAGATGGATGTTGTTGATGGGTTCGGCTAGTTCTTTTCCATCACAATCTTAAAGTATGTAAGTGTTGGTCCTAAAGGATTCTATGATAATATAAGGACCAATCCAATTAGCCTCCCATTTTCCTTTCCTTTCCTTGGCTTCCTAATTCTTAGGGTTTTCCTAAAGGACTACGTCTCCAATTTGAAAGACAAGGAGTTTGACCTTTTTGTTGTAGTGTCTAGAAAATTGATTCAGATATAATTTGAGATGATCGTGTATTGTACATTGATGTTCTTATAAGAGTTCCAGTTGCTCTAAATAGGCCACTCTATAGTATTCATCTAATAGGATCTCAACCTCTACAAGAAGAATTGCCTCACTATTGTAGACCAAGGAGAAAGGAGTGGCACTAGTAGGTGTTCAAACACATGTCTTATAGGTCCATAAGGTAGGGTTTAGTTGTAAATGCTAATCTCTATCATTATCATTGACGGTTCTCTTGACAATGTTGATGATGTTCTTGTTGGTGGCCTCTGCTTGGTCATTGCCTTAGGGATAGTAGATTGACAATAAATGGTGTATGATGTGAAACTTTTCACATAACTTATCAACTATCTAATTTTTAAAATACAAGGTATTATCTATCAAGATGGTATGAGTTATGCCAACTTGACAAATGATAATATCCAGTATGAATGAAGAGATTTTTTTTGTGGAGTTTGGAAGTGGTGCAAATTTGACCCACTTGGTGAAATATTGAGTTGTAGTAATGATCCATTTATGTCTTTCAGAGGAAGCAAGGTGGATTCCACCAATAAAATCAAAACCGCACTGATAGAAAGGCCATGGTGTGGCTAGTGGGTTGAGTTCTTATGCTAGTGCATGAATAAGGTTACCATGGATTTGACACTTTTTACAATTTTTTACATAGTCAATAGAATCCTTTTCAATGGTTGGCTAGAAATAACCCATTATAAGAATTTTATTTTCTAATGTGAATTGACTAGAATGTGACCCACAAATAACTACATGAAATTCTTACAAAGAAATCATAGACTCATCCTTTTCAAGACATCTAAATAAAGTACTGTCAAGACTTTTCCTATATAATGTATTAGCAAACAAAATGTAAAGCGAGGTTTGTTAGATAAAGTTACATTTTTGGTTTCATGAGAGGTCAAAAGGGATAATTTTATCACAAAGGTATGTGGTAATGGAGTCATACCAAAAGGAGTTAAGGGTGTCTAAGTGTCAAATAATGAGGGATTTAGGTTGAGTAAACATGGGTTGAACTACCTATTTTACTAAAAACTCATATCACTCATGTTGATCTGGTAGTTGAAGCAAGGAGGCTAGGGTAGCCATGGAATTCCCTGCCCTATTCTTTTGTCTAGGAATTTTTTCAAAAGTAATGTGAACAAAGCATGCCTTAAGTGTATTAACCATATGCTTGTAAGGTAACAATTTCTCATCTTTGGTTTAATACATGTATGTAACTTGATTGATGACTAGTTGAGAATTCCCATAGACTTCAAGTGTTGTTAACACCATTCTAAAGCTAGTTTGAGACCTAGACTAATGCTTCATATTATTTTTATATTGTTTTTGCATAGGAAGAGTAGTTTGTAAGAATTATGTATGGTGGCACTTAGAGGCGTGATGGACAATATGCCAACACCTGAACCATGATGTGTGTATGAACCATAAAAGTAGAGCTTCCATGTGACTAGCTCTATCTAGAGGATGTCCATGTCTAGAAAGTCTTCTAGGATAGGGTTTGAGCTCTCTATGGGTGCATTGGCCAATTGATATACAATGGCTTGTCCTTTTATAACTTTCCTATCAATGTACTCAATGTCAAACTCTCTCAAGATCATCACTCATTCGGCCAATCTTCCTATTAATGTTGTCTTGCTGAGAAGATATTTAAGAGGGTCAATTTTGGATATGAGCTTAACTTTGTGTGTTAGAAGATAGTGACATATATTTTGTGTAGCAAAAACTAATTCTAGGAAAGCTTTTTAATAAAGGTGTAATTTAGCTCATAATTGACCAGGGTGAAACTAATGTATTGGATAGCTCTTTCCATTCCTTGATCATTTTCTTGTGCCAAGAGAGTCCCTATTTATTTTTCTATCATAGAGATATAAAGTAGCAAGGGCTTGTACAACATCAGAAGCACCAAAATAGGTTGATTCATCATATAGTTGCTGAGAATATCAAAGATCATCTGACACTAAACTGTCACATTTGAAAACTATATCCTTGTGAAGAAGATGAGTGAAAGGAACACATTTTTCTAATAGCTAAAATATGAAGTGGTGAACTGACTAAAGTCTCCCCTATAGGGAGCATAGCTAGCTTAGGTTCTTGGGAGGTTGCATGTTGCATGTTGAAGGTTGATACAATGTACCCTAGGAGCTTTTTGAATTTCACACCAAAAGCACATTTCTTAGGGTTTAGCCTAACTTTGAAGGCTTCTAAGTGTGTGAATATCATATCTAAGATAGGAAGATGATCCTATCAGTTATTAGATTTGGCAAGAATGTCATCTACATAATCTTCCATAAAGGTGTGCATCGTGTCATGGAAAATGGTGGTCATGGCCTGTTAATAGGCAGCCCTTGTATTCTTGAGTCCAAAGGGCATGACATTCCAACATAATGTTCCCCATGTACAAGTAAAGGTTATTAATTTTTGGTCCTTTGGTGCAATTCTAATTTGGTTATATCCTAAAAAATCATTCATAAGGGAGAACATGGAATGTCCAGTTGTTAAATCCATAATTGTGTCAATTTTTGGAAGGGGCAAATAATCTTTGGGACATGGTTTATTGACATCACAAAAGTCAATATAGATCCATATGCTTCCATCTTTCTTTGAGATAGGTATAATATTTGATATCCATATGCATAGGGCAATGGCCTAATGAAGTTGGTACTACGTGATTTTCCAATTTTATTTTGACCAATAATGCTATGTGATTTTCTTATTAATGGGCTTGGCATCAAAAGAAATGTTGAGATAATGAAGGATTAAATTTGGATCTAACCTTGGGATATTAGCATAGGACCATGAAAAAATTATTTTCCTTTCTTTGAAGAAGCAAATGAATTCACTTCTTTCCTATATAGTTAAGGACTATGCCAAATGAATTAGGACCATGAAAAAATTACTTTCCTTTCTTTGAAGAAGTGAATGAATTCACTTCTTTTCTCTATAGCTAAGGACTATGCCAAATGAATTATCCTAGGTTCTTGCTCTATTCCTATGTTAACTTTCTCTATGGGCTCAATCGAAATAGATGACCTTTCCTTTGAATGTTGCCATAGTTGGGTTTCACCACTAGATGCATCACTATAAAAAAAATCTCAAGACTGACCACAATGTGGTTTGGGTCATGGTTCTTTGATGTGTTCAGCCCTTTCTCACATGATTGAAATGATTGATATTAGATCCATTCGTATGTGTTTCTCTTGTTCTTTGTAAACAAGAAGGTTCAAGTGCATTAAGGTATACAAAAATATCTTGGTTAGTATCAAAATTTGGGATGTTGTGAGGTTTGATTGTGTCCCAGCTGATAAGCTTAGGATGGACTAAGGATAGTGACATGTAGTATGGATGGAATTCAGTGAGGTTGAAAGACATGACCTCTTTTTTTTGAACCATACATTGTATCCATTAGATGTATAACATGTACTTCTTCTAAATTATCTGACAAAGTAGAGGTTGTGAGTTGTTCATAATACTCATCTTCAATCTCTACTAGAAAGAAGACTAAAAATGAGGTCTAAAACTAGAACCCATCACTAGGTTCATCATTCTCATGTGATGTGATGTCAAGTGTCTATTATGTGCAACTTTCTAAGCCATTCTAATGTGTATTGACTCTTTTTGGTGAAGTAAGGCCCAAATAAGAAGTGAATCTTTGTGCTATGGAATTGTTGGGTGCTGAAATATGAACAAAATCACATTCTTTATCATTACAAGATTCTTAAAAAGAAATTGAATTCCCACTTCATGGAATTTTCATCATCTTTGTTATTAGGGGTGTTCATGAACAATTCTCTTGTATGATGTAAATCAAGGAAGGATAGATTCATAGTCTTAGTATTAGCTACTTTTTGGTTGTTGACATACTTTTCTTTAGGTACCCACACCAAGGTGGAGGAAGAGGAATCATCATGTTTGGAATAGGATCTAGAATAAGGCATGGACTTTTCATTTTCTTGTTCTAAATACCCTACCCCTTTTTTCAATTTGTTGGATCTAAACTACACATCTAGCGGTTCAACAATACCTTTTCCTTTCTCTAAGGGACCATCACCTGTGTAACCCATCTTCTTCATAAGATCAAAACCTTTTCCAAAGAGGTGAGGAGAAATGTCAATATTTTGTATCAGCTCACTTTCTTCCTCTATAGAACTCGAAGATACACCACTTTCTTTGACAAATTTTTTATGTTAAGATCTAGTAGTTGGAGATGGTTTTCCATTAGATCTTGGAGATAGTAAGGGATCAAATAATGAAACTAAATACTTTCCTACACCCCTATGTTGTAACTTATACTTCCAATCAAACTCTTTCATCAAGTTATCCATTTTCTCACAATGTGACTATTTAGAGTCTTTGGATGATGATGGTGAAGGAGTGGAAGAATTGGAACAAACTACTTTCTCTTTTCCCTTAGTTGATGTGGATAAGTGGTTGTTGTCTTGACCTATGGATGTTGAGGTGTCTACTAATGTGGATTGACTAATGACCCTTGTCTGAATGTTGATCTCTTCCCTATTGTGAGGGACGAGGGAGTTACAATACTATGCATAGTTTTGGTCCCCAGCTATAGTCACCTCTTGGCCCATGTAAGAAAATTTTAGAAATTGGCAGTAGGTGGAATTGAGTGCTTTCATATCATGGATCGATGATTTTCCTAACAATATGTTTTATGTAAACTTCAAATCTAGGACTTGACAGACAGTTTCTTTTACTACTATGCCAACCCTTATTGGCAGAATGACCATGCCTTTAGAGGATCTCTCCTCATCATAGGATTTAATCATGATCTTCATTTTGGGATCAAAGAAATCCTCTTTGTATCCTAGGGATTTTACCAAACTCAAAATGAAAATGTTTAGGCCAGCCACATCATCAACCAAAGCTCTTTTGACTTTATTTATGTGAATGAAAACCTCAATGTGTAATGGAGAGTTTTGTGGATGTATGAAAGACATGTCATCTTGGGTTGTGAAAGATACATAATGGGGGAAAATAAGGTTACTTGCCATATTTTAAAATCTATTAACATAATTTTTTTCCAACAATAAAGCTTTGGTGAGGATCTTTTTATGTTCCAATGATATCTGCAACAATTCAAAGATGGAAATGTGGGTGGGGATTTTCAATAATTGGTTGAATAAATTGTACTTGGGTATAGTGGAACTTGTAGTTATGTGGTTTGAACTAGTGGTTAGCCCTAGCCAAACTACTTTGTAGGCTTGATCTTGGGTAACAATGTTTAATGGTTTCTTCTTGTGTTTATCTTTTACCATGATGACATTTACAACATTGTTAAAACTCGAGATCATATTGATCGTGTTATCATAATTATGGTTACAATTGGCTTTATCATTGGAAGATATGTTCTAGTTGGCTCTAGAGGATTTTCCCTTATCATGGCTCATGAAGGGGTTTTTGAAGGTTGTATGGTCTTCATTTTTATGAAGATTGTTGACTTTGATAGTTCCATTATCGATCAATTTTTGGATCCCCTTTAAGGGTGTAAAAAATGTTGGTTAGATGCCCCCTATTTTAGTGGTAGGTGCAGAAGTATTTTTCATTCCACTGCTTAGGTTTGACCTATGCTTCATAGGACTTGGCTTCTAATAGTATAATGAGCTCATTCACTAAGAGCATTTACAACACTCTTTCGTATGTTTCCCCAATAGCTGTGTATTCCTTGGGTATGTTTTTAGACTAGTATCCTCTTGGAGGAGCAACTTGATTCTAGGATACTTTTTGATTGGAAGTTGAAGGAGTAGTTGTATTTTGTTGGTAGAAAAGATGGACATTGTCTTGTTTGGGTAGGTTTTTATGAGTATTTACATTGGTATTATTGATAGTTGGATATTGCTAGTATGGATAGGGGTGAGGTTTTGATTTAACATGATTTGCTTCTAACACCCCATCATTGACTATGTTTTTATTATTACTTCTCCACAATAATTTTTCTTTATCAGTTGACCAATCATATGAGTTATGTGTCTGTGAGAAGTTATTCAAGAACCCTTTTCCATCTTTTGATAGCTTAATGATGTCATTACTTATCAGGGTTTCCTCTACTTTAGACACATTTTCTAAAGTAGTTTCCAAATCTTTGGGATATTGAAGTTATAGCAAGTAGCTCATGAGTTTCAAGAGGTTTTTGATGAATATATCTATTTTTCCCTTGTCTGGGATGTCTTGGTGGTATTTACCAAAAGTGGGTCTCCACCTTTGCAAGAAAACATTAAAGGACTCTCCAAGGAGTTTCTTTGTGTTGCAAAAGTCAACCATAATGACTTCTCTTTAAATATTGTATGAATATTATGAAATTAAAACTGAAGCTAGTTGGTGTTAAAGGGTAGCTTGGAGAACCACTCCATGGCTTGCCCTCCTAAGCTTCTAGGAAACAAGGGCATCAGGTAGGACATGTCATGGAAAAATTCCATGCTTAAAGTATAGAACTAACTAAAATGATCTTGAGGATTTGATGTGCCAAAATACTTATCATATTTTGGTAGTTGCATGTTCTATGGAAATGGTGTGAAGGTGACACTTTTTTTGAATGGGAGGGAACATACATTCTCAAGGCTGAATTCACTAGGTTGGATCTTCCCTCATTTCATTCTTTCCATTTCTATTTGTAAATCTTGGAGTTTTTGTGTGACAACTTCTAAGGGTGATTCTTTGTCAACCCACTTAAGGTTTGTTATGTCAAAGTTGGATGGTAATTTTTGACCTTGCTATGCCAATGATAGCAAGTAATCTTCTTTATGGTGCTCAAGAATTTTGTTCACTATGTCAACAAGTTTAGGATTTTGTTGGAAATCATCAATTTTAGTTTCAAGACTCCTTTTGTCCCATATTTTAGATGACCCCATTGTGTTAAAGGGCTCTAATTTCTATTTAGACAAGGGTGATTCATTGGTAGTGGTATTTGATAAGAAGTCAATGGGTGTAGCAAGCTCAAAGATGCTTCAAGATTGTGTGTATTTGATAGCTCATTTTGCTAACCTAATGCTTACCTATATAGATGATATTTTAGGTTCTTTCTATTTCATAGCTACACTAGTTTTACACAATGGCATGAGACATGGATGAGGCTCCCTTAATTCTTTTGCATTTTGATGGTATGAGGATCGCTTAAAGATTGAAGCTTATTAGAGAAACAAGGTATGTTTCAAGAGGTGTTTGGTGATGCTGATAATGATAAGATTCAATTTCAAAAAGTTGGGTAGGGGATGAATGCGTGTATCCATTTGTTTTTGACTTGATATGCAATGTTGAAGTAATGATAACTATTGGGTAAGAGATCTGATGTCAGATTGGAACATGGCTTGCTTTAAAGGTGGTGGAAAACTACAAAATTCCTTAGTTTTACAAAATGTTGATGAAGAAAAAGGGTATCCAAATCAATTGTTCATTTATGAATATTGCATGTCTAGATAGCTTATATTTTAAGATTTCTCTCGAATGGATTGTAGAAAGCTTCAAATGCACTATTTTAGTGCCATATATGCATTTTTTTATGGTGTATTAGCTGCTATTTAGAAAGGTTAATGCATTGCTTAATCCTTCAAATGTGCTATTACAAGAGGAAAATGCATTACAGAAATGGTTAAATGCATTGTTTCAAGTAATGAATATGTTATTCCAAGTATACAACAGTGTTTGCATTGGGTTTTGTACTAGTTTGTAGTTGCATTTTCTCAGAAGGATTATGATCTGAGGTTTATTGATATGTATTAAAGAAGACACATCTAGACACAATAGTAGTAAAAATGACAAATGAAATAAACACACATGAACCTAGAAAATGAAAGAGATGGCTTCATAACAAGGTTGGCTAAAGCTGGTGACTACAAGGTTTTAGTGTTTGACCAACAATATTCAAATTTAGCTCTCTAGTGATAGAGAACTTCCCAACAACACTAAGGAGGTTTGTCACAATCACTTGTGAGACTATTGGAGGAAGGCTATGTTTCAAACATGTTTGGCTTGCATTCATTTGGCAAGATGGAAGGTGATCCTTCTCATTGGTCCTACTAAAGAAAATCTCAGGAGGTACCCTTTCTATGACATAATAATCTACCTAGTAAAAGGAAGGAAAAGTAGAAATCAAAAGAAAGTTTGGGAGTTTGATCACTCTAAAAGAGTGAGATAATATTCCTACTACTTTGATCTCCCAAACACAATGGAAAAGATTATTTAGTTATGAGCCTTTACCTATGAAAGAAAAGAGGTCCTATTTAATTCTACATATTTGTTTTTTCCCAACTTGATTGTTATTGACCTTTATAGAAGGTTTGGCATTCTGATCAACTTAGAGAGTTGAGAGCATAGGTCTACTTTCAAACAAATCGGTGAAACCAAACTTTCTACTTAAACTAGGTTATAAATTTGGAAATGTTGCAATCTAATTGAAAATGGTTAGGCCTACCTAATTTGATGCTAGCAAAGGCTAGGTGCATTTCTGAGTGTCTTCATTCCCTTCTTGCAAATTTTTATGACCTTTGAGTTCTTGTTAGTCTAGAAGAGATATGTAAATAGCCAATAATCAAATTTGCAAGTTAGATATGGTGATTTACAACTCTAATCAAATGTGCTATAGAAAATGGCATATGTATCATAGAAATGTGTAAATGCACTATTTAAACATGGGTGACCACAAGAAGTTGGGTCGCAATTCCACGGAAGCCAAATCCATAGAATTGTATTTCTCAAAAATTGGTACCAGATTTTGCTAGAATCAAGTACCCATTTCTAAATTCATGCTTCGGGAACCTGAGCTAGGATTTAAAAATTGGTTACCCAATTTTTAAAACTTAGATCGGGTGCCTAAGGTGCTTAAAAATTGGGCACTCAATTGCTTTATAAATTGGGCACCCGATTGCTTTTCAAATCAGGTACCTGATTTCAAAAAAAATATAAACCCAATTTTAGCATTTTTGAAGTCATTTTCATGACTTAAAAAATGGCAGCCCAATTAGAGATAGATATGGGAGTTTGATTTTTAGCTTTACCAACCACCCCCTATTGCTAGTCTTCGATATACTAGGTATTTTAATATGTTTTGTACTATTTTACTTAATTTTTTTCATTTTTATGTTTTATATGTACATTATTTTATTGTTTTCTTTCAATTTTACTACATGTAAAATTGTAAATTTACATTGTTAATGAGTATATGTTTAGATTATTGTATCTGTTAATTAAAATATAGTTTCGTAAATTTTCATTTAAAAAAATATTATGTTAGATGTTTTGAAATGTATTTAATTTATGTATTTATTACAATGTTGAATGATTAGATTAGATGTAAATTCATTGTTTAAACATGTATTTACAAATAAATATAACCTCAACCTAGAACCATATAACCTCGACCTAAATTCATTTTTAAAACTATAACCTTGACCTAACCATATAGTTATGTACAATAAAACCCTATAATATATAACTAGGTAGGCAATCATGTAACACCACGCCAAGGGATCCAAACACAAAACTTAGTATTTAATGATTTTACTTAAATTGTATTGTACTTTGTTTCATGGATCAAAAATGGATGATGTAAACTATTTTATAAATGTATATTCTTTCAACCTTTCATATTTTGTGACATGTATAGTGGATGATTGTGCATTCCAAATTAATTTTCCAAGTGGCATTTGTAACAAATGTATATTATTTAAAAGGATTGAACTCAAGTAGTTATTATTTCATGTGGACGTGTTATTTATTTTACTTTTAGTACTTATAATTATTTAAAAATGAAATGTAAATGTGCTCATTAAAGAATGTAATCTCTTATGTTTTTTATAAATGTAAATTATTGTATGTATGTTATTGCTTGCTTAGTAAAAATTTTGATTAGTTCTTTGGATCCCTTGGTTGGGCATCATTTAGGATTAACTATAATCCCAATTTTAACCAAAACTCTAATCATAACCCTTACTATCATCCTAACCATAATCCTAATTTGCTAAAAACTACACTAGGTAATATATAAATAATTAAATAACTACATCCTAAGAACCAAGTACTAATTTTATAAATTTCAAACCATAATCGTAACCTTATTTATGATAAACTAAATTATCCTAGAGGAGCATCATATCTACATCTACATGTCATACATTTGAATCTAAAAACATTTACATATCTAATTACATCATTTATTGCATAGGAATGATTAAAAAATCTCATTATATTATCCATGTGTATCATATCAAAAGAATCATATAGAGATATGTCATTTACGACATCCATCATAGATAATCAAGAAGGGTACTTAGGTAAATTTATATATAGCAATATATTATAAGAAAATAAAAACACCATATAGGAGCATCTCATTTATAAACTAATAAAATTTACCATGACACATGTAATGAGATCAAATAATATTTTTAAGATTCATCACATATACTATCAATGTATGGGGGTGATATAATCAAAATATCAAAAAATGAGTGATATTGAAGCATTATATCTTAATGTAACACTAAAATAAACTAACCCCTGGGTAAGCCTAAACCAAATTGAATATCAAACTAGATTGAAAGCTAACATTGGCCTATAACTAATTAATATTATACTTATAAACCTAATTATATATCCCAACTTAATAGTAAAAAGAAAATTTAACCTTGAATCCTTTCCCCAACCATGAACCAAATTAAACCCTTACCCTAAGATTGAACCAAGTTAAACGTTGACCTTAAGACTAAACCAAATCACCCTAAACTTAAACCTAACTCAATAATATATTCAACACTTTAAAAAAATAAATTAAACCTAACATTTTTGAATTAATGTTGGTTTTTAATCGAAAAGCTCTAACTATAATTCTATATCTAAAACCAAATTTAACACTTTAAAAATTAATTCAATTTATTAACTCTTGTCCTAATTGAAACCTAAGCATAAACCTAATCAAATAGTAAACCAATTTGAACCCTGATCCTAAAACTAATTAAACATTGATATCAAGGTCTGAAAATGATACATCATAAAAAAATTAGAAGAGAAGAACGAATCAAGCATCTAATTAAATAACCTTCCCTCACCATCAAGAGGTGGATGTGGAACATCAGTGCAAGTAGGAGGGACTACACCCTTGGATTCCTAAGAATATATCTAGAGAAGTGAATAACTTGTCTTTCCACTAGATGCCTAAACCTTTATATCCTAAGTGAGTATTCATCATAATAGTAAACCTTGCTAGCTCAGATGACCACCTATGTCTAGACTATCACCTGGTACTATGCTACTCTCAATATTCTCTAGAGTCCCCTAATGACATCTTCTTATGTGGTTTCTCCTTTGGCTTCTTGCTCTAGAGGCCCATGACAAAACATCAATAATTTAATATATAAAAAAATTAAAAATTAAAAAAGGGGCATTGATTCATTAATTAATCCTAACATAATTAATCAGATCAAGTTTTTAAATCCTGTGGCTAGAACTAATAATTAAATGCATTAATTAAAATGATCAATTATCCATATCATCACTAATGGAAAATGAAATTAATTCCCACCAATAAATCTTTATCATCTATTGATAAATCAAGGATTCAACCTCCACCACTCATGGAGAATGAATCCAAACCATTGAACTCCTAGAGATTTCTATAAATGTGCCATCAACTCAAGCTTTTGAGATATCTACATTTTTTGTAATAAGGTTATGCAAATCATTCTACGTGATTTGCAAGTGCTTCTGAGTGAATTATGGGCATTTTCAAGAGCTAATCCATATTACAAGATCATAATCTCATTACACTTTATAGCTTTCTAGCATCATGTAGGGTTTATTTAGTGTGACTTGAGTTCACATGATTACATCAATTTTATGATTGCATACACTTAATTTACAAAATATTAAACCTTGACATTAACTTTTAAATTCTAATTATGTCAAGTCAGAACCCTTATCCTAAACCTTTATAGCCTAAATTCTTAACCCTTAGACTAACTAAGTTATCCTAAATGGTAAAATTTTATCCTAAAAATAATCATAAATGCTAAGCCCTTCTCCTAATTCTAAATAAAAATATTAAGCTTAAATGTTAAACCCTAATCTTTACCTTAACTATGATTTACATGTATAAGGTTAGGGTTTAACAATTGGCATTTAAGATTAGGATCTAGTATTAGGCTTTCTATTAAATTTTAGAATATAAATAAGATCTAAACTATTATAATTTAGATTCTAAAAGTATATTTAGATTTATGATTAAGGTTTATAATTAAGATTTATGATTAAGGTTTATGATTAAGGTTTATAATTAAGGTTTATATCTAGCAACTCATTAAAACACCTTAAGAAAAATGATAATTTATTAAGTTTAATTATTTATGATTAGAATTAGGATTACGATTAGAATTAGGATTATTATATGGTTAGGGATAAGGTTCATGTATTAGTTCATTAGGACATGATCTAGACTTATAGTTTGCATTAAAAAGCGGATAATATTTAGAATTCAAACTATAATCATAAATAATTTAATCAAATCATAATTCTATCTCTAAGCTTTCATTCTAATTGTAACCTTAACTCTCATCCTAATGTCATCTATTATATATCCTTTAAACAATAGGACCATAATAAATATCCGAAACCTAAATATAATTCTAACTAAAATCATAATCCTAGGTAAGTTCCCTAACATTAAAGGACCATAATCATTATAATAATCTTAAGCTTATCCATCATGAAAACTGTAAACATAACAAAATTGTAAACCATAACCTTGCCATAATCTTAACTTTGTTTGATCTTGAGATGAACATATAATCCATAATGAGAACACAACCCCCTAGTGTCACAAAATAAGTGTACATGAAAGCAAAATTTGCTAGGTGGCTCCTATTTTAAGAAAAGAAACCTTGAACTAACTTAGATATAGTTTTTTGGAGTATTATTTTATGATTAGACTTAAATTCAGTATTTAATGTTCAGTTTGACTTAACTTTTTAACTTTATTTATTTAATTGATATGATTTTAATAAAGATATTTGCATTTATATCTAGTTGATATTTTAGATTTAAATTTTATTAAATAGTAATTTTTCCATTTTTAATGTTGTTTAAACATATATGCAGATTATATTTGATGGACCCACCGCTACCCCCTCCCCCTCCCACACCCCTAACTCCACCCCCTCCATCTCCACCTCCACCTCCACCTCCACCCCCACCTCCACCACCCACTGCAGATGAGCTTTGTGAGAGCATGAGGCATAACCCTAATGACCTCATGTGTGATATAGAGGCTATCTAACATGAGACCCACCCCCCTCCTCACCTACTACATCTTGTAGATATCATGCAAGGCGTGATTCACTCCATACATCATTTAGATTCTGACATTGATTCATTTAGATTGTGGAGGGAAAGCATGTGTGCCTTCTATTCCAATGGCTTATCATATAGATAGGTTCATAACCTCAATATAGGTAAAGGGGATTTTTAAAGTTATTTTTTAAACCCTAAGACAGGTGAAGAAATTAATGAGAAGAAGCCTCACATTTCCATTAGGTGGTGTACACATCCACATATAGCAGCACATTTTTGGGAGTGGTGGTGGATTGTATTTTACCATCCACCACATGCTAACCATGAGGTGCCCATGTACTTCCTTAGGAAGCTATGGGTTGAGTTTGAATTGGGTTTGAAACCCAATTATTTTGATATGAAAGCATTTCAAGGGGTTGGTGGAGGGATGCCTTAGGATAGGTCTGGGGCAAAGTTGAGTGATAGAATCAGAAATAGAAAGCAAGCTCAACCCCTTGTATCTCTTCCTGCACCTATTGTGCTTGCTCCTCACCATCATCGAGCAATTTTATCTTCTCTTACCCATTTGAGTGCCCTTTCGAGAAATTTAGTATAGCAATGGACACAAGTGGCACATGCTCCTCCGCTTGGACATATTTGTACTAGTTGTGGAGGCATATGCATAGGCCCCCAGAGCGGTGTTGATGCAACACATGATGACCATTATGTTGAGGATGCTGATTTTGGTGATGATGTATACGCTGCCCATGGTGATGGTAGTGATGAGATAGATGTGTCATCATTTGTTGACCTCATGCAACATGGAGAGCCTGGAAAGAGTTAAGAGCAGCAAGTAAAATTTTAATTTGAATTTAAATATAAATTACACATAATTATTTATTTTCTACATACATGTGTAATTATATTAACCATATTAATTTGTACTTTTGAAATAATAGAGGATGGATGGTACTGTTCCTCCTAGGAGGTAGTATAGTCTTTTTTCGAGACCTACAGATGTTGGCATCCCTTATATGGTATGCACTTTGAATTACACTATAAAAATTTACATTTGAACTCTAATTTAATAACATGTGCTTATATGTTCTTTTTATCTAATTTTGTAGGGATTTTTCGCAGCTACACAGTTTGATGTTAGTATAGGTCCTACTCCAATTACCACTGAGGCATAGCCTCAAATACATAGGGTATGAACTTTTGACTGAAGACAAATAATTTGAACTATGTTTATTTATGTACATTTTTATTAACTTATAATCTAAAATTTTTTGACTCACATGTACATATATATTTTATGTTTTTTGATTTTATGAACATGAGCCATATCATACTCATCCATACATGCCTCAATATAGTCTATTTTTGACTCCATCTTGTGACCATCGTGCTAGCATACTTGTAGACACATCTGTGACATTGGCTACTACTCAGGTATCATATATATACATGTTAAATTTATAGTGTATAAAAAATGTAGTGTACAAATTATGCACTTTTTAGTTTGCATACTTTGTAATTATTCATGTATATATCATTTTCACTAAATGTTTATGTATCCATAATTTTAGGACTATGTCACCATGAGTGTTGCTGAGAGCACATGACTTAGCTAGATGGAGGTACCTACATTGTCCTTTGAGGTCAATGTTGTGATTTATGTACATAATGTATAGTTCATTATGCTCTAAAATCAAATTTTAAAAATGTATGTATTGTAAATTATAGGACCTCACCACTATTGCATTTTTTAGTTTTCACAGTGTGCCTCCTCCCATTACTGAGGGACACCCATCTCATGTGGTATTTATTTTATTATGTAGTGAATATTTAATTTATTTGCAAGCTAGATTTTGAAACCCATTTCAATTAAGCATGTACATGATTAGATGTGCCTCATGTTACATAGGGTAATCCTTCTACCTCACAGGGTGTTCCACATGACGAGACAACTCACATTACACATGACAATCCATCTGAGTCCTCTTTGTGTGGAGTAAAGAGGACATTTGATCAGATAGATTAGGTCTTGTTGGCACTTGTAGATTGTGTTTTTATGATGTATACACTTTGTGTTACGATAGTTAAAACTATATTATATATGTATTTTTTTTAACTTCATAGATCATGTTATGATGTATGTTAGACAATGTACTATTTTTTTATGACTTCTTAGCATGCTTTTGTATGTAGTATATATTATTATGTTTCATCATGTTTTAAGTATTCAAACCATTTTCTTTATTTCGACATATTTTATTCATGAACATATGACACATTTTGTAAGTATATATGCTAGATGAGCAATAATTTTAACTATTTATAGAGCATTAGTACCGATATAAAAAAGATTATTGGATAAATATCAGATCAAATTTATTCTTTGAGATTCATACAAATAAAATTGACCAACTAGATTAAAAAATGTATGGATAACATACCTAAAAATGTATCATAAGTGATCTTAATGTGTTGTTTGGTAATCTAAGACTCATTATTATCTAACAATACCTATTATGTGCTATTAAACATATCAATACCTATCATAACCTATAAAAGACATAATTACCTATTAGGACTCTTATGTCCCCTTAAGACACACATGTATAGATAACGTACCTAACAATGTATCATAAGTGACCTTAATGTGTTGTTTGGTAATGTAAGACTCATTATTAACTAATAAGACCTGTTATATCCTAATAATACATATTAAGTCTTTTGTGAGGCCTCATCCCGACCCATCGTAGCATAGTGATACATTACTCTTATTTTGTTATCCGCGACTCGAGATGTTGAGGCATTATCTGATGCTTAGAACATATTTTATTATTTCATGTTGTGTGATGTTATTTCCAGATATATTTGATGATTGTCATTTAATGTTCATGTATATGTATGTTGACGAAATTAGTAGATGTAGGATTGAGATTTGATTTAAGATATTTCAAATGGTTAAAAATTATGAAGGGAGAAGAAACTTTATTAATGTATGTTTTAAATTATGAAAATTTCTGATACATATACGTTTATATACATGTGATTTTATGGGACTACTAATGTGTGCAATGAGTGTGCAGATATTTAGCCAAGAAACCCTAAGGAGGAACAAAACTGATCTCCATGTGCTAAAATTTGGAAACCCTATTGTTCGTAATTATGTTCTTTCAATGTTGCTTGACACTCGTAAAATGTTTATGTGCTTAATTTGCTAGTTAGAGTTGTTAGATAGACCTATTTTATCTCTAGATTTTATTTGTCTCTTAACCTCTTTCCTAAGGCTTTTAACATGGAATAATTATACCCAAGGGGTATGGGTATGGGTTAGGGGTCTTTTCCAACCCCTAAGCCCCTTTTGTTGACTTTTGAGGTCACTCAAAAGTCTCCTTTTTGCCTTTGTGCGAAAATTGCAAGTGGTTGTCATGAGTTGTCTTACCCCACCTCCCTTTAGGGTTTAACCATGGGGTAGGTTGAGTTAGGAGTTTCTAGAGTGGCTAGTGGGTGGAAATAGTTATTGCTCCTTTTGGGTGGTTGAGTTGGAGGCTTATTTAGAGGCCTTCCTTGGTCTAGTGGTGGGGGTTACCAAATCTCTACATTTAGAGAAGATTTTCTTGAAGCTTAAAGGAAGGAGGGATACTCTACTCAACCTGGTTCATTGCCATTACCTCTTGTGAAGGTAGGAGACTCCCATCTCCCTTATTTTAGTTTTTATGTTTTGTTTCATGTTCTTGTTACCTTGTTATTGTTTTACTATTGTATGGTTGTGGGTATGTGGGGAAGATTTGTAAACCATGTCTTTTTGGTTGTTCCCTTTCTTGTTTATGTTTGAAATTTAGAGTTTTCCTTGCATGGGTGTTTTGGTATTACTCACCCTAGGAGAGGGCAGAAGTGACCAATTTTGGGAGAGGTCTGTTTAGTTGGACTCCAACCTGTGTAGAGTCTCTTCTCAGGATGAGAAGAGGGATAAAGGGTAGGGTGTTATGGGCCCCTACCCATTAGCACAAACCTGGTATGAATATGGCAAGTTAAATGGAAGAACGGAAGTTCTTGGTTATTGGCCCTGATTGGGCATTTGAATTGGTGTTGTGCTTGACTTCTCCAGTTGGAAGAATCCACCTCTCCCTAGTCTTGATTCACTGTGAATCTTATTGTGTAAACCATGTATGATTATGCATGCTTGATGTTCTTTTGGTTCTGCTTGGTTGTCACCTGATCAGTTATTGGTTTCCTCCATGGTTCTTGAAATGAGATTTAGAAGACATTACAAACTCCTTGATTTTGATCATGAAGAAAATTTGATAAAATTATTGAAAATTGGGATTGAGATCCTATTGTAAATTGTATTGTTTAAACCTTATTATATATGGCAATGAAGCCGGGTTTTCTTCCTGATTCTTTCCTGGCTGAGCCTTGAATCAGGTTGATAATAAAATAAGTGATTGAGTAAATTTACTTCTCTTAAAATTTTTGTATTCTATGTTGTCATATGAATGTGTATCAAAGATAAGATGCAACAATGATGTTCAATTATGCATGATTCAATTTATGAGGTGTGGTGATGCCTCTATTCATATGGACTGTAGAGAGAGATGTTGCTGCTCCATGTAAATGTATGGTGTCTTTATCAAGTTTGAAATGATTTAGTTCATGGTTGATTGTGTTGAAAATAAATTTGCAAGAACATGTAGGAAGAATTATGTCAAGAGATCCAAGCTAAAATTGAACCATGATAGAGAAATAACTTTGTGTATTTTGATACTCACTTCAAAAAGGAATGGAGCATTATCATTTTGATCTCTTATTTTCTCAAATGCCTTAAGACTAGTTTAGTCATTATGTTGTTCCAATGTTGATCCATCAGTTTTATTAGATAGTTAAATGAATACGTAGATGGTTACTTCATGTAATGTGGTTTCATTGAAATGCATGGCCATTTGAGGTTCATGGAAACAATAAACTAGAAATTTATAAGAGAATGCATACACCTATTGTGGTAATATAGTTGCAAAATAAAAATATACATTGAGTTTCAAGAGAGAGAGAGAGAGAGAGTAGACAAATTATCAAATAATCCACCTACAGGATGCTGGAGTTTGTATGAGAGAATGTGATAATTCTTGTTTGTAACAAAGAATATTCTAAGAATCTATTAGTGTTTAAAATTAGAAATAAAACAATATATATATAAATGATATCTAATAAAATGCATAAGTTATTAAACCTTTATAACTTTAATATTCTAAATATCCTTTCTTACCATAAAAACTTTATGTCATCAATGTCCATCTTTCTCTCCTTGGGTGTCAGTTTTAGAAATCCATATTTTAAGGGTTTTCTTTTTAAAAGAATGGATTGCAAGTCTTGGGTCATCACATGGGATGATGTCATTCTGACCCTTGTCCCATTCCTCCCCCTCATCATTTGGAAATGGATGCATGTGTTGGGGAAAAGCATTTAAATTTATTTGGTTTAACACGCTAGCAAGCAGATCCTTGCTTATGTCCAACCTTGAGCCTTGTGTAGCGCTGACCTCCCACTTGGGCCAGACTCAGGCCTGGGGACAGTACGTGCCGAGTCAGACTCGGGTAGCGTGCAGCCTGGGGATGTGAGGGCCTCGTGGGGTGGGGCAGGCCTAGGAGTAGGGTGGGCTTAGGGGGTTGGTAGAGTTAGTAGGTGTGTAGGGGGGGGAAAGCTTAGAATAGGGAGGCTAGTTGTAGGTGGTTTCTCATCTAAGTTTTCTTTTAGTGTGTAATTAGTATGTTTAGTTAGTTTATTAATTATGTTAAGTTGTTTTTTATTAAAATGTTATTAAATATGTTACAGTGTTAAGAGTTTAGTTAAGTTGTAGTTAGATTAGGAGATAGTGTTTAGTTAGTTTTAAACTTCAAGTTTAGTCTTAGATTAGTTAGTTATTTAATTATTTGATCTTAGTTTCTTTATTTATGTTTTTTTATTTTATGTATATCTAGTTAGTTAAAATGAAACTTTAAATTGTTAAAGAATAATTAGTTGAATTAATAAAGTTTAAGGTTATCTTATGTTTTGATTAAGGACATTTGTGGTAATTGTTAATAATTTTAGTTAGTTAGCTATGCTTAATTTTATAAATACTAATTTAATTAGTTTTAATTTAAATAAACTCTAACTGCCTTAACTGTGGAATAGGTTAGATTTATCGATTAATTGGCTATTTAAGTAAGTTTTAATGTAGGTTTGATTGATTCATTAAAGCAAGTAATTTTAATTCTGAACTCAAGTACATTGTTAAGTAAGTAACTTTGATTGCATATCATTGCAAATTAATGTAATATCATAAGTTATCGATATCAATCTTGTAACAAAGTTTTAAAAAATCTTAACGATGTGATCGTTCTCATGTTATAATCTTAGATGTAATGTAGAGAACCTGTACTAAAACTTCTACCTCAATCATATCAAACTTAGAGCATGTTTAATTATTAATTATTTTTAATTCAAAAAAAAAATTGCATGTGTTTTTGCCCTCTTAGTTTGGTCATGAAAACTTTTTAGAGCCTATAAAAAGTATTATGACCTATTAGGACTCCTATGTCCCCTTAAGACACACATGTATGGATAACATACCTAACAATGTATCATAAGTGATCTTAATGTGTTGTTTGGTAATGTAAGACTCATTGTTACCTAATAAGACCTATTATATTCTAATAATACATATTAAGACTTATTAGAACCTATAAAAATTATTATGACCTATTAGGACTCCTATGTCCCCTTAAGACACACATGTATGGATAATGTACCTAACAATGTATCATAAGTGATCTTAATGTGTTGTTTGGTAATGTAAGACTCATTATTACCTAACAATACCTATTACATGCTAGTAAACATATCAATACCTATCATAACCTATAATAGACATAATGACCTATTAGGACTCCTATGTCCCCTTAAGACACACATGTATGGATAACGTACCTAAAAATTTGTCATAAGTGATCTTAATGTGTTGTTTGGTAATGTAAGACTCATTATTAACTAACAATACCTATTATGTGCTAGTAATTATATCAATTCTTATTATAACCTATAACAAACATAATGAACTAGTAGGACTCCCTAGGTCCCCTAAGCATATATATGGATAAAAATACCTAGAAATGTATCATAAGAGGTCCTTATGTGTCATTTGGTAATGTAAGACTCATTATTACATAATAAAGCCTTTTCACCCTACTAAGATATATTAAGACCTATTATTTAACCTATAACACACATTATGACTTGGTAGGACTCCCTATCTCCCCTTAAGACCCATTAGGAACCCTTATAATCCATCAAAACCTCTTAGAAACCTCTTGGAAACCTTTTGGACTCTCTCATTGTCTTCATCCTTCCCTCCCTCTCACTTAACATGGTTAACATGGTTAAACATACATGTCAATTATCAACATAACCATAACATATAATCAATATAATGAGTAATGATCTTTAAATTATCATGTACAAGTAACTTGTTTTTAATATTACAATCAATAGTGATTTGAAACTTCAAACAAACATTAATTTAAACATGCTTGAATGTAAAAGTAATGGAACAAAATAGGATGTCATTACTTAAATTGATAATTAATTTATAATTTATCAAGTGCATACCTTTAACTTTCAAATAGAAGTAAACTCTCATTTTAAAATTAGTTTGTACAACATATTTCACAATACATGTAAGACAATGTCAATGATATATTTATAGAAGTGAACTCAAAATATAAAATTGGTTCAACACATCTCTTCAAATGAAGCCCTATAAAATAAAATTGTAAAACAAAAACAAATGTTAATAAACACATAAATTAATATGAGGTATCTTAACTATGTAAATATATGTGTAATTTGTATGTACTTACTATGTGAAATTGCACAAGATGTTGATGTTCAATCCACTTTAACATTTAAATTTTCATAAATTGTAATTGAGACCTGAATAAGAGGTATATATAAGTTCTCTAAATTGGTATTGAAAACACAAACATACATTTAATTAAATTATATAAGTACATATATATTAAAATAATACAATAAAGAAATAACTTACAGTTGTTTGATTTAAATGTAGTCATCTCACTGTATCATCTGCATCCTCTCTCTTTTGCAATGCATCTATGATTGTCTCATGCTTGTCCATTAAAATTGTCCATAATACCTTATTGGCGGGTCTCCCTTTGTATCTTTATAATTTGATAATTTTTGCCACAACCAAATGAGAATAGTGTAAAATCTTCTTTTTAGTTTCATAGTCTTCAAATGCTAGCAAACCATTTATTCTTGTTAGGTATCTACGTAGCCAGGTGCCAACTACAATGACAAACCCAATTGGATACTCAAAACCATCATCGTCTAATTGATGACATGTCAATTTTTTCTTAGGTTCCACACATCTAGCTAGCCAATACTCAGTCTATTCATTTTTATCGATAGGTGCAATAAAAACATAAACATGTCCTACAAGATAAGATAAAGTACATAAACACTTCAATCACATGAGTGTACATATGCAGATTATATAAATTAAAGCATGAGATCACAACAAAATCTAATTAAATTGTGCATACCAGGTTCTATGAGGTCTGAAATATGATCATAGTCTTCTGATGCAAAAGTAACATTCTGGCTTTCATTTACTATATCATCTTCAAAATGCATGTTAGTAGGTGCTAATGATCTTTGTTGCCAATATTCAATCCATTTTGTATTCTCACATTCTTCCCATTCACCTACAAGACAAAACTGACAAAAAAAAGCAAGCCCCCTACTCCATATAGTCCAAGTGTTAGAATCTAAACTCCTAAATGAATGTCATTTAGCTGACCCACTAATTGTATCACAGTCATATCTTGAAAGGATATTCTTTTCTTCAACTAGGTAGAAGAAATGTTTGATTGTAGAGTTTTAACTTGATCCCATGCATAAATATTTGTTATACTATTCGAAAATCTCATGTGCATTTTGAATTTAGCTTTTTCCTCAAAGTTTAATTGCTCTCTACTAAGGGTTCTCTTCATCCATGCACCAACACCATCGTGTTCTCCTTTACCATGCCCAGCCTCAAAAAAACTCCACACATGTTGGATGTTAATTTGCCTATGTGTCCTACTCAACCAATAGAATATTCTAGCATTCTTGAATTGTCCTATACAATTATCTAACCATATCCAATTTTGTGTCATTTGAATTTGTCTCTCTTTTAAATTATCATAAAAGACCTTGAAATAATATTGGAAAAACTTAGATGAATGGAGTTTATTATCACTCATATAAAAATGGTACTCTCTCAATATTTTTTGATCTTCCTCTATACTATCAAAATCATGCCTATAAACTATATGAACATAAATTGTTACTTGCACTAAATTGTAATATTGTGGTTGTACCTCTTCTTGCAGTGCAAGCATGTAGTTTCGTACAAAGTCAACAACTGAAAGTATAGTACCAACTGAAAATGTATTCTTACATATGTGAAATTGTCCATCAAGCCATCTAGAATATTAAGAGTATTTAACATATTTTGGTATGATCACACTCTTAAACTCATCCATAAATGCATGACAACTAACTTTATCTGTAATTAGATCACACCTTCTTCCAATCTTCCCATCCTTCAATGGGTATTCAATAGTTTTGAATCTTTTTACCTCAACTAATTGTTGTCCAAAAGTAGTCAAAGAATTTTCATGCAAACATTCATCTAACAAAGAAAGATGGCCACATATATCACATGTACCAGAAAGACATGCATTGAAAAGAAAGTATTGATCATTAGGTGGCTTACAAAAGAAACCTGATATGAAATCTTTTATAGTTTGAGGTGGTATTTTGTGAGGCCTTGTCCCAACCCATCGTAGCATAGTGATACATTACTATTATTTTGATATTCACGACTCGAGATGTCGAGACATTACCTGATGCTTAGAACATACTTTATTATTTCATGTTGTGTGATGTTACTTTCAGATATATTTGATGATTGTCATTTAATGTTTCATATATATGTATGTTGATGAAACCAGTAAATGTAGGATTGAGACTTTGATTTAAGACATTTTAAATGATTAAGAATTAAGCAGGATGAAGAAACCCTTATTGATGTATGTTTTAATTTATGTGAATTTCTAATACGTATACATATATGTACATGTGTTTTTACAGGACTACTGATGTGTGCAATGAGTGTATAGATGTTTAGCCGAGAAACCCTACGAGGAACATAACTGATCTCTTTGTGCTAATTTTGGAAACCTTGTTGTTCATAATTCATGTGTTATATTGTGAGATATATGTATGTATCTTCTTTGTTCAGTGAATGTTAATGTTTGTAATTATGTTCTTTTAGGTGTCGCTTGACACTCGTAAACTGGTTATGTTATGCAGCATGCTGCTTAGGGTTAATTGTTTAACCTTTGGACCAAGTTGGTTTAAGTTAGTGTCAGTTTTCTATTAAGTTCTTAATCAAGGTTAGTCATTCCTTAATCCGAATTAGTGTTTAATCTGCAAAGTTAGAGTAGCTAGATGGTCCTATTTTATTCCTAAATTTTATTTGGCTCTAAAACTCTTTCCTAAGCTTTAAAACTTGATATTATTATACCCAAAGGGTATGGGTATGGGTTAGGGGTCTTTTCCAACCCCTAAGCCCCTTTTTTTGACTTTTGAGGTCACTCAAAAAGTCTCTTTTTGTCTTTGTGCGAAAATTGACCATGGTTATCTTGAGTTACCTCACCTCATCCACACTTAGGGTTTAACCATATTGTAGGTTGAGTTAGGAGTTTCTAGAATTTCTAGTGGGTGGAGATAGTTATTGCCCCTTTTTGGGTGGTTGAGTTGGAGGCTTGTTTAGAGGCCCTTCTTGGTCTTGTGGAGGTTGTTACCCAATCTCTACATTTAGAGAGAAATTCTTGAAGATTGAAAGGAAGGAAGTCGAAACTCTACTCAAATTTGTTCATTGCCATTACCTCTTTGTGAAGGTAAGAAATTCTCATCTCCTTTATTCAGTTTTCATGTTTGCTTCATGTTCATGCTACCTTGTTGTTGTTTCAATGTTTGTATGTTTGTGGGTATGTTGGGAAGATTTGAAAACCTTGTTGTTGTGGATGTTTCCCTTTCATGTTTATGTTTGCAATTGTTGTGATTTTTCTTGCATGGGTGTTTTGGTATTACTCACCCTTGGAGAGGGTAGAAGTGACCAATTTTGGGAAAGGTCTGTTTAGTTGGACTCCAACTACTGTAGAGTCTCTTCTCAGGATGAGAAGAGGGAGAAAGGGTAGGGTGTTATGGGCCCCTACCCGTCAGCACAAACCTGGTATGAGTATGGCATGTTTAAATGACAGAACGGAAGTTCTTGGTTAATAGCCTCGATTGGGCGTTTGATAAGGTGTTGTGCTTGGCTTCTCCTAGTTGGAAGAATCCACCTTTCCCTAGTGTTGATTTATTGTAGATTTTGTTGTGAAAACCTTGTATAAATATGCTTGTTTTGAATTATTCTTGTTCATGCTTTTGGTCACTTGATCAGATTCTATTTCCTCCATGGTTCTAGAAATGAGTTGCAGAAAACATTATAAATCCCTTGATTAGGGTCATGAAGAAAATTTGATTAAAATGGTTGAAAATTGGGATTGAGATCCTATTGTAAATTGTATTCTAAACCTTGTTGTAATTGGCTACGAAGTCGGGTTTTCTTCCTGATTCTTTCCCGGCTGAGCCTTTGAATTAGGTTGGCCAATAAAATTGGTGTTGAGTATAATTGCTTGTCATGTGATTTAATTGTAAATTTTAAATTTAGATGGATGAATTTTAAAATTGGATGGAATTGATGATGGATCATGTAGTATGATCTGAAACATTGATGATTAAAAAAACTGCACACAATCGAACCCAGAAACCAGAACTCTTATGCATGGATTGTGGAAATCTCATTGATCTGATGTTTATTTGGTAAAAATTTCAAGGTTTTCCTTTATGTTGAAATGAAAATTATATCATGGATGTATATTTAGTTGGATTGAGCAAATTTTTTAAGTTCTTTATATGTTCCTTATATGTTCAAATGATAACTACGTTCAGGAAAGAAATTAACATCTATGGTTGTTTTATTGCATTGCAAGTTACATAGGAATTCATATTAAATATGGTGTTAATATACTTTAAACTATTGTACCAATGTTTAAAGCTTTAAAAAATATATATATACATGGCTTGAAATTTACACTTAGAAAATTTCATCAAAAAAAATGTGTGTTGCAAGAGAGTAAAACTCTCTACCTTTTGTATGGGAGAAAATTTAAATGCCTCCTTGCAACATAGAATATTCTCCAAAATATTCTTCCTTTTTTAAAATTTGAAATAAAACAAATTATTAAAGAAATATGGGTAATAATGTTCAAAATAGTAATTGAAAAAGAAACTATCCTATTCCTATTAACTAAACTTTATGAAATAACTATTATAATTATCCATCCTTGCTATCTACAAAACTTTATGTAATCAATGTTTGATAGACATCAGTTTTGGAGGGAGAAATATTAATATTTTAATTTTGGGGCAAGTCATCACATGGGATGACATCACCCCATGTCCCATCCTCCTCCTCCATATGAAAATGGCGCTCAGTTTTATTAGGTTGCAATAAGTTTTATTAAGTTGCTATTGCAACTTTTGCCTTCCCCTTTTTGCTTTTGGGCCGCAGGTTTTTAGGGAGGGGGTAGCTCTGCAATGTGAGGCCTCGGGCAGAGCGTTGTCCCAAGGACAGTGCTTGGGAAGCGCTCCTTGGGAGGCGCTTGCCCAAGGGCTAGTGAGGCTAGGGTGTAGGTAGGTGTAGGGAGGGGGGTTAGTGTAGGGGGTTGGGGTTTAGGATAGTATAAGTTAGATTTTTTAAGAATTTTTAAAAGAGTTAATTACTTTAATTTCATGATTGTTAGAATTAGTTTTAAGTTTAGATTAGTTAGTGTTAGATTAATTATTTAGTTGGTTAATTACGTTTGTTAAAATTTCAAATATATATATATATATATATATATTGTAATAGAAATTTATTAGCATATTTTTAGAAGAAGTCATTAAAGATTAGTTAAATGTAGTTTAGTTTAGTTATTTATGATAGTTAGTTTAAATTTAGTTAGGATAGTTTTTAATTAAAATTAATTATTTAATTATTTTAGAAAGTTCTAATTTAATGTCTAGTTAAATTTAGTTATCATTGTTAGTTAGTCTTATATTGATAGTAAAATCTAATCTTTGAGTAGTAAGTGGTCTTAATTGTAAAGGTTAATTGGCTATTCAAATTTAGTTTAGATGTAGACTTTATTTGATTAGATATTTTTAGATTTATCTAAACCCGATCTCTTTTAAATTGTTATTTAAATAACTTCCATATCTTTTGTGTAGTTAATAAAATAACGTGATTAACGTCGATAACATTTTGAAAAAATGTAAGCTCAAATCTTAGCGATGTATTCCTCCTCAAGTTTGAAAACTTAAGATGAAATGTAGAGTACCTTTATTTTAGCTGTGATCACAACCTTTTCAAACTTAGAGCTTTTTGATTATGTTTAAAAAAAAAAAAAAAAATTGTGTATTTGCCCTCGTGGTTTGGGCATGACATTTTTGTATTAGAGCCTAGTTTCAACACTAGGAACCTTAAACCATTGTGCTTCCTAAACTTAACTCAAATTCTTAATTGTGTAGATGCTGCCTGTTACTCGTAGCCAACGAGGCAGAGGTTGTAGGGCTAGGGGTGGTAGAGCGGGATAGGAGGATGGACCACCTCCACCACCACCACCTCCACCTCCACCACCACCGAACCTGAACTAGGACATTATAGATACACTTCAAACTTTGATCAGTGTAGTTCAGCAGAGAGTAGTACCTGTAGTTTAGCCAGTTCAGCAAATTCCAATAGTGGAAGCAGAGGGACCCAGAAGAGGTGGGCCCAGAGTCAGAGAGAGGACTAGGAGTCCCCCACCGAGGCAGTTAGAGGGTCAGGGTGAACACGAGGAAGAGTCCATACACCAGAGAGGACCCCTTTTTGACAGACCTCCTAGACATGTAGGAGATGACATCAGAGAATTGATTCACCTCGGACCACCATTGTTTATTGGTACCACTGATGGTTCAGTAGTAGAGGCATGGTTGTAGAGCCTACATCAGTGCTTTGGGTTACACCCTTATGGGAGTAATCTAAAAGCATGCCTAGCAGTTCATCAGTTGAGAGGGGATGTCTCCAACTGGTGGCATCAGGAGGAGATCATAGGTGGAGTGAGGATGGACACCCTCACATGGGAATCTTTCCTAGAAAGATTCTGGAAGAGGTACTTGTTAAAGAATTTCTGATAGAAACAGATTGAGGAGTTCCATTCTCTTTATCAGAGAGGCCTTATAGTGGCATAGTACGAGAGTAGGTTTCTCAAGCTCCTTCCTTATGTGGAATACATGAAGGACGAGAAACTTCAGGTGCATCGCTTTATCATGGGGCTAAATTTCTCTCTTCAGGGACTAGTTCGGATGGCCTTCCCTACCTCCTTTAGATAGGCAGTGGAGATAGCACTAGTTGCTGAGGATACACAAGGTAGGCAGGAGTTACGAGATTGGTCTTAGAACTAAAACTCTTCCTAGTAGAAACCACGTTGGAAAGGGAATCAAAACTATATAGCAGGGTCCTCTAAGGGCTAGCAGTCTCAGTAGCCAAAACCCCAGTAGCAGCAGTAGCAAAAACCTTCTCAGGGTTATCAGGGCTCCAAGCCCAAGCAGTGGCAGTTACAGGGTCTTAGGCAGGATCAGAAAGTGCAGGCCCCACAGTCACAGTCAGTGAAGACTCAGTATTCTTCTAGGGGTGGATATAACAAATCTAGCAGGTCAGGAGGCCCATAGCAGTCTGGGTCATAGGGGGCATGACCTTATACTCACGGACCATGCTACACTTGTGGTTGCATGGGTCATATAGCTAGGGAGTGTCCGCAGGGACAGGGATCCAGTGGTCAGAGTAGGGATTTTTCAGAGCCGACAGTTGGTGACATGGGTAGATCCCATAGAGTTTTTGTAGTGGTTGACAACTACCAGGCTGAGCATCAGACCATAGTTATCGAGGCTACAGGTATTATACAGGGCCATATGGTTGTAGTTTTATTTGATTTCGGGGCTACTAACTCTTTTATATCTCTATTTGTGGTGGAGCGTCGTGGGCTAGTGGCAGTTAGATAGGATGTTAGCCTCAAGAGCCAAAGTGTCAGTTAGTTCCTTGGTGCGGAGTTGTCAGATGCAGATTGGAGACAAGTCCACTAGGATTGATATACGCATTACCCCTCTAGGTTCTTATGATGTTGTTCTTGGCATTGATTGGATTTATGCCCATAGTGCCAAGATGGATTGTCGACAGAAGAGGGTGGAATGTGTGGATGATGAGGGTATCTCTAGGGAGATCTTCGAAGTGAAGAGGCCAGTGTCCCTTCATATGATTTCTACTATGCAGCTTAGACGGTGCATGCAAAAGGGTTGTCAGTTGTTTGCTTTCACTATTAGTGACAGAGAGGAAGATTTAGAAATGGAGCCATCCCTTGATGATTTTCTAATCCTTCAGGAGTTTGCAGATGTGTTTCCTTTAGAGCTTCTTGGTATGCCTCCACCTCGAGCAGTGGATTTTCACATAGACCTAGTGCTAGGAGCTGAGCCAGTTTCGAGAGCACCATACAGGATAACTACTCATGAGCTTAGTGAGCTAAAGCTCAGTTGGAGGAACTCTTAGAGAAGGGGCATATTCAACCTAGTGTGTCACCTTGGGGTGCACCAGTGATCTTTGTCAAGAAGAAGGATAGATCACTTAGGTTGTGTATTGATTATCAGAAATTGAACAAGGTGACCGTCAAGAACCGATATCCTCTTCCCATAATTGGTGACCTCTTTGATCAGTTGTAGGGTGCTTGAGTATTTTCAAAGATTGACCTAAAGTCGGGTTACCATCACTTGAGGATTGTGGATAGTGATATCCCCAAGACAACTTTTCGTACTAGGTATGGCCACTACGAATTCACCGTGGTACCTTTTGGCCTTACGAATGCTCCAGCTGTATTCATGAGCCTCATGAATGGAGTATTTCGTACCTTTTTGGATAAGTTTTTGTTTGTGTTTCTTGATGACATTCTAATTTATTCTCATGATGAGAGAGAGCATGAAGAGCACCTGAGATAGGTATTACAGAGGCTGAGAGAGAATCAGTTGTTTGGCAGCTTGTCGAAGTGTGCATTCTTCAGACCTGAGATACATTATCTGGGTCATGTCATATCAGGTGATGGTGTCTCAGTAGACCCATCAAAGATTAGGGGTATCGTGGATTGGCCAGCACCCACCAGTGTTACTGAAGTGAGGAGCTTTATGGGGCTAGTAGGATATTACCGACACTTCATTTCAGGATTTTCTAGATTGGCACACCCCATCACATCTCTTCAGAAAAAGGGGAAGAAGTACGAGTGGACGAAGAAGTGTGGTAGAGCTTTTGAAGAGCTCAAGAGAGCCCTCACGAGTGCATCGATTCTTGTAGTATTAGATCCTATTGCAGATTTTTTGGTGTGCACCGATGCATCTTTAGATGGTTTAGGGGCAGTCCTTATGCAGGAAGGATGACCTATTTCCTTTGAGACTCATGTACTCAATTATCCTACTCATGACCTAGAACTAGCGGCAGTGGTTCATGCCTTGGTGAGATGGTGACATTTTCTTTTGGGTCATAGATTCGAGCTTCATTCCAATCACCAAAGCTTGCAGTACATATTTTCTCAACCAAACCTTAATGCTAGGCAAAGAAGGTGGATGGAGTTCCTGTGTGAGTATGATTTTGATGTTCATTACATCAAGGGAAAGGAGAATGTGGTTGTAGATGCCTTAAGTAGAAGGCACCACGAGCTTTCATCTGTGACTACTTGCACTGACTTAAGAGAGTGGATCTTGCAGCACTTACCAGCTGATGAGCTTTATGCAGAAGTTAGTCAGTTAGTACATTTTTAGAGATCCTTGGAAGGGAAGTTTGCAGAGTACTTTGTTGATTTCAATGGACTTTTGCGTCATAGGGGATGTATGTATGTACCTTCCATTAGGGGTTTGCACGAGCTCATTGTACTTGAGGCTCACAGAGCACCTTATGCAGCACACCTCGGTGTTAAGAAGTTACATGTAGATTTGAGGCAGTTGTATCATTGGCCAGGCATGAGAGTGCATATTGATAGCTTAGTTGTGAGATGCCTTGAGTGCTAGAGGGTGAAGGCAGAGCACTGTCATCCTGGCGGGCTTCTCCAGCCGCATGAGATTGTAGTGTGGAAATGGGACACTATATCTATGGATTTTATTGTGGGTCTTCCTATGTCATCTCATCGCCATGATGCCATTTTGGTGATAGTTGAAACATTGACCAAGGTTGCCCATTTCTCACCCATGCGTACTACATTCACAGCACAAGATATAGCCTAGGTGTTCTTGCGGGACATTGTTGGACTTCATAGTGTTCCCCGTAAGATCATCTTCGATAGAGACTCATTGTTCACTTCTTCATTTTGGAAAGAGTTGCAATCAGCTTTTGGCACTAGGCTCAATTTTAGTACAACATACCATCCTCAGATCAATGGCCAGACCGAGCGAGTGAATCAGGTTTTGGAGGACATGCTACGTATGTACGTGATGGATCATTAGGTCAAATGGGAGGAATACCTTCATCTTGTCGAGTTTGCCTATGACAATGGGCATCATTCTTCCATAGGTATGCCACCTTATGAGGCTTTGTATGGGAGACCGTGCAGGACACCCTTAAGTTGGGACAGGATCGAGTATCTATTGGTCCCCAGTTAGTGAAGGAGATGGAACAGCAGGTGACCCTGATTAGACAGTGCCTGAGGGAGGCACAGGATAGGCAGAAGAAGTATGCAGATGCGAAGAGGATAGATCAAGAGTATTAGGTTGGTGATAGAGTTTTCTTGAGGGTTCGACCAGACAAGAGTCCGATTCATCTCGAAAAGGGCTCTAAGTTGGCACCCCATTTTGTTGGGCCATTCGAGATCGTTGAGAGGATAGGACCTGTTGCATACCATTTAGTCTTGCCACCTAGCCTGTCATGCATCCATGATGTGTTTCATATTTCAGTGCTTAAAGGATACATTTATGAGGAGTCTCATATTATAGATTACGATGCTTTACAGATGGAGTCAGACGGATAGCTAGCACTGGAACCTATCCACATTATTGCCCGATGGACCCTAGCACTTCGAGGTCGAGAGCTGGACCAAATTAGGGTCTAATGGGATTTTTACGATGAGGTCACGGCTTCATGGGAGGATGCAGTGCAGATGTGATCTCAGTACTTGTACCTTTTTGATGAACTCCAGGAGGAAGTTCATGCCTAGTGGGGGAGGATGTGAGGCCTCATCTCGACCCATCGTAGCATAGTGATACATTACTATTATTTTGATATTCACAACTCGAGATGTCGAGACATTATTTGATGCTTAGAACATACTTTATTATTTCATGTTGTGTGATGTTACTTTCAGGTATATTTGATGATTGTCATTTAATGTTTCATATATATGTATGTTGATGAAACCAATAAATGTAGGATTGAGACTTTGATTTAAGAGATTTTAAATGATTAAGAATTAAGCAGGATGAAGAAACCCTTATTGATGTATGTTTTAATTTATGTGAATTTCTGATACGTATACATATATGTACATGTGTTTTTATGGGACTACTAATGCATGCAATGAGTGTGCAGATGTTTAGCCCAGAAACCCTACGGAGGAACAGAATTGATCTCTTTGTGCTAATTTTGGAAACTTTGTTGTTCATAATTCATGTGTTGTATTGTGAGATATATGTATGTATCTTCTTTGTTCAGTGAATGTTAATGTTCGTAATTATGTTCTTTTAGGTGTCGCTTGACACTCGTAAACTGGTTATGTTCTTCAGCATGTTGCTTAGGGTTAATTGTTTAACCTTTGGACCAAGTTGGTTTAAGTTAGTGTCAGTTTTCTATTAAGTTCTTAATCGAGGTTAGTCATTCCTTAATCTGGATTAGTGTTTAATTTACAAGGTTAGAGTAGTTAGATGGTCCTATTTTATTCCTAAATTTTATTTGGCTCTAAACCTCTTTCCTAAGCCTTAAAACTTGATATTATTATACCCAAAGGGTATGGGTATGGGTTAGGGGCCTTTTCCAACCCCTAAGCCCCTTTTTTTGACTTTTGAGGTCACTCAAAAAGTCTCTTTTTGCCTTTGTACGAAAATTGACCATGGTTATCTTGAGTTACCTCACCTCATCTCCACTTAGGGTTTAACCATAGTGTAGGTTGAGTTAGGAGTTTTTAGAATTGGTAGTGGGTGGAGATAGTTATTGCCCCTTTTTGGGTGGTTGAGTTGGAGGCTTATTTAGAGGCCCTTCTTGGTCTTGTGGAGGTTGTTACCAAATCTCTACATTTAGAGAGAAATTTTTGAAGATTGAAAGGAAGGAAGTGGAAACTCTACTCAAATTTGTTCATTGCCATTACCTCTTTGTGAAGGTAAGAAATTCTCATCTCCTTTATTCAGTTTTCATGTTTGCTTCATGTTCATGCTACCTTACCGTTGTTTCAATGTTTGTATGTTTATGGGTATGTTGGAAAAATTTGAAAACCTTGTTGTTGTGGATGTTTCCCTTTCATGTTTATGTTTGCAATTGTTGTGATTTTTCTTGCATGGGTGTTTTGGTATTACTCACCCTTGGAGAGGGTAGAAGTGACCAATTTTGGGAAAGGTCTCTTTAGTTGGACTCCAACCAGTGTAGAGTCTCTTCTCAGGATGAGAAGAGGGAGAAAGGGTAGGGTTTTATGGGCCCCTACCCATCAGCACAAACTTGGTATGAGTATGGCATGTTTAAATGACAGAACGGAAGTTCTTGGTTAATAGTCGCGATTGGGCATTTGATAAGGTGTTGTGCTTGGCTTCTCCTAGTTGGAAGAATCCACCTTTCCCTAGTGTTGATTTATTATAGATTTTGTTGTGAAAACCTTGTATAAATATGCTTGTTTTGAATTATTCTTGTTCATGCTTTTGGTCACTTGATTAGATTCTGTTTCTTCCATGGTTCTAGAAATGAGTTGCAGAAAACATTATAAATCCCTTGACTATGGTCATGAAGAAAATTTGATTAAAATGGTTGAAAATTGGGATTGAGATCCTATTGTAAATTTTATTTTAAACCTTGTTGTAATTGGCAACGAAGCCGGGTTTTCTTCCTGATTCTTTCCTGGCTGAGCCTTTGAATCAGGTTGGCCAATAAAATTGGTGTTGAGTATAATTGCTTGTCATGTGATTTAATTGTAAATTTTAAATTTAGATGGATGAATTTTAAAATTGGATGGAATTGATGACGTTTAATTTGGTAAAAATTTCAAGGTTTTCCTTTATGTTGAAACGAAAATTATATCATGGATGTAGATTTAGTTGGATTGAGCAAATTTTTTAAGTTCTTTATATGTTCCTTATATGTTCAAATGATAACTATGTTCAGGAAAGAAATTAACGTCTATGGTTGTTTTATTGCATTGCAAGTTACATAGGAATTCATATTAAATATGGTGTTAATATACTTTAAACTATTGTACTAGTGTTTAAATCTTTAAAAAATATATATATAGATGACTTGAAATTTACACTTAGAAAATTTCATCAAAAAAAATTTGTGTTGCAAGAGAGTAAAACTCTCTGCCTTTTGTATGGGAGAAAATTTAAATTCCTCCTTGCAACAGAGAATATTCTCCAAAATATTCTTCCTTTTTTAAAATTCGAAATAAAACAAATTATTAAAGAAATATGGGTAATAATGTTCAAAATAGTAATTGAAAAAGAAAATATCCTTTTCCTATCAACTAAACTTTATGAAATAACTATTAGAATTATCCATCCTTGCAATCTTCAAAACTTTATGTAATCAATATTTGATAGACATCAGTTTTGGAGGGAGAAATATTAATATTTTAATTTTGGGGCAGGTCATCACATGGGATGATGTTACCCCATGTCCCATCCTCCTCCTCCATATGAAAATGACGCTCAGTTTTATTAGGTTGCAATAAGTTTTATTAAGTTATTAAGTTTTATTTTTAGAAGAAGTCATTAAAGATTAGTTAAATGTAGTTTAGTTTAGATATTTATGATAGTTAGTTTAGATTTAGTTAGGATAGTTTTTAATTAAAATTAATTATTTAATTATTTTAGAAAGTTCTAATTTAATGTCTATTTAAATTTAGTTATCATTGTTAGTTAGTCTTATATTGATAGTAAAATCTAATCTTTGAGTAGTAAGTGGTCTTAATTGTAAAGGTTAATTGCCTATTCAAATTTAGTTTAAATGTAGACTTTATTTGATTAGATATTTTCAGATTAATCTAAACTCGAACTCTTTTAAATTGTTATTTAAATAACTTTCATATCTTGTTGTATAGTTAATAAAATAACGTGATTAACGTCGATAACATTTTGAAAAAATGTAAGCTCAAATCTTAGCGATGTATTCCTCCTCAAGTTTGAAAACTTAAGGTGAAATGTAGAGTACCTTTATTTTAGCTGTGATCGCAACCTTTTCAAACTTAGAGCTTTTTAATTATGTTTAAAAAAAAAAAAAAAAAATTTGTGTTTTTGCCCTCGTGGTTTGGGCATGACATATTTTTATACCACATTCTTGCAACATTTCTTTACTATGCATGGTACCATGTATAGATCGAAATACATCATAATGGTAACAAAATGTAATATGAGTTTTACAACAACATTTGATTCTTTCCTTGTTAATCCTTACATACCATGGTTTACACTTTCCAAAAGATCTTTGACTAATGGTCATATTTAATACCTTACCATCTATAAATTTTTTAAACAATTCAGTTTGAGTCATGTCCAAAAGGTGTTTAGGATGTGGATCAAGTATTTTTGACCCAATTCTCAATTTAACAACATCTCTTGAATTAGGTGATACTCTTGTATTATCATGCCAAAAATTTTCAATCAAACTTTTGACTTCACTAGTAAGTTTCATATCACATCTCAGGAGTCTACCACTAGAAGTCCATAAAATATTTGTTGGATCACATTCAAAGCTAACCCTTCTCTACATAGCTCTTTCTAAAGTCTTACGATTCACATTAAGATATCCACTTATGTTGTTAATCAATCTTTTGTCAAATGTTGATTTGTTAACTAAAGCTGTTGTTATTGCTCGTCATGTTGCATTCTTATCTTCAGACTGACTTCTCTTTCCAATAACATCAAAGGCACTAGCAATAGTGATGTTGGTCTGACTTTTTGTGCAACAGAAGTTTTTATTAAATTGTAGAAAAGTCAGAATTTTTATTTCTAAGTGAAACATAGGGTTTCTGGATAATCCATCCATAAAAAAAAACTTATGAAAACCCTATGTTCTCTCTGTTCATAAACTGTCGGGCGTGAAACTTTTGAATTTTCAAGTGGAATGAATATTCTGTCCCCTTTATTTTTTGTTCCCCCGAGATCCCCTTTTTTCTCAATCTTTCCAGTCGTTAGATCCAAGTAAATCTACCATTGTCATTACCTCGCTATGAAGAGTTGCATGCTTTTTAAGCCATGCGAGGTAGCGAGTGCTGAGTATTTTACGAGGCGGGACCACAAAGTGAAGATACGATGGTCAGAGATTTGTTTTCTGAATAATTTATTGTGTAGGTACATGTTGCAACTACCATTCAAATAGGGAAGGGGACCCAGAAGAATATCTAAAAATAGAGCCGAAATGATGATTTTTTCGACGCTTTGCCACCTTGCTATCGAAAAAATTAGACACTTCACCGTTAGCAAAGTAGCGAGGCCCATGAAATCTGAAGGGGTGATGATGTAGCATTTTTTCGGTACCGTGACTACACCAGGTGGCATGACAAGTCATAAATGCCGTTGTCAGAAGCAGTTTAAATAATAGTAATAATTATCTTCTACCCCTTTGCATTTTTCGGTATAGAATTCATTAAAAATGTCGAAGCTCGCTAACTCGCTATCGAAAAAATCAGATACTTCACTGTTAGCAAAGTAGCAAGGCCTCATGAAATTTTGAAGATCGACAGGACCTTTAGTGACGTGGAAAGATAATTAGGACTACAGTAAATTTTTGACAGGCGCCAACTATGCATAGATCCATTTTTCATTAATGCCTTTCTTACCAAATATACAAAGAGATCCTGAACATCAGCTTAGAACGGAATCAACGAAGCTCGCGACCTCGCTATGAAAAATTGCATACTTTTTAAGCCATGTGACATAGCGAATATGAATCAGAAGACCCCGTGTAGTTTCCTCACCTTTGATTGAGTATGTGATCAATGGATGTCATCTTCTCACTATGAAGAGTTGTGAGGGAGATAATTATAGCGACATAGCGAATAGGGCCCACCGCCTTCTTTCTGAGCAAACCTAGTAGCATGTCATTTGATTGATTCTGAATCAGATCGATGAGTCTCGCTGCTTCACTATGGCAAGATGCTCATTTTTTATGCATAACGAAGTAGCGACATGCTGACACGTGTCCTCAGATGTCAATGGGTCCAGATACAAGCGCCATCAAGGAAAGAATGATATACGTGGTAAGTTCTCATTGGGTAAATTGACTGACATGTCAAATGCAACTCCTAGTTGTTCTCTCCGTATCACATGATTGTAGGATCTTTGAAGATTGATGGCGCAATTTTAAACACAGAATGTAGTGCCACTCCTTGTATTAATTAGACATGAAAGCATCATCCGTGAGAAAAAATAGAGTATAATACAGAGAGATTTCATCAGTTTCATCTTATACGAGCAAAGATTTGAAGCCATTCTTGTGCAGAAGCAATTATTGAAGGAAAGTGTGCCAAAGCGTGGTAGAAATTGTGAAGTTGTCTGTTCGCGGAAAGTTTGTGGAAATACAGAGGAAAACAAAGACAAAATTCAAGTAAGTAATACTACCATAATCCTTGTAGGCTTTCCAGTTCTATGAAAAATAAGTCCAAGATGCCTCCAAAGAAGGGATTTTCAGGTGCAGTAAATTATTTGGATAGGAATGTGCATGATGATTTGCTTGAGTTGCTTCCTGAGTCTACTGTAGAGACAACACAAGTTAAGAGGTTAACCTCATTGAACCCTAGGCTAAGGATAGCTGATGGACTGTATGATAAGGGTAATTGGGTTCAGGATGCTCAGACTTCTCAAACTGGTTTGAGTCTGTTCAAAAAATGGTTTGCAGAAAGGAAATTATATGCCCCTCATGCCAATATATGGAATTTTGATCTTGGGAAGCTTGTTGTTCCCAGTGTGTTTATGGATTATGACCTGCTTGAAACTGTAGTGAAAAGCTATGATCCATCCACTAAGGTAGTGAGAAGAATGGATGGTGAGGTTTTAATTACCATCAGTCCAGAAGAAATTAGGAAGGTTTTCAGTCTGGGACCTCTCACCATGTATCATGTGCCCATTAATTTGATGGAGTTAGAAAAAGAATATATGTCCAAAAGGGATATATTTAGACAAGGTGCATTGAAAGCCCACATAGGAAAAATTGGAAACCTACTAACAATAACATCATCTTCTAAAGAACCTTTCAAGAAATCATGCTTTAATGCCAGGGCAGTAGAAATATACAAGACCCTGTGCAGAGTCTTCGGAGAGGGTGAAGAAGAATTTATTCCAGTGAGCTTCATGTATATGATCACCCAAATCTCTTCTTTTGGTGTAGAAATATTTTTTGATTTTGCATCCTACCTGGCTAATGAGATTCACAATGGATTAGTGGGGATTGCAAAGGGCAAGGTGGAAAAGGTTTGGGGTTAGTACTCCCTATTGATGCATATGTTTCTTTTTAAAGGGGTTACATATTTCGGTAAAGAAATGGTTTTAAATAGGGAACAAGAAGGGGAGGCACTACCAGTTCAATTATGGAGTGCAGACATGACTTGGGAAGCAGAAAATGCTAGTTTTGTTAGATTTGATAGGCACTTTGCTTCTAAACTAAGATGCCTCATATTGAGTGACAATCCCAGAATTCCTAAGGCACTAATGCATCTTTTTAGGCCTATGGACAGACCCCATAGTTTAAAAGTTTCACATAATTGGGGAGATATCATCCCATATCCAATCTCAACTATCATTAGGGTCTATGGTTTCAAAGGGACACCCCATGTACTACCCTATCAGGTACCTTTAAAGGTAGGGGTAGCTGAATTTTTATGGCAATTGGGAGGAGTGGAGGAAACCTTTTTGCACAAAAGGGAACAGGATCAATTTTTCCTACTTGCACTATAGCTCACTAGTTTGTAATCACTAAAGAAGGATGAATCTTCCTCTACAAATTTTTGGATCTGTGTAAGATGGCAGTATCTCATGCTCATTTTTGTGACATAGAAGACTTCTTTAATTCTGCTCTTAGATATAGGATCAAGCTTCATCCAAGTCAGCATGAATTCTACTTCCCTGAAGATATAATGAGGAATGAATACTCTCTCCAAGAGCAAGAAACAAAGAAAGAAAAATGGAGAGTCTATTCAAAAGTTTTGGAATTCATTAATTGTTTTGACAAAGATTATAGTCCTCTTAGTAATGCTACAAATAATGCAGATAGGATAAATAAGCTCATGAGTACATTTTTAGAAATAATGGAGGTAATGAATGAAAAGAAACAACATTTTATTGATTCTTTTCTAGATAAAGCCAGAGAAGTTATGAGGAAATTGGGTTTCACCCCTAACATAGGATTAGGTCCACTGGTTGTCCGAAAGAGGACAGGATATACTGTTATTCGAGAGCAGATGCCCATTGTAAACAAAGAAAAATAGATAATTGAATCTACTAGTATTATCCTTGAAGAAAGACCTGCTGAACCTTCTCCCAAAAGAAGAAAAATAATAAGGGAAGAGGAATCCCATGATGAAGGTTACTCACCTTCCCAAACTCCAATGAGAATTGAGGAAGAGTAGCTCACCAATGAGCAAATTGAACAAATGGGGTCGCAAGGAGGAGTTTTTGTTACTCAAGTAGAAATTGATGAAGGGAACCCCCAAGAGCCTCTTGTGCCAAATTTTGAATTGACTATAGCAGATTTCAGAGGAAGGGAATTAGACCCTATTTTGGAGCAGGCCAGTCAGCAATTTTTGTCTGATAACATTTTTGTAAAATCTAGGGCTTTCCATCAGTTTGCATGGAGGGCAAACATGCACATTTTTGAACAAAGGTGTAGGAATATGAAAGAAGAGCATCCAGAAATGGATGAAGCCTCCATTCAAAATCAAATAAAAGAAAAAATGATACAAGAATTCCAAAATATAACCCCTGACGAGGGTAGACAGATGGTGAAAAATGAAAATATTTTATTATTGCCCAATTGGGATATTGTTGATGCCTTAATTTTTAGTTTTGTGTCAAATAATTTAGGATTACAGGATCTAGATAAAAAGGAATTCTTAGGAACAACATTTAGTAATGATCAAGATGCCCTTGTTATGTGGTCACTAAGAAGAGGATCCAGGACTACTCCATTACAACTTGATGATTCAGGACTAACAGGGAATATCATTGTGAGGAGGGTCACTGATACTTCAAATGTATAGGCATCCTACATGAATGTGGACTATTCTAAATTTGCCTTGGCCATTGCAGAAAGAGAAGAAAAGGAAATGACTGATTTGTAGAATAAGTATGAAATAGTGGTGGATGCCTACAATCAAGAAGTAAAAAAGAGAATTGAGCTGGAAAAAAGGGTATTTCAATTGGAGAAGATACTTGGGAAAAGAAAGGTGGGAGAATCCAGTACACTTAGAATTGCATACCCTTCACAGTCATTTTTTGGACCAACCCCTATCATTGAAATACCTGACACCCTTGAAAGGCCCCAATTCTATACTGCAGAGGACTTTGAAGCAGAAAAAACAAAATTGCATGAGTTGCAGATAGAATTGAGAAATCAATATGAAGAAAAGTTGAAACAGGGTATAATATATTTCAGGGATAAAATACAATGGTCAAAATTCTTTGATCAGTTGGCCAGAATTGCAGCCCTCATGGATGAGTTGAACAGGGATAAGGATAAGCTGACTCTTCTTGCACAGAAATGGAGGGAGAGAAATAATGATATTACAATCATATGTATATCTGCAGTTCAAATGCCCTATCATCAAGTTGAGAAGATTTTTGATTTATTAAATAAGCTAGAGAATTTTGATGATGAAAGGGATTCTTTACAGAGAAGATTAACACTCTGCTTTTCTCAATACATCGATGAAAATTTCACACTTTTTCCTTGTGCTTTAGAATCTGTGGATATCCTAAAAGAAAATGAAAAGTGGAAAAGGGAGATTGATGAATTATTAAATGAAAGAATGATAAACATCATGAGTGATATTGGTCACTGGTTTTGGGCTAAGACTAATGAGGAACTAGTAAAAGTACAGTTATTTTATACTGATAAGGGGAAAGAATTTGACGTTTTAGAAGAAAAAGCAAATTCCTTAATAATGATACAAAGAGAAGTTCTGAGCTTTGATTGGCCAGATGATGATGCTTTTAATAAATGGAAAAATTAGTTTCTAGAATAAATATCAGAAGATGATGAGGAAGAAGGTGAAAAAGTAATAATCACCCCCGAAGTTAATACTGACGACATAGAAACTCCCCAGGCTGAAGTAAATTTACAGATAACTAAAGACAATACATCACTTTCAAACCTCATGGCTACTTACTTTGAGGATGAAGAATAATTGGAGAATCAGGTCCTATCTTCATGTTAAAATAAATGAGAAGTATAACAGAAAGGGACCCACCTAGGATGTTTTGATGTGTTAGCTTCTCTGTTGTTTATTTTTGTCTTTTACTACAGACACTTGTTAGTATCTTTTAAAGGACACGTGTCACTCTCTTTAGCCCTAAGCTTGTTGCATATCACACTATTTAAGTGAGATCCCAAGGCTAAAGAAGGGTCTGAATTCTTTTTCTTCTAAGTATTGTGCTTAGTCTAGTTTTTGGTCTAAATTTTGAAGGCAAGTTTGTAATGTGTTTCTCTGTCAAATTTTCTGAAAATACATGAAGATAGAATGAACTGTGTTTATTTATGAAGGCTATTTTGAGTTTATTGTAAAAGATGTACCATTTTCAAAGGAAATGAATACAAACTATGAACTGTCCCCATATCAGTTCTTTCTGAATTTTGTCTCCTGCTCAATACTTAGCTACCTTGATGTTATATGAGTAAAAGCCTATGCAATTGAATGCAATCTAGTTAGGTTGTATATCCATCTATCATTGTTGTTAATTCAATGGATTAAGTAAAATCTTTGATGAATGTGATAAGATTCCTTAAGTATTGAAAAGGATTTTGAATGATAAATTCTGATAAGAATTGCTGATACAATTTGTTGTAAGGCAACAAATTAGATCTTAGATTTTTCTATAGACTCTGAAACCCCAATGGATTAGGCACTGATCAAGTTATTTCAGCTGAAAGAGAAGTATATTACAAATGGTTGTTCAAATACATCATCAAATCAAATTTTACTTTTATTTCCTATAGATCTTCAAAGTTGGCCAGCACTTGTCTGCATGAAATCTTTTTAGCTTCAGTTAGCCATTGTTGTTGAAAATGTCTGCAGATCTATAGAAGATTTCTTAGCCATATTTGTTTATGGGATGTGTTTTGGCAAGTTAGTAAGAATTATGTATATATTTGAGGATTTTGAAATGAGAATCAGAATGAAACTAAGAATAATCCTCATACAGTAGTTTCATATTTGAACCATCCCTGGGTATACCCACCCTAGTTGTGCAGAGCTAAAAGAGTAGAAAACCATTTGTGGTTTTGTTGAAGTTGGGTCCAAATACCTTACATATGCAATTTTTTATAAGAATAGGCTAGTCTTTAGATTGTGTATGTACTGTCATTCTTATATTAAGCTTTTTGTCGCTTAGTAGTTTTAGTGCCATTTAAAACACTAACAAGTGGATACAACTTGTTTTAAAGACTTATTTTTATTCTTTGGTTTTGCATACATTCCCAAGCTTCTCATTACTTTCCACATTTTAGACATTTTAATTAGTTACAATATTAACTGACATTGAAACCCAAATTTCTTCTTATAAAAAAAATGCCTATACAATCTAGTAGCATGTGTCCTAATATGTCTCCATGAAACCAATCCCTCAAGACTATCTAACACATAATTAGGAATATGAAAATTATGTTTAGACAATTTACTATAATTCTAAAATTTTTGTTTAGTAGTTGGTGTGTCTATGTCTACATTCATGCAATTTTTATTTTTAGACACTTTACTATTTTCACAGTTATTTGGGATTTGAATATCATTTTCAATTTTTCTTGGTATTTTTTTTGGGGCATGCATTTCAATTGGAGTTTTTTGTGCATGATTGTTTGAAAATTGCTTCTCGTGAGGAAAATCTAAATCATTTAAATCATAACTTGCTTCTAAAAAATCACCAATTTCATCACGAGAGAAAATTTGAGGGTTTTGAGACACACTTGTATTGGGTTCTCTTCTTTGACCTCTTCATCCATAGTGGTATCCTCAATGTCTTTCTCCTTTGAAACATTATTCAAGTCTCTAATTCTCTATCTTCTCTCTCATTGATGTCATGCTTCATTCTCTTTATTTGCTGCAATCTCCTCATCTATCAGAACTTTTGCTTTCTTCTTTCTTTGTTGTTTTGATCCCATGTTTGCACCAATTTTGAATTTGAATCAGTAGCTTGCAAATTGTATAAGAGGACAAGAAAATAGAATAACTATGACAAAATTCACTATTGCAAGTCAAAACTATTATTCAATCATTGAAAGTCGGTCTATGGGGCAGCTTTTGGGGCCTAACAAGTACATTAGAAACAGGTACCCGATTGCTTAAAAATTGGGTACCTGATTCTTTAAAAATTAGGTACCCATTTACAAATTGGGTACCTAATTTTAAAAAGAATCGAGTACCCAATTTTTTAATAATTGAGTACAACGGTTGAAAGCAATCAGGCACCTGATTTTTGAATTACAAATTGAGCACCCGATTCTTGAGACATGAGTGGGAATTTGGTATGGCACCCAACTTTTGAATGGGGTTTTGTCTTGGGGAAAGGCATGGCATAGGCTTGGTCCCACCAAGCCATGCCTTTATGATCTTTTTTTTTTAAGGCATTTAATCGACAATTTTTGGTATTTTCATAATTTTTTATAGTCATCCCCATTAAATTTTTTGATGAAACAAAAACCCATTATAGGTCTTATTGTTCTAATTCCAAAAATGTAAATTTTATAGTGCTATTAGTTTATTTTCTATTTTTCCATTATTTATTAATCAATACTATCTCCTAAACGTTAAAAAGTGACATTCACTAAAACTTTAATAACTTTTTTATTATATATTTTTTCTTAAATTAATTTTTATGTCATCAATCTACATACAATTCTTTTGAGGTTAAAATTATTTTTTTTTGAAAAAAATGAGATTTTAATCAAATTATGTGGTTCGTACATGATAGGTTTTAAAATTTACCTTTATAGCCAATTAATAATTAATAATAAAAAAATTATTTAATAAAAAATTAAGGAAAAATATTGTAATCAATCTTACGTGTATTAGGTAACTCTGTTTAAAATGATTTGTGAAAATTCATTTATGTGTGTCAAATTATGGTGTCTGTACACAACTATGGTATGGTCTTAAAACAGGCATTTTGAAAAAGTAGTTTTTAAAAATTCATACGAAAATAATAATCTATCAAATGGGTACACAAATAAATAACGTATTCAAAAACTAGATTCTGAACACTAAAAATTTTATTGCTGGAGTTTTTTTATATTCAATCTCTAAATGCCTCAAATTTTGACATCAATTGACAAAAAATTTCAAAAACAAGAAAAACACTTCCACTTTTTGGCTAAAAGTGAGACCCAACTTCTTGCACTGACCCAAATGCAAATGTGTTATAGAATATGAAAAATGTGCTATGGAACAACGAAAATGTGTTATAGAACATTTTGAATGCATTAGAAAACACTTTAAATGTTTTAAAGGACAACGTGGAAGCATTAAAATAGTGTTCAAAAGCATCAAAGCATCAAAGAGGTCACAAATCTAGTGTTTGCAAGCTCAAGAATGTCTTTGAAAGTTCACTATTTATGTTATGGGTCTTCCCAAACATTGTAAAACCTAGAAAAAGTTAGATCTAGACAAGAAACCAAAGAAAAATGAAGATCCACAAGAAAAATAAAAGATTCGAAAGAAAAAATAAAGAACAAAGAGGCTTTAAGACAAAGCCCAATGATGGGCACCAATTTGTACATGGTGGAATTGTCTTTTCATAAGACCTTAGAACAAAGTGCAATAAAAATAAAAATGAGCTAAGCTAAACACAAGAAATCACTATTAAAAAATGAATCCATGAACATATCATATTTCCCTAACTACAACTCCTAAAATTGCTCTCAAACCAGCATCTTAGTGATAGTTCTAAAATGAGAGTATGCTCACTATGAATGTAGATCTACCAGAGTATATGCTAGATTTATATGAAAGTGTAGATTATGTGAAGATAATAACACTAGAATGCTAGAATCGTGTGCATATGTAAGTCTAAATGATGTTAAATGATACTAAATGAATGCTAGAATGATATAAAAATGACATGAATTCTCTATAATAACAATGCTAAAAGAGATGATAACTCTAAATGTGCATGTAATGTAGATGCCTAAAACTTGGGTCCTTTTGCTCTTGAATTTCCCTCCTGTTTATAGGATTTTAGAAGGGGGATGGGGTAAGGATTAGGATTTTACTTTTGACTAGAAGGTAATGGTGAAATTGTAAATATCTCA